>CM016562.1:11373503-11673503 GCA_003412495.2 Echium plantagineum
ATCCAATGATCACCCGTCACATATTGAATATATCGATGGACTCTTTAACATCGTTGGTGTGGTTTCTGTACTCTTCACACAGACTCCGTGGCCTTCAAGATAGTGTTAAACTATTCATATGATCGTATCGACCCAGATAGAGAATTCGTGAATACCCAAGGCATTTCCCAGAGATGTTAAAGATTGAATGTTTCAGGGAATTCTCTTTCCAATACACTGGTAGGTTCAAGTGTAGTCTTTTCTGAGTTAAAGTAGAGCTTTAGCCTTTATGTTGATTGGCTGATAAGATTATTGAGTTCTAATATTTTTGGAGATTCCCAGAAAAATTTGTTTTAGGGACTGTAACAGAGCAGAGACTCTTGATGGATATTCAAGATGATTACAAACAATGAATATATGTTTAGAATTTGCTCAATCCATCTTTCTCAAACTTGTCATATCAACCTGCTTTAATTCAAGCACATGAAGATTCTAAGCAAATTCCAATCTGTCTATATTAGGGTTCTTACAATCAATTATGTGTATAGCATTAGTAACACCTCTAAATCTTGTCCACTTGGTTACCTTTCTCACTACAATGGCCATACTTTGGGACAAAGCGCATACAAGTTGCCAATGATTAAAACCTATGCAATAGATACACGGGTGTGGAAATACTTCTACATGTGTTATATGCTATAAATTTAAAACATATTCACACGAAAGAACCACGGGAGCACAAATGCTACCATCAGGCATGCCATTAAGAAGTTACAAAGTGGCTGGCTTTGCCAACATCCTGTTCTTCTTTCAGACTCAACGATAGATCTGCTTTCATTCCATTCTTCCATGAAGGTAATATCAACAGCTCCTGTCACATTATTTGCAGGTTCGCCACATATTTCGCATATTCTGCAGGAGTAACAACATATATAGTTAGCAAAACATGTAAACATCCGGGTTCATGCAAAAGATACAGAATCGAATAAATTGACATCATCAATCGTTGTAATGTGGTCCAAGTGCTTTTTGTTCAAGCATGAGTAGTAGACATGACTTCTATTTATGTCCACATATGAGATTGAATTCCCTCCATAAAAGGGAGCTAGCAAGCTCATCATCATAATTATGTAGCAGCGAAAGTAGACTATTTAAAGGGAGAGGGGACTACCTACGAGTATAGGCCAATGAGAAACTAAACATGCTAGGCGTAAAACTATCTAGCATATATGTTGCCACAAACTATTTAGAATCTGTTTTTAATAGCCACAATCATATGTAGATGACTTGATCAAAAGTCTTGAAAGAAATGAAAACCAATAGAATCTAATGTATAACTACAACATGATACTACAATTGGGTTAAGTATTCAACATCTATATCAATGGACTAAAAACTCTCAGATTGGCGGACATTGTTTTCCCATATAGTTGGCATCTATATTTCCAACCAAGATCAGGACCACCTTGATAAGCTCAGAAGCTTGTTGATGATTGTATAACGGGGGCTACTTCAGAGGGGTTACGGTTCTGCACATGATAGTAACGCATACACACAATGGAGGAACTACGGAGGTCACGCCCCCCTCCCCCGAAAATTTTTGAAAATTAGTATTTTATCATTCATTTATTCAAAATTGAGTTGTTCGCCCCTCCTAAGTGACTGCATTTTTCTCCATTTGTCTAATATTATTTCAATTGCCCCCTATATAAAATTTCTGGTTTTGTCACTGCATACAGTCATGTCATGTGATCAAAGCAAGATGTTGGTAAAGTAAGTTGACATCTATTCTTACTTTGTTGAA
Organism: Echium plantagineum; assembly: GCA_003412495.2. NCBI lineage: Eukaryota > Viridiplantae > Streptophyta > Magnoliopsida > Boraginales > Boraginaceae > Echium > Echium plantagineum. Next base: position 11,375,287 of record CM016562.1, read on the forward strand.
GCAGGATTAACGAAGGATGGAGTCAGATTGTCCTAGTTTACCTGATAGTGTTTAGTTAAGTAAATTTCATGCAGTAACTCAAGGCTTGAAGGTACCCTCACACTCTCACCTTTCCTTCAAATTTTGGGTCACAATACAAAAGAAGAAAAGCATCACATGACTAAGATGCTTTTGGTGAACAACTTCTTAAAACGGCGTTCTACTAGTATGTTTAATGGGGTCTATATTTATGAAATGCATACAAATACTTCAAGCTTCAATTGTGGGGCAAAACAACTAACTATTAGTTGTAGAGGCCTCATCAATCCCCATCCCTTACAAAACCTGTATTCGAGTGACATGAAACCCCAAACGAATACCTCAAGCTTCAGTTGAGCCGAAACCCAATTGGAAACTCCTAAATAGAGGCAGAGCAGCAAGAAATAGGCATTCTCAGTTCTTGCCCTATCACTATCATTCATCTCAATCTACTCGCTAAAAAGATGGGAAAACAATAAATATATCATACCCTTCAAATATAATACACCCGAAGTCATTGTCAATAGAAAGGAAAGTAATTTAATTTAAACACACCATAGTCCATAGACCATACCCCATAAGGCAATGTAAGTCTCAACCAACACTAAATTGATGTAACATTGGCTAACAGGCTAATAATCTACTTTAGCAAAAGCTTTTTACGCTAACTTTTCGTAATTTATAACTAATACAAAAATTAATAACTAATGTAAGAGCTAGATTGGCTGCTTCAAAGAAAGTATACAATAATGTCTCTAGCAAAATTTGAATGGGGAGCTGGAGTTAATTGGAAATATTAACGAAGCACTCAACTCAACCATCATTAATCTACTACAATTTAAGCCTAAAGATGGTAACTTTATTACATAAAATGTCTCTGTAATGCAAGAAAATGAGAAATTGAAAGAAAGCAGTACCTGTTTCCTTTGAGCTTGAACCAGGTTTCTGCACAATGTGAATGAGCAAAAGCAATATCACCTTTGCATCCACAACCAAGTGCAATCAAATCCACCAAACTTTTCCCACTTTCCAATGCACTCAAATGGCATATTCTACACATCTGTTGACTCCCAACATCCCCCAAATTTTCCCCATTTTCATCTCCCAAGTTCACTATACATGACCCACATCTTTCTTTCTCATCTTCCTTCACTAGATCATCCAACTTCAACTTTTTTGTCCCAAAACTATTGTCCACTTTATGGTCGCTACTATCGATAATCGATGTACTTTCTTGAGCACTAATAAATAGAATGGCACTTTTGCTCTCATCTGTTTGATCCACTGAAACACCCTTTTCTGCATCAGCCAAATTCAACCCTTTTGTCCCAAAACTATTGTCCACTTGATGTTCATCACTAATAATTATTGATGTACTTTCTTGAACACTAATACTAACAATGGTAGTTGATTTCTCATTTATTTGATCCACGGAAACACCCTTTTCTTGATCCATAATCTATGAAGTAACAGATATCAAAACAAATAATCTACTCACTCGAAAAAGAAGAGATAATAGCAAAGTGGAATTATTCTTAAACCATAATTGTTGAAAAAGGAAGAAAAAAAGGTTTGTAAAATAGTGGGAAAAGATCATCCAATATTATTATTTATTGGATTAAGGTAATGGAAAAAATACAAGTGGAACAGACAATATGAGCTCATACCTTAAATATCAAGAATTGACATCGTTTTGACAAATGTTAAAAGCACAAAAAGCCGTCCTACTATTTATTTTTAAGATTCAGTTAAACTATCATTGGAATTTTAATTTATTTTTATTTAGATAATAAAATTATTGTCACACTTTTGAAGGTTGTATATGATGGGATGTATGTTGGTAATATAAATGAAGGAGAAAAATAAGGTATAATTAACGATTAAAATTTCGTTTCGAAACATAGTTTCGGATGGCAAAAATATGGAAATATTTATAAATCATAAGAAACCTTATGAAAATGTTGTAAAATTACGGAAACATGTGAAAACAAATATTTAATATTATTAATTTATATCACATGAATTTATTCATAGCAATTGAACGTCTTTAACTCAAATATAAAAGTACGTTAGAAATATTAAGGGATAAAACATAACTTTTTAAACTTCAAATAGTAGTCGTTCTCTTTGTTCAATAATTTTGACAAATGTCGACGGTCATGATTTTAAATCTTTAATATCATGATCAAAGTGTTGTTGATAGTAAACGTCAATTGATAAATTAAGAAGGCTTATCAATCATTTTGTTTTCTTTTTTAATATATAATTTTTGTTAGTAGATCTAAATTTTATTTAGTTGTTTTGTTTCAGATCTAGTTTTTTTGCAATAATCTGAATAGTTCGAAAATAATGGTGTTTCTCAAAAATATTGATTGGGGAATTATGCATTGTCTGGCGAGTCCGATACGCATTGTCTGGGTAGTCCTATACGCACCGACTGATGGAACATTATGGTGATTGTAGCGATTACACAACCAATTGAGATTTGAAGATTATCGCATTAAAGAGTGGAATTTTATTTACGTTCTTACATACTATTGTTATTGTAATGTTTATTGCAAACTCATGAAAATTCGATAAAATTACCTATGAGTTTGAGGGAGGGTGTTAGGGTTAATGGGTGACTAACCCATAAGCCCGTATAATTGACTATTAGAGTTAGGTTTACCTATAAATATAGGTATCTCTATAATGGTTTCAGGACAACGATTCTCATCAATAAAATATCTCCTTATATATTTTCACATGATATCAAAGCCGTGTTAGTACTAGGTTTAATGTTTACCTATAAATATAGGTTTCCATATATTAATATTGTATACAACAACAATTATTATCATCAATAAAATATCTCCCTCTATATTTCTACAGTTGTTTTTTTGTAAACTGCAATTGATGAATTAATAAGGCTTATCAATTGAATTTGAATGAAATAGTGTTCGAAATTTTGGGCGAAAAGCACAAGAAATGGCGAAACATGAAATGATTTTCATGAAACCATCACCTTTCAAAATTTACTTGTATTTCGTTTCGATAACTTAGAAAAAGGAAAAATGTTGATTGTTCTGGTCGTTTCATATCGAATTCTTTCCTAATTACCCAAGACCTCTATAATATTTAACTAGTAAAGTCAAAAGTTTAGCATTTCCCTTGAAAGTAAATCAAGTGGACTACTAGCAATTTGTATTATAGCAAGTTGAGCTATGTAAATTGGAATTAAATACTCCCTCCGTTTCTTTTTAATTGATTGTTTGGGGAAAAAATACTTTATTAAGAGATTGTGAAAAATTATATTGAGATTGTAAAAAGGTGTATTGGAATTATAAAAATGTGTATTAGAATTGTAAAAAGGTGCATTGAAATTATAAAAAGTTGCATTGAAATTGTAAACAATCAAATATTTTGAAACAAGAAAAAAGCTTCAAACAATCAAATAAAAAGAAATGGAGGGAGTAGTAACCAACCCCTCTATTTGTGAATAGTAAAGTCAAAAGTTAAACCAGAAAGTAAAAGGCTTTTTTTCATCTAGGCCCCTGAACTAATTAGTAAATCCCAAATCAGCCCTTCCCACCTTTTTTTTCCCAAATAGGCCCCTGTGGCCAAAAAATGGCACCTGAACTTTGTTTTTTTTCCATTTCTCTTATTTTAAATTTTAGATAGAGGGCAAATTAGTCTAATCACATCTAAAACTAACTCAACCTAAATATAAACTAACCCAATCTTAAATATTTAACCCAACCTATTAAAAACTTCATCTTCAACCTTTAACCCTACCCCCACCCCCACCCCCACCCCCACACCCACCCCACCTTTCTTCTTCTTCCTTCACTTCTCTACCGATTTCCTCACAAGATCCATGGCCTTTTGCTATGAAAACTCAATCATTTCACTCTATTACTCTTCCTTTCAACTTTGTCAACATTTTATTCCCTCAAACCCAACAAAAATCGAATCTTTTCTTCAACAAAATAACAAAAATCAAATCTTTGTTGCACCCTGTGCAGGTCGGGGGGGAGGGGGGTGGGGTTGTTGTTGCACCCTGCAGGTCGCGGGGGAGGGGGTGGGGGGTAGGCGGGCTGTTGCAGGGGTGGGGTGGGGGAGATCTGTTGCAGGGGTGGGGGTGGGGGGCTGTTGCAGGTGCGTGGGGGAGGGGGGCTGTTGCAGGTGCGTGGGGGAGGGGGTGGGGGGGGGGGCTGCTGCAGGTGCGTGGGGAGGGGGGCTGTTGCAGGGGTGGGGGGGTGGTGGGGGGGGCTGTTGCAGGTGCGTGGGGGAGGGGGGCTGTTGCAGGTGCGTGGGGGAGGGGGTGGGGGGGGCTGCTGCAGGTGCGTGGGGGAGGGGGGCTGTTGCAGGGGTGGGGGGGGTGGGGGGGGCTGTTGCAGGGGTGGGGGGGTGGGGGGTGGGGGGGTAGGGGGTGGGGGTAATTTTTTAATTTATAATAATTAAGTTATTATTAATAATTATATTTATTTTTTAATAGTTTCAATATATTTCTAATCTAAAAAATCGAATCCGAATATCGAATACAACTAAAATATACAATTTAAATACAAACATGAATTCAAGTTTCAAATACGAGAATGTCAAAATATTTTTTTTTGTCTGGCACCTGAACTTTTTCTTCAATTTTGGCGCTTAAATGTTTTTTTTTCGGAATGGCACCTGAACTTTTCTCGAATATTTCCCTCCAAAAACTTATATTTTCAATATGACTAACTTGCCCTTGGGTTAAGGATTTTAAAAAGTCAAAAATCTGAAAAAGTCAGCAAAAATGGAAAAAAACAAAGTTCAGGTGCCATTTTTTGGCCACAAGGGCCTATTTGGGAAAAAAAAGGTGGGAAGGGCTGATTTGGGATTTACTAATTAGTTCAGGGGCCTAGATGAAAAAAAGCCAAAGTAAAACAAGTAGACAAGTTGCAATTTGTGTTATGTGAAGTTGACCCATGTATTGATGCGTGTAGATTTGGAGTGTTTGGATAAGAAGAGAGCTTATTAGTTGGAAGTAATCCTTTATTGAAAGGACAGCTTCACACCACATGAGACATCATCATCCCTTGCGGCGTCGTATATTCAGCTTTGCCCATTATTTCTATTTTGACAATTAACATTTCATACGTCTTTTAGTTACGCTATCCATAAATCCTCTTCTATATATCAAAATATTACAACCGACACATTATTAAATACTTTTACTGTCTTTTTATCGTAGAGGAGATTCAAAAAAATGCTAATTTTTTTAACAAAGTTATCTTGTAAACAAAATAAATTTAATCTCCACTCTTGAAGAATAAATAGTACAGATGAAATTGAAGAAAAAACCATTATATGTGATTCATCCTCGTTGTCACGTCTACTGGAGCTCCGGCGCACCTGCGGAACTTGAGGCAGATCTGCTCTTGAACGAGTGAGATGACTAACCGACTCTCTATTTGGATCAATTTGGTTCGGTGGATCGTTCCTCAAGGCTCCTAAGAATTGGGAAGTGTTGATATCACTTGGTCTCACTTTGGAAAGGGGGTTTAAACTCTCCAGCTTTGGACGTTGTTTTTGTTCTCGTTACGTCACTTAAAAGTATGATCAGTATTCCACCATAAACACTCCGATGATGAGCAAATTATTTTAGAGTGAAATATTTGAGAGAGAGATTACGTGTTAACCTCATCTCTCCACCAGGTCAAGTATTTATAGACCTCTCCTCCATAATATCGTTAAAGGGACACGTGTCCCTTCTTAATATGCACGTTACACTAATTTTTCTTATATTCTCTTCCCCTGATTCTCCTGGGGGAATAGAATCAGGGGAATCATGGAGAATATATTTTATTGTTGTTTGGGTACCATGATTTTGAACTAGGGGAATCAGGGAGAATATATTTTAATGTTTAATATTGTATTCTCCTTGATTCTCCTTGGATTTGGAGGGGAATGAGGGGTAATGGCGGTGAATCAAGGGGAATAGTTTCTCCTAGGGTAGAAAATTATTAGGTTCCCAAACACACAAAAAAATCTAAATTCTCCCTGATTCCCCTTGATTCACCCCAATCCAAACAGACCATTAATCTTCTTGTGGTTAAATGTGTTTTTACATTCCACAAACCATGCTACTTATCATTTGATCCGCTCATATTGATAGTCATCAACATCCAAACTTCATCTGTTCAAGTTGTGAAAACCTCTCAGGATACTCGCTGCTAGCTTCAATATTATACCTCTCCTGAACTTTTTAATGTTTGCGAAAGTTCATGTGGCTAGATAGAATTTTAAATTAGATAAAAGAACATAAAAATAAGCAAAACGCCATCAAATAGTGTTAAATTATGAGTTCACAAATAGAGCATACTAGTCTAATGAAAACGTTGCATTGGAAGAAGTCACTATCACTAGCCTTAGTACTAATAACTTACAAATTAAATTCAATTCTGATAGAATTTTGCATCTAGAGCAACTAACCTTCTGCTCAATTTTATCTCCTTACCTTCAAAGATTAAGTCATGGATATTGTCGCGAAACCCTCTCAATGCACAAGAGAACGTCAAGGCATCGTTGATCCCTTCTCATTATCTCAATAAAGGAATATCTACAGAGACGTTATCACACCGGAAAGAAGCTAACTACCACCAACTAATGCAACCTGAACAGAAGATTGAATCCTCAAGTCTGCTACCGGGGCCCTGACAGTTCTATAGCTTCAACGATGAATGAAGACTGTTCATGAACATCACTAGAATTCCTACAGAAACTAAAGGAACGCTCTTCACAGTTGTTGCCTGCTCCCCCTTGTGACTCCTCGGCTGGCATTGTTTGTTCTGAAATCCCCACAAGTACCTTTAGGACTTCAGACATTTTCGAGCGCAGGATTGGGTTCGATTGTGTACACTTTAAGGCCACTTCTACTGCTTCCATAAGCTCTTCTGCATTAAAACACCCCTTTAGGTCTTTATCAACTAGCTCATCTAATCTATTTTCTTCATACAAGGTCCTGACCTGTGAAACATAAGGCAATGTGTTTGAACATGTAGCATAAAACATTAAACAACACCAGATATCATTGAAGCAATCAAAAGATACATATTTTATTAAGTGGTGCTTAAGATCAAGATTGATTTAGATTAAAGATATTTACCCAATCAAATAGCATTCCTTTTTGAACCTGACCATGAGGGGCATTCATTGGTTTTGGACCTGTTATGAGCTCTAAGATTAGTATTCCATATCCATACACATCTGTCTTCTCTGAAGATTGGCCAGTTGATAGATACTCAGGGGCAATGTGCCCTACAGTCCCTCGTACTGCAGTAGTAACATGAGAATCCCGACAATCTAATAGCTTAGCCAGACCAAAATCACCAACTATTGCTTCAAAGTTCTCATCAAGCAATATATTTGCAGCCTTTACATCTCTGTGAATAATTTTCGGACTACACTGTTCATGTAAATAGACAAGGCCACGAGCAGCCCCAACTGCAATTCTCATTCGCTTGGTCCAATCTAAAGATGGCTTCTCCTGTCCGCTGTCTATGATAATGCGAGGCATGTTAGACGAACAAAGAAAAGGGAACATTCATGTCTGTAACAGATTCTTTAATTTCTGCTCTTTAGGTGCAAATTGGTAATGTATGTCCTAGTTTCTATTAGTAACTTTTTTCAGTTTAACCAGGAAAACCATGAGAAAACAAATACTTTCGCAAAATCATATACTTAGAAATTCACATAGTCGAGGAATAAAAAGTTTTGCAGTATTTGTTACGATGAACATAGGGAAAGACCAGGACAGATAAAGAAAGGATGTTATAATCAAGCGTAGTAACATGTTTTATAATATACTTATCAGGAACTTTCTTCCATAAAATGTGTATATAATCCCTTAAAGTATGCAAATATGTCTGTGTCAAATTGTAAAGAGACATTATTTTTTAGTACCATACCTCTTAAACGATCAGCTACACTCCCATTTGGCATGTAAGGATAAACAAGCAATCTCTCCTCAGGCGTCATACAGAACCCATACAACCGCAGAAGGTTCCGATGCACAGCTAGTCCAATCAGCTCAACTTCAGTTTGGAACTGTATTTCCCCAGTGACATTAGGATCTCGCAGCCTCTTGACTGCCACAGCTGACCTATTAGGAAGGTACCCCCTATAGACAACTCCAAATCCCCCTTGTCCAATGATGTTTTTTGAATTGAAATTGCTTGTTGCAGTTTGGAGTTCACGAAACGAAAACCTCTTTAAATGACCAAGATCCCATTCCCAATCTTGCTGCACTGGACATATTATAATCATCAGTCAAGACAGGAATAACACCTGTAGCATATATAGGTTGAAGGTGTTGAAAGTACCATATGATGTAAGCAGCAAACGTGATCTATACCAATGCACCCAACAAACAATCAGCATCAATGAAACTATGAAAGTGCAACTGACACCTATTACAATAGGAATGATCCACCTGTGGCGACTGCTGCTAGCTTTCTGGATGGAGTTCGTCGTCTCTACAGTGAATGACGTCGAAATTAACACTTCGAAATCTGAAAATCTACTAACTTGGTTGTAGTAAATTTCACAAAATGTACCATTCAATGGTTTTGATGCCCCCAAACATATTTGTGCAGATGATGGAATGCAAAGAAAGTTGTTGCCTGTAATACTGCAAGAGGGAGCATAACCAACACAAGATGAGGAAGAAATTGCAGCAAAATATTCATAATCTGATTACAGACATATCTAGTACTCCGTATATTGGAACTAATCATCGTGCAGAATGGTCTCTTACCTGTAGTCCTTAGCCAGGATTCTTGGAGTTGGACCACTTAAGTTATTAAAGGACAAGTCCCTGAACAAAGTTAGAAAATATATTATTCGCCTACTTACTATAACATCTATTAAAAATATTTCTAACTACATGGAAGTGGACATACAAGAATGAAAGACCTGAAAGGCTGGCCACAGATCTCGGGATATGTCCTGACAACTTGTTCCTATTGAGCCTCCTGAAAGCTTATCATGCTAAAGGATTAGACGAGCAGCTAATGAAATCAGAGAAGCGAAAAGTTTGAAATGGTATATTAAAGAGAGGTATATTCCTACTCACAAGTAACTTAGATGAGTCAGATTACCCAAAGAAGTGGGAATTTCACCATCCAACTGGTTACCAGATAAATCAAGGGTTCTTAGTTCCAAAAGTTTTCCCATTTCTGGAGGAATAGTTCCTGATATCTGGTTGTTCTGCAATAGCCTATAATTCAATGTGAAGGTCAATCATATAAGAGGTATGTGAAAGGGTATAGGTAATTTTCATTCCTATCACATTTTGTGAACCTTTAAATATTGTAAAAAGAAAGGCATATTGATAGTTCAGCTGCTCATATGGAATTAATGTTTATTGTTTATGCTAGGATGTAACATTCAGCCCTGGAACAAACTATTAAAAGTCTTTCCAGAATTCTTCCAGGCCAAGCATGTTAACACTCAAGTTGTTCTGAGTTGGGCTTCAAAAAAGATTTGCATCGTGGTAGTATGAGTAATATCAAGTATCAACCAAATGATATCGATCTTATTACATCGCCACTCTGGGGCGAGTGTTACATAAGAAACTACATCCCGATACTTCCTAATTCAAAGTGCATTGGACAAACAGCTTCCAGTTTCCAACATGCATTCTCACAAAAGAAGACTGTTTAGATAAACTCACATTGTCTGAAGATAGGTCAAATTTCCTATACTTGATGAAAGTGAACCAGCCAAACCCACACTAGCCATTTCTCTGTAATCATTGCCCAAAAAACAAAAGTCAATAAACAAACTCAGAAAGCATAACATGGCTGCTCAATTGAAATCAGTAAACCACTAAGATTAACCTAGTGACCACGAAATATTACTCGCAATGACAAAGTCCGCGTTTCAACGAAAAAATTAAAATGTGTAACATCAAGAAACATGAAACTAAGCAAATAATCTTGAATGCAAAAGAAGCATATTATCTTACAGAGATATAACAAATCCATCTGCAGAGCAACCAACCATGTTCCAAGTGCAAGGGTCAACAGAGTTGATATCCCAACCACCCATCACTTTGTACTCATCTCTCAATTTCATTTTGAAAGACATCAATGCTGCTACTACTCACAAATAAACAACGTATTTCATTCATCAAGAAATATGATCAACTAATTAGGCACTTTAAGCAAATAATAAGGGGAAAAAAAACATAATGGGTTGGTCACAAACCTTCAAAGTTGACACCTTTGGGAGATAGAAGACTGTAAGAAGCCTCAACAATTATTACCACACTAAAGAAAAACACAAATGACAGAATCAAGATTAGACTTTTCATGTTATCCCACAAAAAAGAGAGCTTTTTGTATGTTGAGAGTGAAAAGCTGAAGCTTCTACAACTAAACAGACACTTAAATACTTCTGCTTATATAATCTTGTCCCAGAGCACTAGACCAGACCCAAAAGTAAAAAATTTAAAGTGAAGTCCACAAAATTCGTTATAACTTGTTACTCCCTCATTTTATCTAAATTGAGTTATGTTTTCATTAAGTTTATAACTAAAATCAAAATAATTTAAATTGAATTAGGTATGAAAAACAATTGTTGGTTTTTTGTTGTATAAATAAGAACATTTGAAGTTGTCCATAGGTTGAAGAATCTAATAAGTCTGGGGAAATGAAGTTAGAGTAAGTTAAGATGGTGGATAAATAATCAAACAGTTATTGGGAGGCTAAATGTAGTGAGGAAACTTTTTGTTTTTTAAAGGCGAGAAATGTTATTGAGATTTGCAATTAATGAGAAGTGTCCCCTTGTCTTGTGTCATAGGACAGCACCACTTCAATAAACAAATATACTATCCCCTCTATTCTAAATAAATGTTGCATAATTATCAAAAAGAAAATGTAACATTTTCTAATTTTAAATTTAAATATTTACATATGTTGTATTTTTTAAGTTATGAGTTCGATACTCATTTCGTTACTCATTTACAAGAACAAAAGGAAAAAGAAAGTTGTTTTAGGTTTTTTGTTTTAACATACGGTTCAATATTCAAATACATTGCCTTATGTTGTAGACTTATATTAAGCACCACCTAATAAAATATGTATCTTTTCATATTTTATCCACAATAAAGTTGTAGACTTTTATTAAAGACAAAATTTATGAGTTTCGAAGCGTAATTAATTACAAATCTAGTAGATCAGACCTTCATTTATTTTTCGAATAAGAATTTATATTTCAAGAGATTGGGTTCACATCTTATTAACTCACACAAATTGAAAGTAAGATAGTGGAGTAATATTTTTAATATCCTTAATAAAATAAGTTGTTGCTAAATAATACATTAAAAATAGAGACAAAAAAAAATCATATGAAGAATATATTAAAATAATTTTTATAAAATAAAAGTATTTAAGGTGTTTTATACTAGTTGGCCGAATAGAATGGAGACCTATCCAAAAAGAGAAGTGTGATTTGCTCTAAGAAATATCGAGAAGTGAGATAGCATTTGCAGCACGGCAGAATTATGGAATTATGGAATTATGGAAAGTGATAAAAAAGAGGATGCTGCAATTTTTGACTCCTCAGTAGTAAGAAACTATCCAAGGGAATCACCTCTAACCCATCACCAAGACATCAGCCACAAGTCCACAACAATGTCAATGGTTGCCACATGCATGACCATATTAGTATGATAACCTTCATCCATTTTTCTAATGTCAGTTTGACTTTTTACGATAATTGAAACTTGAGACATAATTTAAAATGTAAATATTTTTAATTTAAAAATTATAAAAAATTGTTATTTTAAAAATGTAGACTAGGACAAACCTAACAAGATCCCACTAACCATATTATTTATTACTTCCTCCAATTTATTTTGTTAGTCGTTTAAAAAGAAGACACATATATTAAGAAATAAATGAAACTTTCTTACTTTTGTCGGTTAGATAGTGCAAACTATAGCTACTATAGGTACGTGTTTTTTTGTTGTGAAAAGAAAAATGTTTTTTGTTAGTTAAGTACATATGAAAATAAGGTCAAAGAAAGAAACATAGATTCATTTGTGTCTTGGGAGAGCAAAACGTCAATAAATTTGAATAAAGTAAAAATATCCCAAATAACTAACAAAATGAATTGGAGGGAGTATTAGCTAATAATAGTAAAAAAAATTTAACATTTAACTCAAAAAATAAAAAGAATTCTTAAAAAAGGACATAGTGAGTATTAACATTCTCCAAATTCACATTTTATCAATGTTAGTGCTAAAGCAGAGATTAAAGTTTGGTCACATATTGCATTGAGAGTGTATGTGTAATGTATTGCCTAACTTTATTAATCTTTTAATAAGAATTTAAAAGTAAACAATTTCTTCAATAAGTAGCGGTGGACGGTGGTCCTCCAAAGTCCGAACTCGTTAGCACGTCAAGTCTCCTTCTTAACGGATTGGGCCATGTCTGAACTAGTTGGCTAGGTTCCTAGACATATTACATAAGTGATAAATGATAAGACCAAACTGAGGGGGCCTATACAAATTTATAAACGAGCCGGATTTTAATGAGTATCAATTGAATAATTTTTATCAAATTTATATTTTCTATCTCGAATTACAGTCAGACTACGATAATATAGGGATGTAAACGGATCGAACTATACCGAACATAGTTACGTTTAAATTCGCTCCTTACAAATTTGCACCTTGGGTTCAACTCGGTAAATAATGTAGCAGCCAAAGGTTCGAGTTCGGCTCTAGTTCAGTCCGGTTTTTGCACAGTTTGTAAATAGTTCTGCTCGGTTCGCAAATAGTTCGGTCCGGTTCGTAAAAAGTTAGAAAATACGATTGAGCGTTTGGGGTCAAAGTCGTATATTAATATGTGAGGCAAACTAAATCGAACCGTTTTGGTCCGGTTCGCCGAACCTTTAATTTGACATTTGATTTAATATTTGTCAATACACATCAAACAACGAGTCAAACCATTTCAAGCCTAAGAATACAAATCGAATCAAACATTTTACGTTCACTCATAAATCACAACTTATAAGTTATAAGTGACATCCCTATCCATGATATTGATCCTTTAACAGTCCAACTAACGTTTCCACTTCACAGCACAACGTCCACAAGACCACAACACACACCAAACTTCTAACTCTTTAACGGCCCCCAACAAACCACTTTATTAATTTATTTCCCTCCCTTTTTCATGCCTTCTTCTGAGTTTTCTTCCAATGCTTCTCATCAAACTCTCCACACAATTAGGTGGTCAGTAGTTGTAGCAATTGTGATGCTTCTGCTGTATTTTATTACACCTCACATACACATGTAAGTTCTTTTTCTTGACTTTCAAATTTTACATTATATGATATATGTGTAATTTCGGACAAGGTTGTTGTCTGCATGTCATTGTTAAAGATTTCTTTAGCTTCACTTTCAATTCACATTTATTCCATTTTATCTAATATTCTTGAACTATCTTTACCCACCAACTTCATATACTCTAAAACCATGCAATGGAACATAATAATTATATATCAACAGAAGTAAAGGAAACTATTTCTTGCATTAAGGAGTTGTTTACTTTCAACCCCAAGAGGCTTAATATAGTTGAATTCGTATTGTGATTAAGCGGAGAGGTTTTCATTCGATTAGTCAAAAGATTTGTTACTTTGGAAGGCCATGAGCCCATGATGATGCAGAGGAGATAGGTTTGGTTGCTAAAAGTTAGAAATAATAGAAAGAAGGGGTGAATTGAAGGTGCATAGAGAGGGGGTCCGAAAAGTCCCCGCCCCAAAAAATCAGAATTCTAATGTATCTTATGGGGTGAAGAATATTGATGTAGATGTTCCCAAAAGTAGCAACATGGCCATGGTGATCATCCTTTAGGAAGGAGGTTATCAGGTGGAATATAGTTGTAATACTGTTTATTAGTCCAAGGGTCGAAAAAGCGAGTCTATAAAAATGAGGGCATGTAAAGTTCAGAGTGGGAGAAGGCATGCCAGTCGAATTCGTAGGCATATTGGATCAGTGATTATCACATTTTCGTTGATAGTTTTTCTTTTGCTTTTGGATTCTCTTGTTTTCTCAATTATAGACTACTCAATTCACCAAAGTATATCAACTACACAAAACTCAACAGGGATAGAGGTATATACTAATTTGTTCACATTAAGTATTTTCATATATTTGTTGTTTGAGTCATTATATGTTGCTCCATTTTGGAACAACTACTTCAGGGCCGTTTAGATGTGATTTCTGTTGTAGAATCAGAACTAGATGTATTCGGTGTTGTTTGTTCTTCCATTCATGTGTGCTATCATTGGTTTAATGTGCATAATGCGTCGTATCAGTGCATATTTAATAGGATTCAGTTTGGAAAATCCTTGAGGAGTAGTCTGAAGCAACTGAGTTGTATATTAGAGCATCTGAGTAGTGACAATTGATTTCCTCACAGTCATCACTTTTACGGTTTCTAGATGACCTCATTTTTTAGGAATTAATACTTTCTAACTTCTATTGTTCGTGCCATACTTCAGAATACTAGAGCAGGATATACTGGTAATGTTACAAATCCGGTGCAGATGTATGAAAGACTCCTTAACCTTGCATCCATATCTCTTGCTGAGGTTTGATTCTTTACTTTGTTTCGTTATTTAACTTATCTTTGTATTTAAATCTTGCAAAGAAAATTATTGCATATATCTTACAGTTCATACCAACAACCATCTAAAAGTTGGTAATTGACAGCAAGAGATTACGTATGAGAGTTCCAAATATTGGGAGGAATCAAGTCCACAGTCATCAAGATGGAAACCATGTGCTGATACTAAGATGTCCAAAGGTAGCCTATCCTTGCAAGTTAGGCTACATTTTATAACCACAAGTTCTTAAAATTTTAATTATATTTTAATGTTGAATCTCTGACAGTAGGCGATTGCTGAGAACTACGGTGTAATTATTTGAAGGTTTCAGGAGAGCAGAAGCGAAAAATAACACTGGATTTATTGTAGTCAGCGCCAATGGAGGTCTAAATCAACAACGAGTTGCTGTAAGCCTAGTGATATTTTTCTGCTTTGCTTCACCTATTGAATTATTGCGCATGTTTCATCAGGTAGAGAGAAGAAACAATTTTCAATTATTTTATGCAGGTCTGTAATGCGGTTGCTGTTGCATCTCTGCTAAATGCAACTTTAGTCATTCCGAAGTTCCTCTACAGCAATGTATGGAACGACCCAAGGTCTGTCATAATCTGTTTACATTTACATTCTTGGCTTCTATTGTTATGTCATATAATTTAGTTAATCTAATACTTCTTTTGAAAATAATGAGTTTCTCTCTGACAAAGAATCTAGTTCTGGCTTTAGAAGGGTTCTTTTATTGATTTCTTATCTGAAGTTGGATGATTAACTTCTAGTTTATGTTAATTTTTTGGAACTCTATGTAGCATTGACGATAATTTATGATACTTTCTTTTGATCTCTTTGAATCTTCAGCCAGTTTGGCGACCTTTATCAAGAGAAGCATTTCATGAATTCGCTTAAAGATTACGTGAATATTGTTAAGGAGCTTCCACAAAAGTTTCAGTCATCAGATTTGGAAGCAATGGGCAGTCTGGTATGTCGTGTTGTTGATGAATGAGTACTTGAACTTACCTTAGGTCTAAGAGGATTATAAGCCAGATTTTTGCTTCTCAGGTAACTGATGCTGATCTTTCTAAAGAGGCAAAACCAGAAGAATACATCAGGACCATCCTTCCTATCCTTTTACGCAATCGAGTTGTTCACTTCCTAGGATTTGCAAATAGACTTGGTTTCGATCCTTTGCCCTCAGAACTTCAGGTTGCTAACAATTTGATAAATCGTATTCTGAATTTCTGCAAAGTGCAGTAAATCATTAAGTTTGTTTAGAGTAGTAATTTTTGAGTGTGTTTACAGAAGTAGTTAATTAGCAGACTAATTTTGTCTCACCAAAGAAACTGCAGTAAAAAAATTAATGAACCTTTTATAACGATATGTGTCATTCTTCTTTACTGAATTAATTATCTATGTCGTGTATCGGCTTGCTTTATACAATGATTAACAGGACCAGTTCATTATACTTCTGAGATCTGATGTAGTTTAATGGCCGAAACTAATATATGAATTTGTGCAGAAGCTCAGATGCAAATGTAATTTTCACGCTCTGAAGTTTGTGCCTAAAATTCAAGAAGCTGCCTCATTGTTGATCAGGAGAATAAAAAAGAGCACTACCTCCAGGAGTCTTCTGAATGAACAACTTCTTGGAAACTTTAGCCCCACCTTACCTTCAAAGGAGAATAACGCAAAGAAAGTCCACTCCAAGTACCTTGCCTTGCACTTAAGGTTTGAGGTTGATATGGTGGCCTACTCCATGTGTGAATTTGGTGGGGGAGAACATGAGAAGAGGGAACTTCAAACTTACAGGGAAACACATTTTCCTCTGCTCATCGAGCGAGTAAAGAAGTCAAGGTATGAATTCTTAGTATCCATCTCTAGGTGCGGCACTTTTGGATGTCAAATTCACAATTTCATTAAGCATAAGCACATATTTGGTATACTATGGTGCAGGGCTACATCTCCGGCAGAATTAAGAGAGATGGGAAAATGTCCACTGACACCAGAAGAAGCAGCATTATTTCTTGCCGGTCTTGGTTTTAGTCGTGATACGTACATCTATCTGGCTGGATCTCATATATATGGAGGCGATTCGCGTATGCATCCCCTCACTAGTTTGTATCCCAATCTAGTCTCAAAAGAGGATCTTCTATCACCCAGTGAACTAGCTCCATTTAGGAATTTTTCTTCTCAGGTAGCAAACTTCTCTTTTTGTAGTCTTATTACCAGTGAGACAGTGTCTCTGTTACATTATCAACTTTTCCTCAATTGTTCGATGAGTAATGACAGTAATATTAATCCATGTGGAAAGCACAGCTTGCAGCTCTTGACTTCATCGCATGTGCTACTGCCGATGTCTTTGCCATAACAGACTCTGGAAGCCAGCTATCATCCCTCGTGTCTGGTCTCCGAACATATTATGGGGGAGGGGTTGCACCTACCTTAACCCCCAACAAGAAAAGGCTAGCTTCCATTTTATCACGAAACATAAGCATAGAGTGGGGTGAATTTGAGGAAAAGATAAGAAAGATGACGGAGGAGAGTCAGAAAGTACGCATGAGAGCCTCTGGCCGGAGCATCTATAGACAACCAAGGTGTAAAGACTGCATGTGCAAGCAACGGTGAATTATTTTTTGTTGGAAGTAGCAGAAAAAGTTGGTTTATCTGATACCAATGTTTGTACAAATGAAAGGCTTCTGTATCACAGTTTTGCATAATGAAAGAAATAAGTTCTCACACATTCAAGTATTTGTATATAATTTCTGAAAGAAAAAAATCTACATAGGCAAAGTTGATGGTTTCTGCAATCAACGGCAAGAGCAATCTTCTTAACATTTCATTTGATGACAGTTCATATGGCGGAAAAACAAACAAACAAACTATGATTTGAAAAAAAATAAAAATAACAAAAGAATTGTGACAGAAGAGGCAAATCTGTCGTTAACTAATTCTGCTAGGTAGCTACGATCCTGAATTCCTGACCATAACAATCTTCCATAAAGAGCAAGTCTCATGCGGATCACTAGCTGGTGATGTTCATCTATCATTCACTATGATGGAGGGAAAAAGCGATTTAGATTGAAAGGAAGGGTATAGAACTCTTCATTCCTGCTGTCTCCTTTGAATGTCCTGAATTTGACCCACCAAGGCATTCCCCTGTCTCTGGCGCTATCTTTGTAGTCAAGTGTATTGTCCAAGAACACTCCAATCATCAAAGCAACAGTAGGGGAGGACGAGAATATGGTGTTAAGGAAATCATTGAACTGCACATAAGAGGAGCAGAAATAAGCATATCAGAAGGGGAAATATGATGGCAGCATTAGCAAGCAAATGAAGTGGTTTGAAAAAAGATGCGGAACCAATTTAGTCAACCAGGTGAAATTGTGAAAATTCTTGCTCTTCCATTATCCTTTTATCTAAAATAAGATACTTTATGAGATGGCTAGACACTCACCCAGCCTGCTTTGGTGTGTGCAGGACCATGAAGAGCACCGGTCGTGTATTCTCTGAAGTATTCAGGAATGGATAAACCGAGGAAGAGAGAAACACCAACGATGAAAAGATTCCTCATCGAATTCATGTTGGTGAATTGCAAGAAGGATAACCCAACAGAAGCTGTGGAATTGGGAGGCAGATGATTTCTCAGTTAATACAAATAATTGAAGTACCGAGATGCATACTGTATCTTTCAGTTATGAAGATTGTACTTACCTACAATACCAAACATCACACAGTATACAGCTGCAAAGATAGGGAAAGGAATAGATGCAAATAGCGCTCCAAATTTCCCTGCGAATGATGATATTACGTGCAATTCTAGCTGAAGTAAAATTGGATGATCAACTAACTAGTAGTTCTTGATCGACTTGATATCACACGTTGCTCACCTAAAATTGAGAAGAAGATCATAAAACCAGCAGATATTTGAATAACCCTGCGGCTACCAACCCGAGTGCTCCCAAGAAGACCAATATTCTCTCTGTTGATAGATATCCAAAGTTAAAAGGCTAAAAGGTAGAGATAAGAGAAACGGATACTAATAAGATCCACGTAACATTGAAAGAGGACATGATAATGCACTCACACAGATACAGTAGAACCAGTAAGTGTTCCAAAGAGTCCACCCAAGAGAATGCCAATTCCCTGTACATGATGATAAGATGTAAACATAACTGACTAATTAGATGAACAATGGCCGTATTATATCTGGGAACTGATGTTATGACACCCATTATTCTTGATTAAGCTAGTTACTATTGAGCTTAGATTGTTTTTTCATTTGATTCTTCACCCACACACCCCTGGCTTTTATACGACACATTAACTTAGCAGGCGGACTCCAATTGGCCTGATGAAATTTCTTATCTAGCTGAAACAAAATCATAAAACAGTGTTACTTGGAGGGTTTACCAACCTGCCAACCAATACCACGGCTAAGAACATGAGCAGGAGGAGGAGTTGCGCTGGCTAGTCGAGATGCTGATTTATAAGCTCCGGTTGACTGTTAAGAGAATGATTTAAGGATCCAGTAGCTAAAAAACCAATAATATATTGAACTAAAAAAGTTGAGGATAAGATAGAAAAAGAACCTCAATCAAGGAGACTAAAGTAGCTGCCATCATTCCAAAAGCATGACCAGCATCAAATGTAGGCGCTCCCCACTGAAGGGGGTATGGAATCTTGATCCTACAACCAGAAAGAAATCAATATGAGTGATGATGTATCACAGGCGTGTAAACAATTTCCTTGCAAGCTAGGAAAGCGTAAGACAGACCATGGTGCAGAGGGGATAAGGTGTCCCTTATCAGTCCGGCAATGTTTCTGTGTCACTTCAGGATGATGTTTGTACGCACCACTTGCTGTTAGAAGATGTGCATAAGCCCATATCACAATGACTGAGATAATAAAAGCAAATCTCTCCATAATTGGCATTTGTTTTAACTGAAAGTTCTTCAAATACTGCATATACAAAACCAAATTAAGATGTCAATAAATATCCTTCATAGATGAATGCTCAAAGACCGAGCTCACTGTTAATCGAAATAATAAAATTGATCAATTAACAGAAGGAGATGGATGGACGTACCTGGGAGAAGGCAACAAACAACAAGAACATAGGAACGCCAATTTCGACACATTGTCCAGCCTAAAAAAGGCATAAGAACTTGTGTGTTAGAAATGTTCACTTTCTTCTAATAAATCTTTCAACCGAATAAACCAATTATAAATTCAAATATATCATGCATACAATTGGGAAGCCTTTATCAAACAACCCAAAACCAACCAATGCCATCACCGGAACCATTCCAAGTGGGCTGAAAAATCTGTAAAATGGAAAAAGTTGAATCAATCAGAACACAGTAAAAATTGCTACTACATGGCAACTTATATTCAGTTTTCTAATCGACTCTACCTGGAGCAAATAGCCCAAAGCTGACTAAAACCCAAGATAATCTGCACACTTGATGCTACTATCAATGCACCTTGTACAGCTCTCATGGTGCTAAGAAATCGCTGGGGATGAGACACATAAAATCCATCAGTGTAATCCCGTAAAACAACCAAATCGAAGATTCCTAACGCTCAATATAGTCGGCCTTCTTCATTAATGGAAAAAAGATTTCAGAGAGTAGAAACAGAAACTTACTAAATGGTCATCCGCTATTGAAGACAAGGAGGAGTCATGAATGATGGAGATAATAGGGACCATAAATGCCCAAGATCCTCCAATAACAGTTGGCAATCTTGTTCCAAACAATGTTTGTAAAAGGGTATTAATTCCTTGTACAAATAACAGAGTTTGAATTACTCTAATCTTATCACCCTGGCAAAAAAATCACAACCAATAAAAATTTATCAAAAAAGAGCAAATTTCAAATCCACATTTTGATCACATTCAAAAACACAATGCAACTAAAGTTAGTGGCGATCTTGAACGGAGAAGGAAAGAATAAACAAACTATACTCCCTCCATCTCATTTCAATTAGCATTTTCGTTTCCCGTGTCAAGTTGTACCAATAATTGTAACTTCTTATATCATTGAATTTGTCATTTAAATGTTTATATCTTCTTGTAATTTGTCATGATATAAGCAAAAATTAATTGATGATCAAAAGCTTGACGAAGAAAATCGAAATGTTAGTGAAATCGAACTTGAGTTAAGAAAGCTTACATCATCTCCACCCATCAATGGAACTAGAAAAGAAGGAATCATTACTGCAGTTCCTAAGGCCATAATGTAATGTTGAAAACCAAGAGCTATTGCCTCCCCTGCTTACAAAATCACCAACCAAAACACAATTAAAAACCCCAACTTCTTATATAATCACTCAAAATTATTGAAAACACAATCTTTTTAGTCCATATGATTATTAACACAATTGACAAAAAAAAAAGAATTCATACAAGCCACAATGCCTATGAATAGGCTCCCACCTAAGCAGTCTAAGCTTACCCCTGTCATAACAAGAAGTCCATTTTCGAAGTGACTCAAGACTGAAGTTCAAACACTATCACATATACCAAGCATAGCTAGTGTAACGAGCCATTTCGATTTATTTGTTTACATCGAGAGCTAGAGAATATAAAATGTTCGATTCCACAAAAATAACCAACTTTGTTAAACAACAAGGCAAACTCCACAAAAGAAACATACCCCACGAAGGATTAGAGTCAATGCAGTACTCCAGACCCTGCAGCTGCTCCATAGGTGGGTGGCTAATTTCTTCAGGCTTTACAGCTTCCATTTCTTTCCTGTAAAAAAACTCAAACACCCTTGTTTTCACACTACAAAATCCAACTTGGGGACTCTTCAAATGAACCAAAAAGTCAGGTGAGCAGTGAAAAGAAGGGGGCACACTGGTGCACAAAATGGGTCAAGTGATGAAAAAAGTGTAAAGGTAAAAAACAAGAAAAGTGGTGACGAGAAAAAGGAGAAAAGGCGGAAATGAGTCAAACTGATTGTGATACTTGGTATTTGTACGTGGATGTATATATAGGTATTACTATTATACTATCTTACAAATATATATATCAAACAAAATTTAAGTTATTAATACTCTCCATTCCTTTTCCACTAGACTATTCGATACATTTGTTCATTAAAAAGTTGATTGAATAGCATAGGTTTAATCGAATGTCTAAAAAATTTGCTCATTAAATTTTAAAACAAATATAAAGGAATGGAGAGTATTAATATTGTTTTGCATGATACATTTTGTTATTAATTTATTATATTGTATTTATGTTTCTATAAACTTCATTGATTATAAACTAGCAATTACTTATTGATATTAAATTTAATCAATATAAGGTCAAAGATAATAACTTTTGTTATTAATTAAAATATATCTTTGTATCTAACAACTTTATTTCCCATTAAAAGAATAATTATCAAATTTAATTAGTGCAAGTCGAATTGAGAAAAAAAAGAAGTATATTTTATTATTCCCTCCAAATATTACAAATGATGTTTGACTTTGTTGAAATTGAATTTTGACCATCAATTATCAGTTACTTATTTTAAAATATATGAAATTTTAATTTCATCTTTTAAAGTACTTTCATATTATTTAATATTTTAATTTTTTAATAATATAATTAAAGAGTAATTTAATGTAAACAAATTTAATATGCTAGAGATACAATTATTTCGAATTGGAGTACGTCATTTTTTTAATCAATTATTTAAAGAAAGGAAAATGGTACTTATATGAGTACATGCTGAGTCATGAATGAGTAAAAGGGGAAAATATTTAATAGTGCATATGCTTTGTGTACTTCGGTGAGTTAGATTTCAATTGCGCAAGTGTGAATAGGCCGTTAGCTTTTGAAGTGTTCCCAAAATACCCCTGAAGGAACATCCAAATTTTATGTTACCGTTAGGCTACTTATTTGTGGTAGTTGATGTACTTTGTTCAGTTATTGTTCACCTCTGCTGTTTGATGCTCTCAGACACAGATTATAATACTACATTTAATGTACTAATGTGAGTTATTGGGATGGAAAGAGAACTAGATGAGTTAATTGGGGTTCCCATAAACAATGTTTTAATAGGTAAGATTATGTCTTTAAAGTTTATTTAACAATAATTCACCTTGAAAGAAGAGAAAGATAAAATGAAATCTTATGGCCAGTTTGTTTATAATTATAATGTAAAAATTAAAAAGGGGGTGCTACATCATAACTTGCTTCCAAAAATTATCACTCCAAGATTTTGAACATTAAGTAATTCTATTCATTCTTTTTAAAAGGAAGTTAAAAGGTCTTTTATTCATGCGGATTATAAATTGAGAGATTTGCCTCAATAATAGTTTTATAAGGAAAAAGATTAATGGGACACGAAATCAGAAGCAATTCCTTTAATATTTTAACAAAGTATTACATCCACACGAATTCGTACCCACAATATTAAAATTTGTCTAATCAAATCATCTTACCAATAGGCCATGCCTGATGCCCCTAAGACACCCAATTATCTTATTTTTATGACTTAACATGAACTAACATGTATACCCAAAAAAATGTAACCAAGTATGTATTAAAAATATAACAACTAAAACCACCTTCACTAACTAATGTGTTAAGCACTAAACAGGGGATAAAAAAGCACTAAAAAGGTATGAAGTATCAGTTGTTGCCCTGAGTTTAATAAACAAAATTTAGAGTTATACATTCAACAATCCGTTCGGTAAAATACATTTACCTTATAGTCTTTAATTGATTTTTGAGGTTTAAACTGGTCGAATAAGCCTTTACTTCTATCAATACTTGATTGAAAACCGCTTTAATGTCTCATTAGTCTATCAACCGTGAGTTGGATTCGAGCATAATATTGATCCATACATGAGACTGACCTCACTCGATAAAGCTATCCCTGTGATGAAGTTATTCATCACCAGGTTGAATACTAACTTTGCCCAATCGAGTTCGAGTAGTACACTGATCGATTTATGAAAATTGACTAGATAAATTGTCTCCCTTATTATACCCCTCGAACTATCATGATTAAATTTCTATTACTTGATAGTCAGTAAGTGCATCGAATATTACTTTCTTCTATTCTATAGTAGTGAAAATTGTTGGATTAGTTAAAAATGCATGTGGTGAATGAGAGTAAAAATTGAGATGAATAATACACGAACCTTATGATTTATGAATGAAGATTCTCTGAGTTTGTAGTATAAAACGCAACTGAAGTTTTGAGATTAATTTAAGTAAGCCCTACGTGTGAAGGAATGGCAGTATTCATCCCAACGTCTTTCTTTCATGCAAAAGACAACCAGAAATGCAGCATCAAGCATCGATATACGAGTCAAAAGACCTTATTATTACAGCTTAATCCATAGACAACTCCTTTCCTTTTTCCAATATCACCACCGAGAGACATGGGACTAATTGGACACCTCCCAACATATGATCGATCATCGATCAACGTTCTTCCCGACCTTCCATTAGAAGGTGGATCGGGGTTTAGTCGGGTTTCTTCGATCTTCTTGGTTTTAAATCACAATCAGTAGCGTAATGCTATCGATATATTAATGTGACTCCTTTTGGAGATTCCATTCTGCATCTTTTACCAAACCAGGTGTAGCATGATTACAAATACAATCACTTTAAGCAATTTAATTAACAGCTTGCCCTTTGAGTTCAGAAGGAGCAACATTTGCTAATGCTCAAAACATCAAACCAGTCATCATCATCTTGACAAAAATACAAGGTTTCTCAACACGAGAACAGACCAATATTCTCAGGCATCCAGGTTTACAAAACATGTCCTAGATGAAGCAGGCTTAGAAGATCTTTTAAGTAGTCCAAAGGCAAATATCCCCTACCTCGAGCTTTATAAAATTGTACATCACAATGGATTTTTAATACACGTGACACAAGTTTATAAAGCAGGGTGGCACGAAATGGGGTACGAAGAGGAGGTAGAAGATCTTTTCCGCAAAAAGATTAGACTAGAAGTTTAACATAGAATATGGTCAGTCTGTTTGGAAGTTTCCGCAAAAGTTATGGATAGATGGACTCCATGAAGCCAATTCAAGGAACCTCACTTTTCTTGTTTGCAGGAATTTCATATCGAATCTTCATTGCTCTGATCCGGATCTGAGTTTCCTGTTGGAGTATCCATGTCGCAGTCTTCTTCCACCAAGAAGAGCAGTTTAGTCTCCCCTAGCAATTTTACATCTCTTCACAAGAAAGAATAAATGAAAAATTGAAGACTAAGTTAATGGATAACATTAACCAGATTTGGAGTATCTCCTCACAAGAAAGATATGTATGGAAAGAAACAGTACTTAGCATGTAAAAGGGACAGTAGATCCACAACAAATTGATTTATTACAAAAGACCATATAACAATCATCCCTTTAGACTCAACCAAATAACTAACGACATTCGGGTAAGTAGGAACATTGGTGGGAGGAAACGATCATCATAATTCAAGTACCAAGAGGTGCGTATTTCTTCAATTTTTATACTAAACCAAGACTTCTAAAACCTTGAAGAACAAATAAAAGAATATACAAATAACAATTCACAAAATAATGGAATTAGTAGTGAGCAATTTTCAAGAAATATTGCGCCTCAACTTCTTTATATGGCGTGGTAGATAGCATCTCAGTGATACTGAGGGCTGCTTCTATTCTCAGCTTTTCTTGCGAGTCTTCTCCAAAATTCTGACCGCTTAATATTGTCAGACATCACCCTTTGAGATCCCCAACAAAAAAAAACTATAATGTGACACTGAATGCAAAACCATTTGCAAAATGCACAAATTATATATGTATATGCGAAACACATGCTGAACATGAACGAAGTTTCTTCTAAAAGAGGACGGAGTACTAACTTGGTATTGACATTCAGTATCTCATCTTTATCTTCATTTGTTAGGGCGTCCTTGAGTGATGCAAGAGTTGGAACATATGAGTATGCTTCGAAATCTGACTTTACTCCACTGATCTTTAGGTATTTCCAATCATGATACTGATTGAAATGCACAAATGCATTCTTTTGGGGAGTAAACATTATTAGGCCTGCATTTTCAGCATATGATATTAGCAAATATGATTCGCAAGGCCTCCATGGATCTTCATGAACTGTAATAATCTCTGTCCATGAACTTGGGGAACCATACTTCTTCATCACCCAGATAGAAAACGATTTACTGAGTGGAGAATTAAATAATAAGCACAGACAACCGTGTAATTCTCCCAGACAAGAGTGATTTGTACCCCATGAATCACTGACCTGAGTCATCTGACGTGCACATGATGTAGGTAACTCAATGGCTTTGCAGACGTCGTTGTCTAAATCAAAGGAGCATATAGAAGGATTCTCATCGAAACCATATTGCTGGCCCCCATGCAGCCAATTGACAGATCCATTGCAATATATAGGAAAATGATGTGAGAGTATTTTTCTGTGTTTGAAAAGAGATTGATTAGAGTGCATAAAAACAGGCACATTACCAATTCTTTCCCATGATCCTTTTCCAAATGTATATGTCTCAGCAATGGTGCGACTATAACGGTTATTACCATCGAAGAGGGTGTGAACAACTTGCAATTCCCCTTGCTCAAACATCCTGATTACCTTGTATTTATTTAATTTTGGACTATAGCCAAATCCACAGATAATATTTCCCATTTTTTCATCACCAATCTCTGATCCTCGGATAGTTAGATACTCACCTGTCACTGGATTGCAAACAGCCATAGGATTATTAGATTGAGGATCTGACAAACAAAGGAATCCGTTACACGAATTCACTATCCTGAACTTATAAAGGCTGGGCATCGCTTTTGTGCAACACTTGTTCCGTACTCGACTTTGTTTTGTTTTCGAAGTACCACTGACTTGCGGGAGCCATTCAATATTTCTCAGAGGTATTTTCATAGAAGTATCCAGTTTCAGTTTTAGGCTGACCTGATGATTACAAGGCGCCCATTTGTCATCAGAGTCATCACAAAGGCAGTAAGTAAAATTTAATTTTATGTGGTTCAACTAGATAGAGCATTCTTGAAACATGCAAAGGTCGAGACCTTTTAGTAACAGCACATGGTTGAGCACAATCAAAATGCTGTTTGGCAAACTCTGGCATTCTTAGCATACGATACCATATTTTGCACACAGATTTGCACATGATTATCTCCTTAATCGAGAGCCTCAGAAAGATTTCGATCAAGATTGTCTCAGGTACATTCTCAATAAAGGAACAGAGTACAGGCCTCACTTCATCAACTTCCTTCCCTTTCAGGCCTTTCTTGATCTTACAATCAACCAAATTCCTCCTCCCTTTCATACTTCGTGAGCTTTACAAATGAAGACAAGAACAGGAAAAAAATGAGGAACAAGCTCACTGGACATTCATAGCATAACACATCTCATCAAGTAAATCGAAACCAAAAATTGCATCTTTATCAATACTCTTCTATTCACTTAGGTGAATGTATTGGAGATTTTTCATCTCATCTCATCTCATCCCATTCTTATTTTTCAAACACCATTTTAAGACACTCACCTCGGGTTCTCGATTCACCTGAAATACCCCACTTAGGTTAAATTTTAAGTTTTAACCTCACCCATCCAAACGGACCACACAAAAAACTAAAACACCCCTCTACATTCTAAGTAAAACCGAAAAAATGCCATGGCCTAGATTAACTTCTAAGTTTTTACCAACGCTACTATTATACAACACAAACAAAACTATTTGATATAAAAATAAAAATAAAGAAATGAACCATTAAAGTTCAAACTGAACCATATTCTTGAAATGGAGAAAGGAATTATATAAAGAATGAACATCAGCATAAAAACGTGAGCAATAAAAGTAATAAAACAAGTTGGAGGGAAGTTAGTACTTCTCTTAAACTTGAAGAATTGGATGTTGGAATTTGGAAAGCTTGAAAGAAACTTCCCACAGAAGAGTAAACGAAGTGGCGCCAAGTCTAGATGGAGGGAAGTACCAATGAAAAGAATGGAAGTAATCATTCGTAATTATCGGTACATATTATCAAATACCTACTACCATATATTTTACCTTTATCTTTGAAAATAACTTTATAAATATCATATGTTATTTTGTATATCAAATTTAAATTTAGTTAGAATGAGTTAAATAATGTTATATAGAAATGTTACTATATATTTTTTTAATAATAAAAAATTATATAAGCTTTAGTTATAAAGGCAGGATCGCGTGTTGGCCACGCGCGTCCATCGCCCCACGCGCCTGCATCTCTCAAACCAGAAGCTTTATCAGTTGTACCTTGTACACGTGAGGATGACACGCGTGCTTCGTGAATTGTATATCGCGCATAATCGATTATACCCTGGGAATGATCATCATATGCACTGCATCATTTAATTATCATTTTCGTGTTTTTAACAAACTTATGATCATGAGTGGACTTTTTATTGTGATGTTAAAATTGCAAGAATATGGTTGTAGAAAACTTCCAATTATATTGATGTTATATTGTTTACAATGCATGGAGCTCTGTCCTTAAGCTCATTGGTGAATATGCCCAATGAAGATTTTCATTTAATATTTGATGAGTTATATGACGATCGGTACTCGAAAAGGTACAAAACGATAATGAAGATCTGTTTTTCAATAGTTAATCTTGTACTCGAATGGATTAAAAGGGCTGTCAATTGACGGGACCCTTATCACTAGTATATTATAAATATAATATACGAATCCGCACCCGATAGAGTTTTCGTTTTGTGTTTTCACTTTTGGCTTTAATAACTTTTTTCAGTTTGACCCCTCTCCCCCTCCCATCCGTTTTTTCCTAATCCTCGCCCCTTATGTAGGATAGTCTTATTTCCGTCCTTTCTTACTCGTTACCATTGATGTGTCAATTTTTCTTCAGGTGAAATATACACTTAACTAATTTTATTCCTCATTGGATAATATAAAATTTGTGCAATTAAGTTATTGGCACACGATATTATTTTGCAAGTGAAAATCATAAAATAATAAACAAAAAGTAATACAATAACAAAATTAAATTTTCGTACGATATTAATGTTGTTAATTGTTCGGGCAAACCGCACTCCACACGAAAACCAGATCGAGTTACCATGATCACTACTCACCTGGTAATACGATTTACCCAGGATCATTAGTCAAAATTAAATATTAAGTAGCAAAAATGAACGAAGACAAGATGATGTTAAGATTCATCAAATAATACTTAATTTTTTTTGAAAAAATAATTGAAAACAAACTAAACCTTAACATAACTAACCTAGGTTAACTTAAAAACTGTTTTTATCTTATTCAAACATGAATCACTATACACATCCAAATAGTATTTGTAGAAAATGAAAAAATTATTTTAATCCTTGATAAAATTTCATGAAATACTATATTTATAAAGACGGGCAAAATATTCATTTTACTCATTAAAAAAATACTACTCTCATTGTACTACATTTACAAATAGGAGTATTTGCTACACGGTTGACATGTATCAGCATTGAAACGAACCAAATTGGTTAGATTTAAACATTTGCATTTACTTTTTTTTATTTGTATGTTTACAAATAGAAAAAACTCGTTTCATATACACTATACAGTAACAATTTCAAGATTCTCAATTCTCTTATAATCCATCTTTATCCCTCTAGGGTTTGATCTCTGTTCCGATGGATTTGTTGAAGAAGCGCAAACTCGAAACAAACGGCTGCCCCCTCTCCCCCTCCGACGCCGATAAACTCCTCTCACCACTAACCAAGGACCAACTCCTCCCCATCCTCCGCTCCGCCCTCCTCCTCCACCCGGATGTCCTCGAATCCGTCCGATCCATCGCTGACTCTGACCCCACCCAACGCAAGCTCTTCATCCGCGGCCTCGGTTGGGAAACCACTACCGAAAGTCTTCGTGCCACCTTCTCCCTCTTCGGGGACATTGAGGAGGCTATCGTCATCACTGACAAGGTCTCAGGGAAGTCTAAGGGGTATGGGTTCGTTACGTTTAGGCATGTTGATGGGGCGGTTTTGGCCTTGAAGGAGCCGAACAAGAAGATTGATGGCCGGATTACTGTGACGCAGCTTGCGGCTGCTGGGAATAATTCTGGGGGATTGGGGGCTGGGGACGTGTCGTCGAGGAAGATTTATGTCGGGAATGTTCCGTTTGATGTGTCGAGTGAGAGGCTGTTGCAGTTCTTTTCAGTGTTTGGGGAGATTGAGGAGGGGCCGTTAGGGTTTGATAAGCAGACTGGGAAGGCTAAGGGGTTTGCTTTTTTCGTGTATAAGACGGAGGAGGGGGCCAGGGCATCGTTGTATGAGCCGATGAAGATTTTGGATGGCCATCAGTTGGTTTGTAAATTGGCTACCGATAATAAGAAGGTGAAGAGTGGGGGGCAGGCAGGGATGGGGGGTCAGACGGGGATGGCAGGCGATGATAGGATGGGAGCGCGGCCAATGGGTGGTTCGAATTTTGGTGTTCCGAGTGGTTATAGTGGATTTCAAGGTGTTCCGGGGCCAGTATCTCAGCAGTCGGGGATGGTACAATCGGGTGGCAATGGCGGGCCAGTGTATGGAAGCCAAGGTGCGGGTTACCCACCTGGTGGATATGGACCTGGTCCAGGACAGTATGGTAGTGGTCATGGTGGTGCTGGGACTGGGGGTTATGGTGCTGGGTTAGGCCATCCTTCAGGATATAGGATGCCTCCAAGTTCTACTGGAATGCCGCCATCTGGAGGATATCCAGATGTAGGGAACTACGGTCAGCCCACAGGTTATGGATCACAAATGCCACAACCAGGTGCAGGACCTCGCATTCCACCTGGAGGGATGTATCAGAGCATGCCACCATACTACTGAGGTCAAAGATTTTTATATTTCACTATATATTTCTGAAGTTTTCTATTGTTATGTTACGTCATTGCATTGTTAGATACGTGTAAGTGCATTGTTTGTTAACTAATGTGACCTAATGTTTTAGCTTGCTTCAACTGATTTTCTTGGTGTTGTGTGTCTGTTAGGTAGTGTAGAATCCTGACCTTATTGCTCCCTAAATTATTTATAGAGCTCCTACATGTGTCTAATTGAGTCCTTTGGGTATGAAGATGTGAACTCGATCTTTAGCCTCAATTTGTTGTTGTTAAGCGTCCCTTTGGGTTTTGTTCATAAATTTGAAAGAACCGAGTCAACTTTTGTCTATAAGATGACCTTTTCTATGATTTGCTAGTTCTTATATGTATATAATTCTTTGGGTCAGCCTGTGAAGAAAATCTTAAGCGATTAAAAATATAGTTAATGTGTTGGGTTTGGTGAAGTGCTTTTTGTTGTTTTCTAACTCTTTTCCGTTGTTGCTTATTCAAAAGGTGTAACTAATGTGTTATGTTTATAGTTACTTCTTTTTGTTGAGTACTAATTCTAGTCTCCACTCCTGTGTGTCTTATACTTATTCATGCAATACATTCTTGCATTATAGATCCATCAACTTCATATTTTTTAATCTTTTCTCAGAATGAATATCTTTTCTCTCATGAAATTTAAATATTGGATTTAGATGTGTGGTTATCTGTTCAGGTATGCAAGAGCTTCTTTGGCGTTAATGCGTTATATGGTTTTGGTGATTAGGTGATTGCAGAAGATTCATCTTTGCTTGATAAATGGCTGCTGTGTTTCTGTTGCTGCTTCACTCTATCTATCTGCTTACAAGTTGTTGATTTGTGGTTGTTAGCTATAGTTTTAGTTATTAGGCTCAAGTTTTGCTGCTGCACATAATGTATTGTGTGATGGATTAACTTCAGAACTGTTCTATGTGGAATTCGTCTGCTACATTCTGTTTCTTAATTTGCTTTTTATGTTATGTGGAGTCTGTAACTACGACTCTGGCTACATTCCTCTACAATCTTTTTCATCCTGATGCAGTCATCACTCTTATTTTGTTCTAATCTTGCTATTAGATCTTGTTTATGACAATGTTTATGAACTATATTATTCTAGAATTAATTCTCAATTAGAGGTGTAAATTTAAAGAACAATTTGCTGTTGGGTGTGTATACCACCTACCTCTTGTGTCTATTAATAGAACTTGTGCCCTGCCTGCTCTTCATTCTTCTGCCTTTACCCTAATTTTCTCGACAACTGATCTAATCCCATATATTGCTGTCATGTATGCTTAAAAAGGGATATTCGATCTTCAAACAGCCTCTCCATACTTAAAGAAGAATATGTATATCTTAGTAAGTTAGTATACCAAAGGTTTCCTTTTTTAAAACAGCCTCTTCGAAATAAGCTTACATAAAGTGCATGTTCTTTCCAATTGTCAGGATGTCTGTATGCTTCGCAGTCCGAATGAGGTCTTACACCCCCCCCCCCCCTTTTCTATTAATGAATTTTATGTAATTTTGTGAACTGTTCTATTTAAGGAAGATTATGTTTTAGGTTCAAGGTTATCTTACAAAGTACACTGGACAATATGGCTTTTGAAACAAAATTTCCTCAATTTTTTAAAGACTGAATACATGTTTTCAAGTATCCCTTCACTGTTTCATTTTATGTTGGAATGAATATATTTATTTATGTCAATTGGTTGTACCTGAATTTGTGGACTGCGGTTATTCTTTGTTACATAGATTGTATTAGCTGTCGAAATTGTTCCCTAGGCCTGCCATATGGTTGGTTTCATTACTTGAAGAGATGCTCTTTTTAATCACTCGTCTCGCCCATATCTGTCTTATGAGTTGTGATGTGTAATGTGGATGCATTCTTGTATCATCTTTGGTTAATTTCAGAGGTATTGGTGATGATGCACATAAGCCTTTGTTTATAATATTTTTTCTTCTTAATTTATCCTTCAATCTGTGGAATTGGAACATTACTTTCCTCTGCTATTATTAGAGTAAACTGTCACATTCAAGCTTTCCACTTAAAAATGGTTTCCTTGAGCTGGAGAACAGTACTTTATAATTGCGACCTTTATGTTCTTATTTGTCTAGTTACTTACCTCACACTTGCTCCTTTTGAGGATAAAATAGGTTAGGTGAAGAGTGAATCATCTAAAATCTGAATAACTTCACTTGTAAATGAGTGCCTAAATATGCTTCTTGTTTACATTCCACTGTCGACTACATTGTTTTATCATTTTCTGTGGGATTATCTCTGCCTCGGCCAGGGTCATTGGAAGCGATATTTCTATAATCCTTCCCAGGAAAGACAGTTTACTTCTGGGTGATAAAACATGACCAACTTAATCGTCACTACTTGCATTTGAGTCAAAATTGTATGTCAATTGCAAACTACATTATTTATAATCCTACGGTATATGAATACTTTAGCTTACAAGACCTAATATGTCAACCATCATAAGTCCAAAAGATGACTAGTTTTTCTCAGTGTATGCCCATCTGTTTCTCTTTTTTCAAGTTCATCAACTGCATCCTCTTAATTCACAATTTTCTGCACTTTTCCTGTGAGCCGCCGAGTTTTCGGTTCTACGGGTGACAGGAACAAGGGGCAACGCATTTGGCAAATATAATCGAAATTGGGTGGCCACTCATTAGAGCGCCAACGAGAAGCTTTCAGGTATTTGGCCACTTTCATATTGATGATTTGTAGAGTTGGGGATGGATTTGTAATTAGCCGCAGAGTGTAGATAATTCAATGTAGAAGAGGCTTCTTTTCAACTTTTTTCGTTCTTTTTTATCATATAAATAAAAATTGTACTCAGATGATTCTATCCAATCATTGTGTGCTAAAAGTATTTCCACGTTCAAATAATATTCAAGAATTATAGTATCTTCAAGATTTGTGGTAAAATAGAGTTTTATAATATACTCTTATGAGCAAAGTCAATTCATATGAGCCCATACCAGATATTGAATTGTTCAAAATTCATTGAACTATATTGATTAATTAAATGTGGCACTGGATAAGAGATTTGTTTATCCTCGTAAAACTTTTAAAAAAAATTAACAGCGAAGTATAATGATTGTGTTGGTTGTTACAAATTTCCATCAAGCAATAATGATTTTGTTTTCTAAAAACAAAACTTCAATTAACATTGCAAGTTTAAGATAGATATCTTACGCCGCATTTCCAAAGTAAGCAACCTCAAAATGCAATTTATATTGTTATAGCAAAAAGCGACATGTAAATGGTATGCATATGTTACTCTTAACGGTTAAATGTTACTACTATTGATTTTGGCGAAATTATGAATAATTACTTTGGTATTTTGCTAGTTAATTGTACAAATTGTCTAATTACTTTGGTTGGGTTGATTGCTAAATAGATGTTTGTGATATTTAGGATGCATAATTTTTTAAGCCTAAAACAAAGTATGAGGATTCAGATTTAATTATTAGCTAAAACTAATGACCTACTGGTTGAAGCTCCGATTTCATTTCGATTTCACATCAAATTGCATGTGAAGTAAGTTAACTAGTCATTACTTTCTCCTTATGTAGCATTATTAGTAGTTTTCAAAAAATTATGTAAAATTGTTGTTGTTGTTCATCGACAAACGGTTAAAACAATAATTTATTTTGAGGTTTTTATTTTTGATAAAAAAAAAATCTATAAGAAATAAAGATGGAGGGAGTACTATGTTTTTGAAAAAATATTCCAATAAATGTGAAGTGGCTTTACATGTGAAAATCCACCTGCTTGCTATAATAAGCATATTTTGACTGAAACATCAGCTGGTGATGGTCATAACTCATAACTCAGAAGGCCATGATCACCTGATCTGAATTGTTATACACACACCCAAACACTATTTTTTTTAGAAGTGAAAGTACGATTTTGCCCTTCTTAGTTGTCAGTGTAATATTTGAAAAAATTTAATCGCAGGATAATATAATACTTTCGCTCCAAAGAAACACTATTTCAGACATTCTGTGTGCTGATCCCACGCAAGTGAAGTATTTAGACATGATCCTTTTTCTGTTGCTTCTCTAGTCATTTGTCGTTTATTTCAACTAGGTCGCTGGGCTCCAGCTTCTGTTGTCCGATAAATTACGCATATAGACAAAAACTGATCCATATCTTATACTACTCCCTCCATCCCAAATTGTTTGGCCTATTTCTATTTTAGGAGTCAAATTATGAAAATTTTGACCATTAATTCTCATTAGTTGATAAGAGATAATATAGTCATATTGGATATTGTTTGATTCGTCTTAATGTATACTTTTGAACTATCATCTTTTTATAATTTTTACGCTTGTAAAATTTAAGATATTTACGTTTTAACTTGTGTCTCGGAGACCGTGTAAGTCAAAATAAGACAATCAATTTGGGATGGAGGGAGTACTACATTGTTTGATCAAATATGACAAACTGACATCAAATATGCCGACCAAAAATACTACTCCTTCCATCTCATTTTATTTGATTAGTTTTTATTTTGTAAATTAAATTTTAAAAATTTTGACAATGAATTCTCGTTAGATGATAACAAATACTCCCTCCGTCCCTAAAAGATTGTCACATTTTGACTTTTGGTGGTCAATAAAATACAATTTAAAACATAAATATCTATTATTATACATGTGACAAAATTATAAAAAGTTAATATTTCAAAAATATATATTGAGACGAATCTAACAAGGTATCACAAGACTATATTATTTCTTATCGTTTAATGGAAATTCAAGATCAAATTTTGTAATATTTGACTAACAAAAGTCAAAATGTGACAATCTTTTAGGGACGGAGGGAGTAATAATCATGTGGATCTTTTTAAATTCATTTAAATGTATATTTTTGAAATGTCAATTTTTTATAATTTTTAAGCATATAAAATTAGAAATATTTTCATTAAATTATATCTCGATAACACTAAAAATCATATATAAAGTATTAGAATTAGTAGCGGATTTAGGTGTTCTGAAGTGTTTGTTATCGACATAATTTTAAAATGAATGTTTAAAATACTTAAATATATTCAAATATAAATTTAAATGCTAATTATAAATTATTATTTTTATTAGAAATTGTCTGATTAACTGAACATGAACGAATAAGAAGGGATCTGCCCTTGATTAGGATATAAGGTTGTAGGATCTAATTATAGTCCGAGGAACGGATGCAAAAAAGCCACGAATCACAATCACATCATAGTACTATATCTGATCCAATTATAATTTAATATTCGCCCCATAGGCCATATGAACCATATTCATATAGTTTCATTTCCAAGAGGCTTCAGCTGACCACTTTTGGAACTGCATGCTCTCATTATTACTTTCATATCATTTCTATTTCTGGAACACTTTATCGTCTACTCATAGCTTTTCTTATAACATTCCAAATTGCTTATATCACAATGCAAAGTTCCCTCGACCAAAAATTAAAATAATTATCGAAATGGTCCTTCAAATTTGTAAAAACTGAAGATTTAGTTCTTAGAGTTTGAATTTATGTACTAATGGAAGTTGAAATTGTGTAAGTGTTGCACAAATAGTCTTATATCTTCATAATGACTTTGAGATATAACAACAGTTTAACGTAACATAATACTACTAAATAATTTGAGGTTTTAAGAATTACTAAATCAAGTTAAATCACAAAAATAAGAACTATTTGTGCAACATAGCGTAACTCATGTGTCTTGTGACTGTTATTCCGTTAGTGTATTATTCTAAACTTTAAGGACTAAGTCTTGACTTTTAACAAACTTTAAGGATCGTTTATATAGTTATTTCGTTAAAAAATCATTCTGAAGGAGGACAACGACCACATGTTGGGTTAAATAATTTATGATTATATATTAAGATATAAAACTTTGGAAATTGAATATTGCACTTTAGCCCCTCTAACTTCCGCCCATATATAAAAAAGAAGGCAATCCATGATTTTGTAAAAAGCCAACCAGCACGATTAGTTCTAGTCACTCTCAGATGTCGTCGTCATCAACATCATCAAATCGACAGACTCGTGCTCATTGTTGTTTCCTGGAATGGATGAAGGTGCAAGAAAAAGACCTCTCAGAACTCCTTCATGCTCTAAGTTCTACCCCCGACCTTGACCACGACCACGACCACGACCACGTCCACGACCAAAATAACAAGAAAGAAGAACTGATGATACACCTTGTTGAGAAGGGGATGGAACATTTTGAGAAATATGTCGACGAAAGAAGCCGGTTAACACAAGAAGATCCATCAGCCTATTTTGGGACAACATGGTGTTCTACATTGGAGTTGCCTCTTCTCTGGCTTTCAGGTTGTAGGCCTTCAATATTTATCCGCCTAGTTTATGCTCTGTGTGGAATCCAATTTCATTCACATCTCGCTGAGTTTCTTGAAGGTGCTACTCTCGAGCCGCGGGATATTGGTGGCCTCTGTCCAACTCAACTCAGAAAAGTTGATGAGTTGCAGAGAAAAACCATCAGGGCAGAAGAAAAACTTACAGAAAAGCTTGCTAGTTTTCAAGAAAATATTGCAGATCAACCCATTGCAGAAATTGCTTCACTGAAAACAGGAGTTTTGTGTGAGTCGAATAAGGATGTAGATGATGCATTAAGAGAGCATGAAAGGAACATAATTGGAGTATATGCTGAAGCTGATAAGTTTAGGCTGAATACAGTGAGGGAGTTGTTAAGTATTCTGAGTCCTCTTCAAGCTGTGGATTTTCTTGCAGCTAGCAAGAAACTTCATCTTTGTCTTCATAATTGGGGTAAACAGAGGGACCAAGCTCAAGGACAGGAACCATAAATTCCCAAGTTCTTAGATACTTTTTTCACTTATAATGCAATAAAAATGTTGCCTTCAGTTTCTTCAGCTTTTGTAGTAAGGAATAAATGAATCATAAATAAATATATAAATTTTGCGAACTTTGAAGGGGGAGCAGGGGGGGGGGGGGAGCGACTGCTCCCCCATACCCCGTAGTTAGTCTACTGGCTGCACAAATCTCGTCTCACGTGGAGCGTAGGTCGTGCATGCATGTCTATGGTAGTTGGTAAATAATTCATGTGGAAAAACATCATAATTACATGGGATTTACCTAATGTTCTGTTTGAGCCGAACC
The DNA here is from genome assembly GCA_003412495.2 of Echium plantagineum. Lineage (NCBI taxonomy): Eukaryota > Viridiplantae > Streptophyta > Magnoliopsida > Boraginales > Boraginaceae > Echium > Echium plantagineum. The sequence goes on from CM016562.1 coordinate 11,412,932, forward strand.
CTGCAACTCCGGGTAAGCTAGTTCCTTGAGGCAGTTAAGGTACTGAGATTGGGCAAACATTGCTAAACAAGAGCAGATGTAAATCGTTTATAAGTGAGTAAGTTTGTTGTTGGCTATGCAGTAAGAAATAAGAAAAAGTATGAGGGAAACACAAAATTATTAACAAATTGGTTCCCACTCCAGATTGCTATTTGTACAACATTAGCAGACCAACTAGGTCCAGAAAACGAAAGAAACAATATGCAATAGTACCATTGGATCTTTAGGTCATGTGACTTCATCTTTCATAGGTTACACACTAAACACTAGTAATATGCACACTTTCTGTGTATTGGGAACGAATGACAAAAGAATTGGAGTCTGCTAGGTTTTCATGGAGTGAGGGGCGGTACTCCATATCCGTGTGATACAATAACACCGACAAAAGTGGCAATTTAGGGGGCCTCGGCAGATAAGATCTCAAGTTCAGCCCACCAAAGAGGAGAGAGTTTAGGAATTGCAGACTCAGGTGATATATCGAGAATCTCTCTCAATTTCGAAACGACTTCTTGCATTACTGGTCTCTTTCTATCATCTGGCTGAATGCATTCTTTGATTACTTCACAGATGATGTCGAGTTCATTATCCTTGAAGGATTTCAAGGTTGGATCGATCAAGCCGCTGAAGCTCTTCTTGTCGTTTAGATATTGGGCAGCCTGGGAAAACCGTACATTTTGAATGTTAAAGTCGTAAACATGAGTACCTACTTATTCTCTTCAACTCAAGTACACAACTAATAAGCAAAGGAGAACATAGATTTCAACAAGTGTGAACGTGAGTAATACCCAAATGAGAAGAGACCCATCTTCTGAGTCGGGAAGCTTTCCTGATATGATTTCGAGCAACAATAGTCCGAAACTGTATACGTTCGTTTCAGGATCAGCAAGCGGTGGAAGTTCACATTGCAAAGAGTTGTTATTGACCCTGTTCTTTTTTGAGTTGGAGACAAATTCAGACCAGAAGCTAATTTGTGCAACCTGAGAAGAAATGTCTTTCAGTTAGGGAAAACCTCAAAATGAGATGTATGCTTCTTTTAATATAAATATATCACCCTGTCTGGTATATGGGAATAGCATTGGACGGAATAGATCAAAGGAACACGATCAATTTTCTACTTGCACCCCCATTATAACATTTCATTCCCATCTACTAGAGAGTCCACAAATGAAAAGACATACTTTAGCTGCATAATCATCTGTTAAAAATATAGCATGTGAATTCAAGTCTGGATGTGGCACTGGGGGATTGAGCTCATGCATGTGCTGGAGACAGTAAGCTATTCCCATGATTATTCTCATTCGAGCACTCCAATCAAGATGCTCGACTTCGGTAGCTGAAATAGAAAAATATATATATTACAACTTTGAGTGAACACCACCTTCCATAAAAGATGCTCTTATTAGAACATTTACCGTGCAGATGCTCAAACACTGTTCCACATGGAGCATACTCAAACACCATCATTCTAACGAAAGGTTTATCCTCCTCACAGTATCCAATAAGGTTACAAAAATTCTTGTGGTTTACTCGTGATAATGTATCAATCTAATCAAATAAACACAATTTGTATTGTGAGTATTTTGTTAAATAGTTAAAACTTAAGACAGTAATATAAATGAAATAATAGTGGAACATGCCGAGTTTTTTCCTTCATTTGTTGCTAATTTTACTGAGTTACCTTCTTCCTAAAGGTAATTTCAGAACGTCTCGTCCACTGAGTCTTAGAAGTTAAAGCTGTTGAGACAACACCAATTTCTACTCCACTTGATAGAGTTCCTTTGTATACAGTGTATGCATCATAGGTGGATATGATATTACTGAAATCCTCACACGCCTGTTCCAATTCCACACGGTGGAGCTTTGGGACTCCTGCACAATTATATTGATTGTCATTTAGTTTACATCGTCAGTAAGAAGTTCTTTGATCATTCACTTCGACTTCAGGATCAGGATGAAAGTTCACAGTCAATGCCTGATAAGCAGTTCTTGTTCCCACCTTTTACAGGTAAATAAGAACTGATTTGGAATATTATTTTCTCGAAGATTTAATTATTTCAGTAATTTTTTAGATTTTGATGCATATTTCAGTTTAAATATGAATTATATGTCCACGAAGTTACCAGTAATTAGTGCTCTTTGCAACTGTCCACTCAATCCCGTCTTCCATGGACCAATGACTTTTGCTGCTCTACCTTTACAAATGATGATCACAGCCATAGCAAGACTAAGAACGACAAGAACACTTGAAATTCCAATTATATACTTCCAGACATTTCCAGGTTCCTGTAAGTGACCATGATTTGTATCTCCAGACCATGCCTTTGATGAATCCGGAGGTGGTGTGGGATTAGTAGGGGGTGGCAAGTCAATAGGCACGGCAGGAAATGACCCGCTACTTCTACTACTTGGAAGAGAAATGACATTATCAGTTAGTTTAGCAGGGGCAGCAGCCAGATTACTGGATTGTTCAGCCAAACTGCGCCTTGCAGAATTAATAATGGTGTGCAATCTTCGGATGATATGTGTTTCAGTTGAAATAGGAATTGCTTTTTGCAGTTTCAAACTTTTCGTCTGGAAGCTGCAACAAGAAATGTTGAAGGGTCAGGACAATCAGATGCAGAACAAGCTTCGCACTGACGTATTAATGTAAGAGAATGATTCTGAAGTTTCGACATGTTTCATTAGGGTAATAATTTTTCACTCCAAAAGTTGATAGAGGGCTCCATTTCTTTGTAAATTTGTAGTCACTTTTACATTGAAAGTGGAGTCCCAATATCAATATGTGGAGTGGGTAAATCATTGACCATTATTCGCATTACAAACGTGTAAGCGATACCAGTAGCTCAGTTTATTTACCCGTGCCCGAATTTTCTATTAGCACAACAAATTTCTCCAGCTACAAGATTTTCATCAAATTGAAACTCCGAAAGAAAACTGAGCTTGCCAATTTCAGGGGGGATGGTCCCTTTGAAACTATTATTAGAAAGCAGCCTGCATGCAATGTGAAATTTTTATGAGAGATCTCTCTGATATTAATACTATTTAACGAAAAAGTAAGACACTTACAGGCATCTTAAAGATTTAAGATCTCCAATTTCAGCAGGAATTGTTCCACTCAGTTTATTATTACTTAAATCTAGGACTTCAAGCATTGTAAGCAATCCTAGCTTTTTGGGAATGATTTCCGAGAACTGGTTGTTGGAGAGAACACTGATAAGCATATGTTTCATGAGGTTAGAAAGCTTACTTCATATGCATAAAATATGAAAATCTAATAAAGTTAATAGACAGGCTATTTACCAGAAATGACCTAATTCAGAGATGTAAAACAAGACTTCAATAGTGATCTCAAAACTTAATACTACTTACTAAGTCACTATATTTATCACTGAAAGATTTAGTGACTAATGCAAGTGAAGAATAAAAATTATCGTTTGCACACTTACAGATATCGTAAGTGAATGAGGTCCCCTAGCTCTGGTGCAAGTGTACCCTTCAAAGAATATCCACTCAGGTCTCTGCGTATAAGAGGATGTACTGATTAAAGACAATAAGTACATTTTCATAATTTCCGTTACACTCATAGATGCCCTTCTAGTCAGAATTAGCTGCATATGGAGTTCTAAGTCTTGTGTGGAATATAAAGCAGTCTTTTTTTCTTTAATTTTCTTTGCGTAATTTTAACTGAATACACATGAGCTAGGTGCAGTATCTCTTGGTTCATTCACAAAATTTCAGTATCTACACAAGGCTAAGGCATCCTATGTTGTAAGCGTAACACTATACATTAAATGAACACGGTTTACAGTCAATTAAAAAATTTATGTTTTGGCAACAAGAGCTTACAGTGAGTGCACTTTGCTGCCCAGACAGTGAACACCTGACCACATGCAAGGGTCGGCATCATTAGGGTTCCAATTTGCAAATAATCCATATGGATCAAAATGAACTCCATCACGAAATTTTAGCAGTGAAGATCCTGCATTGACCAATATAAGCCGACAGTTTTCAAGATCATGCAAGTATGAAGGTCAAGCCAACATTCAAATCCTTAACTAAGAATTGTTACCTTCAGAACTAAGCGAGCAACATCCTTGATATTCCAATAATAGTATCATATGAATAAAATACGGTAGTTGGATTGGATTAAACTTCCATCTAAGCCCCATTTGGAAGAACTTAAATAGTAGTTAAAGGCAGTTGACGTCTCTGCCAGCAGTAGAGAATACACAACAGCCACTACACCGTTTAGCCAGCTTTTGGTACAACTGATTCCTCCAAGCAATGGAAAGCACTCGGGGCCTAAAGCCAGCCACAACGATCGCCAACAATGTTACAACGTCAAACAATAGCAGGTGAGATGATAAGCCGCAACCACACAAACCATACAACACACAGCCTCTTTAATAGCTAAACTAGGCACAGATTACGAAATTCGACAACCACCAAGTACCGTTACTCTCCTTGAACATAGGACCATTACTGAGCTCTCTCATTTTATTTTTCATCAACTTTAATCTATAAGACCTCCGTTGATTTGCATAAACAGAGGTCGAGCAATTCTCTCCAGATTCAACTTTTACCTGAAATTGAACAAGTCGCAACCAAAAATCAAAATCAGCAATTTGGGAACCAAAATATGGAAATATCATAAAAATCTGACTGAAACATCCAATTAAAAACATATAAAAAATGTGAAAGGTGGCACCACTCAAGGGAATAACCAAATGAACAAGCAAAGTATCCCAAAAGTTACTTATTTATAAATAGTGGCGAATAAGAAAAATTTATATAGGAAGTCAAAAGATCTAATACTACACAAATGAAGTATATCATAAAAAAATTTAGTGGGCAAACAACTTAATTCGATCATATATGAATGGTGCAATTTTGTTTTTCGATACCGGCGCCCCCTGAGTTCCTCCACTGCTTACAAAATGAGACAAAGAAAACTAGAAAAAACTAAACATAGAAGCAATGAAGAGTAATGTAACCTGTCTTAGGCAAAGAGATTAGGTATATCGTATGTATAATATATATGTGTTGAAGAATGAAGATTCTGTTTGAAAAGATTTTCAAAGAAAATTCCCAGAAAATGCAAACAATTGCAGCTGCATGAATGGGAAAATTAACGTTGGATATTCAAATAATTATCTGGGATTGTGTCTGTGTGGGTGTGGGTGTGGGGGGTGGGGTGGAGGGTGGGGGTGTGTGGGGTGTTGAATATTATTGGATGGTCTTATCAGGATGATCTCAGAGAAGGAAGAAGCCTCTCTTCGACAATCTTTTTTTTTCTGAAAGAGGCCAAAGGATCAAGGGAAGGGGGAGAGAGAGAGGGGGTGGAGAGACAAATTGGTGGTTGAAATTGAGAATTTGTTGAAAAAAAAGAAAAAATAACTACATTACCTCTCTTACAATTGTGTTTATTTTTATTTTTTTGTACAAAATCAGATTTGTAAGATAAGAAATTTCCGATAATGATTTGGCACTTCATGTTACGTGCTTCCCATCATTCCTCATTCTTGGTATAATTATATTATATACATTATGCATAAAATGTTTACCGGCACAATACAAACAATAGATTATAGTACAATTAACCGAAGGCTAAGGAAAACTCCAATAAATTGAACTAGAGTGATCGAAACGACCTAAGGTGAATAATTTTTGACGTCTTTTCGCCATTATATAAGTATATAAGATGTTCAGTACAACCATACATCACAAACCACACCATCCAACATGTAGAAGAAAACCATAAAGTTGGTTTCAGGGTTAGCGAAATCATCACACCTTAATATCTTTAATACGTTAAAGAATCAGAATCTCACTTGGAGTTTCATATTACACTTTAGCACTCATATCATATCACACTAATCTCGTAATACCATGGCTAAAAAGGTATCAGGATTGTCCTATAAGAAAAAATTGGAAGAACCTCATGTTGAACTTCTTGATTTACTGGAACAAGGTGTTCCGACGAATTGCAATTATAAGAACCATTTACTCTTTATCGTCTGTCATGCTGGCGAGGAGTATGAGAAACGAGTTCCTGTAGATACAATAACATAATAATATTGTTTATCATGATAACATTAAGAGATTGGTATCTAGTAGTGTTAAGGTCATTCAAGTTATTGGGTTACCTCAGAGTAGCGGATACGATCATGATGTACTTTAGAGGATTTCACCATAGTCTCCCATTTGGGACTGGGACTCTGCTTCTTCGAGTGCAAAGAACTCGCACGTGAATGAGAGAATGGATTCCGTATAGAAATGGAGGGAAGAGTACCCCAAAGCCAAGATTCAGAAGGAGATTTTGGTAAAGGAGGTGGCAGTGGAGATGATAGAACTGCAAGATTTTCTGTTCGGCCGTTTAGTTCTCTATTGCTTGCATTCTTTTTCAGTACCAAGTTTCCTTCACCCTTCAGTTCATTATATCCCAAGGAGCTATTTTCTTGATCCAGACTACATTCTTGAATTTTGTTCGTTGACCCAGTGAGCTTTGAGTTGTTCGTTGACCCGGTGAGCTTTGAATTACAAGTAGATGAAGATAAGACAGATTCATGATGTTTGCCACTACCTTGCTTGGATAGAAGTTGGCTCTTTATATTTTCTTTGGAAGATTTAGAAGCAGAAAGTGGAGGTGTGCGGCCACTTCTTGACATTGTCTCAACATTACTTCTTAGAGAGATTAGAGACCTCTCAGCATATATATTTGGAGTAGGCCTACTCTGCCAACTATCTTCGTACAATGTCTTCTCAACTGACTTTCCAGATGACTCTGAACTTTGTTTATGAGAACGAAGGGATGATACTTCCAACATAATTTTATCCCTCCTTATTAATGAACTAATCTTCTCGGCTTTTAGTTCAACTTCCTTGGGTAAACCAAGAAATCTTGCACCTTCACGGAAAGGAGATGTTGATCTTTCATTTCGGTAGGGAGATATTGCACCACTTCTTGACCGTGTACTAGATGATCGTTCTTCTGCCATCTTATACAAATCACTGGTTGAAGACATCCGCTTAGATTCATCCATCAACTTACTAGAAATTCTGTGCAGCTCTTGTGATAAATTTCCAGAGTGATACTTTTTCTTATAGATAGCATCAGAAGCACACTGCCATGATGTAACAACAGTTTTAATGATGAAAACAAATGACAGCAATGTTAGGTGATGGTATTAGACTCAAAAGTGCGTGCATTTACGAAAAGGTTACCTTATCAAGAGGTCCACTGTAAGCGTTTCTGGTAAATTTTTTGAACTCACGGGAAGAAGGCGATGATGTCTGTGTTTTCAGTTTCATCCCACTGTAAGAATTTCTGGTCAATTTATTGACCTCACCACGAGAAGGAGTTGATGGCTGGGTTCTGGATTTAGTCTCTGATCCTTGACGCAAGATGGACAATGAATTCCTAACACAAAGCCGAGGAAAGAGCCCACAACCTTTTCCTATTCTTTTCTCAGGCTCGTCAAAACTCATCTCATCTTCACTTTTTACATTGTCATTGAAATGAATACGAACTGGTGCAGGGTCAACTCCAGGCTGCTTGAATAACGGCTTTCTTTCCATAGAAATTACTTTTTCCACTATCCTTGGTTCTTCAATTACAAAATTTTGCTTCTTCGAAACATGTTGAGGTGTTTCCAGAATTGCAGCCTTTGATGCAGTAAGAAATCTACTCATCATAAGATCTCTAGCTTGTGGATCAACAGAAAACGCTGCTGATTGTACACAGTTCTGGCCTTCATAAGAGTTACCTAAGCCACTCAGACTGCAGTCCAGTGATAAGGATTCGGTTGGAGACAATGTGTCGAGAGCATCTGAGAAATCATCTTCCTCACTGCCAACTTCAGATTCTGCATCTGCATTCAAACTTTGTTTCAAGCTTTCCAGCAGAGATGCATGGTCAGTAACAGCAAATGCTTCAGATTGGTATTTGTTATTACTAAGCTCCCTAGATACTTCCCGTGAGCTCAACCTTCCTGAATTAATTTTTTGGGTCTGTACTTCGCCAGACCTCCATCTTACATGGGCCAATTTTCCAGGGTTTAGCTTTGGGCTCCAGGCTTTACTAGTTAACCTCGTAGTATAGAAATGTTGGTGGAACACTTCACCAGATAGCCTTCCAGGTGGGAGTCTGGGGTTATATAATTCACCTGATCTGTGTCGTGAGCTATTTAACCTCCCCCGAGGGAGACTGGGACTATATACTTCACCCGATCTCCAACATGCATCTGATAATCTTCCAGGAGGAAGCCTGGGAGTAATTGGGGGATCCTCACTGGAAGTTTTCTTAGATTCACCTTTGGGTCTTCCAGGGGAATTTTCCCAAAGAAAAGGAACAGATGCTGGTTTTGTTACTGCTTCAGATTCCATAACCGCTTTAATCACAGGACGCGAGCACTGTCTACATCCCTGTGAATTTTCTATCACCTTCATATCTAAGCCATCAGTTCTGGCTCGTGGAGACGAATGTCGTCTCACAGAAAGGAATGGTGCACTAAGATTGAGCTGCTTATTTTTCTCCATTATTCCGATTGCATCAAGTATTTTTGTTGATCCTCTCTCTATCAATCATGAAAATTAAGAAATCATAAGTTCATAATCAAGCTTGTATGAAGGTGAATCTAACAAGCATCTCACCAAACCAACGCACCACATTCACAATCATCAAATTATCACATGTTGGTAAATTTTTACTCTTCTGTAAAACTCTTAAACTGAGATGTAACTTGGAAGTAGCACAATTCTATATTGTAGAGAATACAAACAGAAGCCAAAGTTAAATCTTCGAAATTTTTTTAATCTACAGAATTAACAAGAACAAACAGTTTATGTAGTTTTAATTTCAAGAAACATAAAACTTTCATAATTTAAAATTCTTACTGTTTAAGAATTTTAATCTCTGAGTGAAACACAAACTCAGCATTTACCAAAACAGATTTCTTCTTATTATTCTCATGTAATTTCTTGGATCTAACAACAAATCAAAGTATCAGAGCATCTAAATCAAGAAAAGGAGAACAAGAGATTTCAAATCCAAGGAGCAAGATATTGACTGTGTTCAATGCTTCACAATTCCAAACAAAGTTATATTCTTTAATTCTTCAAAATTTCATACTATTTGGAAAATCACACTCACAATGTTATTGATGTATACAGTGTAGAGCTAGCTACATTTAGTGATATAATAACAACTTCAATTTTATGTTCTATACAATATGCTCGAATTCCTCCAATAGTCCGTTTGGATAGGGATGAACCCGACTACGAAAAACTACTAATTTTTTGAGGTGAAATGTAGCTAAAAGTGTCATTTGAATGTGTTGCATTTCAATTTGGGTAAATGAAAACAAATTTTAAGCAAGGTAAGGGAGCACTTAGCCTTGTTAAAACAAAATTTATAATTCTAATTTCAAGAAAGATGAACATAACCATTTTTAGAAATGCCCATCATTTTCTAGTGTTTCAAATGAGAGTTAATTACAAGAAATCAAATTTCTAATGAAATGAAGAAAACAAAGTGAAGTTTGGTACCTGAGTGAAAAATCTGAGAGGGGGATAGATGATTTTGGTGAATGGATATGAGTATATGAGTGTATGATATATGAAGAAAGTTATTGAGGGCGTGATTGATGGCTAGAATGGAGGAATTGTGTAAGTTTGAAAAATGAAATAAAGAAGATTTGCTATTCAAAGTGATTTTGTAAAGACTAAAGACTAATGTGTTAAGTGTAAATAGATTGCGACTAGATACTATGGGGTAGGGGGTAGGGGGTAGGGCCGTAGGGGGTAGGGGGGGGGGGGAGTAAGGGTAGTGGTAGTGATGATGAGATTGAATTTAGAGGAGCAATTTATTAGGAAAATTGACATGAGATAATGAGATTTAATTGAGTTGTAGGGGCCTCATTTGAACCAAATGTCAAACATAATGTTGGCTTACATGTTTAAAAGTACATTTTATATGAGAGACTTTTTTGTGTTTAGTGAAAATCATTATTCATGTTTATGTATCATAATACTAATTTAGGTTGTTAAAAAAATAAATCTTAAATTAAGGGATGAAGGAAATATTAGAGATTGAGGATAGTTTAAAACGATTCCCAATGCAAAAAGAAAACACGAGAGAGAGAGAGAGAGAGAGCGAGATTTGGGTGATTGACTAATAGATGGTAAAAACTAATTCCAAGGCCCTACTTTCCAAGGCCCAACGAACCAGTGAATCTAAGGTTGGATATTCATTCCAACCAATGAATTCAAGGTTGGAATGAATATCCAACCTCAGATTCATTGGTTCGGTTCTAAACAACAATTCAATTTTTCATTATTATATAGCGAACCAGTGAATCTAAGGTTGGATATTCATTCCAACCTTGAATTCATTGGTTGGAATAAATATCCAACCTTAGATTCACTGGTTCGTTGGGGCCTTGGAAAGTAGGGCCTTGGAATTATATATACCCCTAATAGTGATTAGCTTAAATCAAGGTTTGGCTTTTTGTGTATGAGACCATGACCGTGAGAATTGAGAAATATGTCGTTGACCACTGTCAAACTGTTGAATTAACGGCCGTAATTTCGCGGCTTTTTAGCTACATCGAAAGGACCAACCATATACCAACAACCCACAATTATTATGCCTACTATTATAGGACTAACTCTAATTTTGTAAGCCAAAGGAATAAAAAGGAAGTTCTGCTACTACAGTTTAGCTTCAATCTTCATCAAAGTAGATGGTGTTTATACCTACCTCCTCTTCTATCCATCATGAATAATAAATGAGTAGTAGATAGTAGGTAATGTATATAAAATGCTTCTTAATAATAGTAGGTAAATTCGAATGATTTGTTTTTGCATCATCAAACTGTGATACAATGCACCTTCATATGCCAAAAGATCGATGGTGATATACTCTCTCCCTTTTTTCGATGACCATTTTAACATACTTACTCTACTTTTTGGGATTCCTTTCATCGCTTTTATGCCTATTCTATAAAACTTTTAAATTATTTTTTATTACATGATTATTTATAACTTATATTATTAAAAAATGATAGAAATTACAACACAATACAACTTAAAACTTGTGTTATGGAGAACTTCTAGTGGATGTGTCTGTGGACACCTCTTCATCCAACACCATCATGACTCTAACCATACTTGGGTTTTAGGATGATTGGCCTCACCAATGCCATTAACAAAACTATAACAACGCAGAAATATTTGTAAATATTTGATCAATTATCAGATCTTGAATTTATAATTTTTATTGAGAATGCATGGTTAATAACCACTAGACCAAGCTAGTTGGTTACTTCTTATGTAAATTGAATAGCTAAATTAGTAACAAAATTTGTCTTTAAATAAATTGTCTTTCCTTAAACATGCCTAAAATGTTACATCCACTTTTGATGAACGAATTAATACATTCACATGAATCCATGTTTATTCATACATCTAATGAAGAATTACAAAACTCAATTATTCAATCTATTTTAATATCTTCAATTATTAATTAAATTATGTTTGAATCAAATCAACCTTCCACGACAAAGTTAACATGATAGTATAGTAAACATGATAGTAAATTGCGGAGGATGTCTGGTTTGAGCACAATGCGAGTGGAGTTGTTTAAGAAAAATACATTACAAATTAATTTGTAGTACTCCCTCCGTCCCTAAATGATTGTCACATTTGACTTTTGGTGGTCAATAAAACACGATTTAAAATACAAATATCTCTTATTCTAAATGCAAAAAAATTATAATAAATTGATATTTCAAAAATATATATTGAGACGAATCTAACGAGGTCCCACAAGACTATATTATTTCTTTTCGTTTAGTGAGAATTCGTGATCAAATTTTGTTGTAATTGACCACAAAAGTCAAAATGTGACAATCTTTTAGGGACGGAGGGAGTAATATTTAACGATGAATTGAGTAGTTTAATGGAGTATGTGTGAGGCAGACAAGAGATTTGGAACATAATGTAAAGACAAAAATGTCATTGTCGTCTTAGCCAAATTCAAGAATTGAGGCAGTAAGCATGTTACCTAGACATGTGTACCATTATTTCTTTGTACCGACCCTTCCATTAACATCATAATGCACTTCGTTCTCCATAAACCGCCGTCCCACTCAATTCTCCACACCAATCAGAATTTAAACTTAATAATCTAAACCAAATAAGTTTTTCATTAAATATTTTAATATCCAAATTTCATCACTTCACTATTTTAGAATATATATTGAGGATGGAGGGTCATTATCCACAAGTAGAATGAGAAGATTATTGACCTTTTTTCAAGAACAACTACGTTGTTGGAGTAGGTGAACTTGTTGCAAGATTATGAATTCGATTTTTCTACCAATACTTTTTTTATATAGCGTCTAATATGATTTATCTAGATAATATAATTTACCTAGTGACTATCAAGCAATAAATAGCGGTTGCGAATCCATGTTATCAAAAATGATTATTGACCTTACTTTAAAGGCTTAATTTTATTTTGGACCCTGAACTATCACGTAAGTTTCAAATTGGACCCTGATACTATCTTAAGACTCATTTTGGACCCTATACTACGCTTTGTCTCATTTTGGACCTTAAAATGCCAAATAAAATTGGAATAGGGGCACAATTTAAAATAAATTTATATATGGGGATCTTTTATAATACTTTAATTACAAAACAACCCCTCCCTCAACCTCACACCCCACCCCTACCCCTACCCCTACCCCTACCCCCCATCTCACCTGTAACCCCCTTACCCCCCCCCCCCCCCCCCCCCACCCCCCCACCCCCGTAACTCAAACTCTTCAATACCTCTAGAAGTTTGTTGTCTCCATCTCTCTTTTCTTTTCATCGTGATCTTCAATTGAAATTAGCTTACAAAATCCAACCTAATTTATACCCTTGTTTATCAATCAGAGCTACTAAATTCGATTTTGAGGGTAATCACATCAACCCATCAAAAAGCTTATATCTTATTCACCATCGGATTATTATTTCTTGAATTTTTGTTTATATAAGGATTCAATTTTGGATTGTTATTGATTTTGTGTACTTATATAATGGATATGGATGGAAGCAAACGGATTTTTCAAATGCTAGGTCCTTCAACTAGTAATGATAATGGGTTTAAGCAGCAAAAAGTATGCTTCCATTGGAGACAAGGGAGGTGTAATAGAGGGACTCAATGTATGTATCTTCATCAAGAGGTTATGAATAATGGTGGGTTTTCGTCAAATTCGAGGAGGGCACAAGAGGGTATGAATAATGGTGGATTTTCGTCGAAGAGGGCACACGGGTTTTCTGAGGATGATAGTGCTCGTTCTGGTTTGAGAACAGACACAACTTTCAATAATAAATGGGGAGGGGTTGTTTTGTAATTAAAGTATTATAAAAGATCCCACATATAAATTTATTTTAAAATGTGCCCCTATTTCAATTTTATTTGGCATTTTAAGGTCCAAAATGAGACAAAGCGTATTATAGGGTCCAAAATGAGTCTTAAGATAGTATCAGGGTCCAATTTGAAACTTACGTGAGAGTTCAGGGTCCAAAATAAAAATAAGCCTACTTTAAATGTTAGTACTATTATTTTTGTACTTTAGAATATTTTTTTTTATAATTAGCGATGAGGTAAAATTTCGAAATCAGGATCTTCATTTCAATAGCAAAAGCCTCTTAATATCAAACTTAACATTAAAAAGGTAAGGACGGAGCAACATTTCAAAACATACAAGAGGGTGTTGTGCTCATTTAAATTTACAGAGAAATGTGGTGCATATTTTAAACTTCATAAGAAGTATGATGCAAATTACCTGCCTCTTAAAGTGTATATATGACAGCTTAGAAGAAATTAAATTGGAAAAAAAAAATTCTTGCAAATAAATAAAGCTCCAACTATTTGCAAATTTATGGAAAATAAGTACTCCTTCAGTCCTTTTCCGGGTAAAATAAAAAGTCTTTTTATGGTGTCATTTTATCATATAAAGAAAAAAATTAAAAGAAAAAATATAATTTTTTGCGAAAATAAAGGGACTGATAAAAATAGAACTGAGAGAGTATTCGATTTAAAAAATATATTCCGTAATGATTGGGCAAAAACAGACGAGTGAATAAAGATTATAAGAAGAAACCAACTAAAACCACCCACGTGTTTAGTGTCCAGTGATAAATCTGGCTGATGCTGCTATTTTGTTTAACTCCTACTGCCTGTCCACCTGCTGTAATATGGAGTATTGTATTACTATCTCCCTTTTCTTTTTTGTCATTTTAACTACTCCTATATTTTCACGCTAATCAATAAATAATACTATTTCCGTCCTAAAAGATTGTGATAATATATTTTAATTTTTGGTGGTCAAATTTTAAAAATTTTGATCAAGAATTCTCATTAAACGATAAAGAAAAATATAGTCATGGGGAATCTTGTTAGATTCGTCTCAATATATATGTTTGAAATATCAATTTTTTATAATTCTTTCGGATATAGAATAAGATATATTTATTTTTAAAATTGTATTTTATTGACCACCAAAAATCAAAATATACTAATCTATTAAAAACATAGGGAGTAATACTTTACACGTATATTCATAATTAATGAATAATCAATATCATATATATGTATTACTCCCTCAATCCATTTTTATTGAAATATTTTATTTTGCATAAAGTTTTAGAATAATTTAAACTTATCTCACATTTTCATTTTTCTCTCCATTTTTTCAAATTAAAAGGAAATCAATTAACGAATTTTTATTTAAGAAATATGACTATTAATAAAAGATGGAGGAATAATAATTTACACTAAATACATTAAATAAAAATTTATGCCACTAGGGAAAGGAGATTAGGGTGAGTAACATCACATCTTGCATCTTCTGCACCATCTTATGCACCGCATTGGCTAGAGCAACCCCAAGTCCCCCTGACCCTCTGATGTGCGTCCCACAATTTACCTCATGACAACTATCTAGGGCAAAGGCTGACGTGACTATTAAAGTTGCGGTTCAAACTCTTTATTAAACAGGAGCTTAAGGGGAAAAAGTCCCTAAATATTACATTGAAATTATAAAACGTTAAATTATTAAACAAAACAAAACAAAAAACCTAGATCGTTAATTAAAAAACAACAGATAAGGGAATAGTTATCAAACGTGATTGAAGTTCGAAAAAATTCATCCAATATTAACTTAGTAGTTAATCTATAATATTTTTTTTTGTAAATTAGCGATGAATTATGATTACAATGGTATCACAAACAATGAATAGTAAAATTCCTAACTACTATTAGATAGTTAGAGTATAATATGACAAATTTGTCTCCAACAAGGTTCAACCCCATGACCTCTCACATGAAAGACTGGATCGGATGCCACTAGACTATTGGGCATCAGTTAATCTATAAATTATTTAAATTCATATTTTGGAGCAGACGTAGGACGGAAGAACAAGGATTTGACACCAAATTTGGACCAGCTAGGATCCTGCACAAGGCATGATCATACTAAGACTCACAAGGCACGATTGATGAAAGTAAACCTCACAATTAATGTCCCTATGTCTATCATGAAACATGGGAACCAAGAGTGGGTACCACACTACCACTACTATATATGAATAGTACAAGAACATGTTAGAGGTATTCGATAAGAACACATGGCTTGAATGCTTGATTTAGATGAAGTGGTTCAAGTAACACCAACAACTATAAAACTGCAACCTATTGCATGATGTTACAAAAGAGCTAGTCGAACAAAGAAAAGGTAAACAAATGGAGAAATTTCCAACTGAAAAGTTCACCTGATAACCATTCTGACTTCTGCTTTTGTTCTCGAAGAAACTAATATTCTGTATTACTTGTGTGTACAGTTTGTGTAACGAACTATTGCAAGGTAACAACCATAAATTATGGAACAAAACATTGGACCCTCGGAATTGGCTGACGTCCCAAGAAGAGAAGTTTTATGCAAGTATTAACAGCCTGGTGGGGAGATTAATTCCACGGCTTTGCTTTGTTATGGTGCTCTAGGATCAGTACCATGTTGCCACACATATGCGAGCTCATCCCATCCTGTACTTGCCAAAAGTCCTTCAACGAGAACACTCATATCCACACCAACTGCGAATTCGGTATGATGATCATACCTACCAATAAGGGCATCCTCCACCATATAATCCCACAAACAAACTGTCATATCATATGAACACGATGCAATTACACTTCCTCTATGAGGGGAAAACTTGACCCTCCTCACTGCATATCCATGACCGTTGAGGGTGGCTATCGGCACCCTATAATTCCTGACATCCCAAACTTTAATGGACTTATCAACTGATGCAGTAGCAATAATACAATCATCATATTTGTTCCAATCACATGAAAGGATTTCGAATTCGTGAGCAGGCAGGATCATAGTAGAACCTACATTACCGAGATACAGAAGAAAATGTCAAGAATCAGAAAGTTGCTCAAAATGTCGAAAAAGCGAGGAATATTCCTACACCTAAATTCGATTAAATATTCTATTGTTAACAAACTAATCAAACTGAGCTTGGTAAAAAACAAAAAATCTAAACCTAATACATATGTATAACAGGCGAAAAACAAAATGAACGTCAACACAGATAAACAAAAGCAGAAAGTCTTCTGCTGTAACATGTCATCTATCTAATGTATTAGAAATTGAGAACAGCTCAACCAATAGAGGCATACATGATGCATGTACTGAAGTCCTGCACTAATGCGGCGACTATGTAATAAATTAATGCATGAGACTTCAATAACTAAAAGCCTTTTCTAACTCCTAATCTGATTCGAAATACTCGACCTCAGCGGTTGGAAGAGCCTGAACCTGATTCCTTCAAGCAAAGATGGACTAAAGCGAATGGGCTAGGTTTTGGCTGAAGGAACCTAGAGGTGGGCTTGTTCATTTTGAAGCATTATTTTCTAATGAAAACAAATTGTTAACTTCGTTGATCCCTAAACCTGATGAGGACATGCATACAATACACAAATATGAAATAACCCACCCCAATTTCGAATCTGAAGTACCCACCCCCAACACGCACTTAACAAGAAATTTTAACGCTTAGGATAACAAAGGTGATCGTTGCGGCCATTTACCCTAAGTTCAATACATAAGTTACTTTGACCGCTTTTGTTTATTTTTTACTAAAAGACTTACTATGTAAGAGATTAAGCACGTGAGCCCCCCAACCATTACTTTTGAAGTTTCAGAAGCATTGTTGAAAACCTAATCGAGTCAGACTCACAAACTTCATCCACTTCATAAAACCATTGTAATAAGCATTAGCAACTCTATAGATGCATAGTATTTCAGTCATTTCACAGGATATTCCTTCGATTGTAAATAGACTAATATGTTTAACTAAACAAAAACTAGAAGTATATAAACCATTAATTAAATAAGACAATTACCAATTTAAATAACACTCCCTCCATCTCACAAGGATTAACTAACTGGCTCCCTAAGATACCAATTCGGCGATCATTTTGGGATAAAGATAATCCAAAGCTGAAATGAAAGAAAATAGCCACACTAACCTGGCTCCCTATAACCGCAAAGGTTGGCGACATTGTACAACATATATAATCCTACTTAAGTTAAAAGCTTAAAATTTTAACAATCTAAAATCAAAACTCAGCAAATTGAGAATTATTCAGAAAACTGAAATAAAATCTACTCATACCAGGCTCTCTAACATCCCAAATGCGGGCGGTACAATCCCCTGAAGCCGAAGCAAAAACATCTGCATGTCTTGGATTCCACGAAACAGAATACACACAATACGCATGCTCCTTAAACGTCCTAACACTTGCAGGCCTATCAACAGTCCACAGCTTCACTGTATCATCCCACGAAGCTGATAAAAATGAGTCCTTCCTCACTGTATTAAAGTCAACGCCATGTGCCTCGCGAGCATGTTCCTTCAAGGACCTTACACAGTTGAAACCAGAAAATATATGTAGGGATGAGGAATTAACAAATACTACCTCCAATTCATTTAATTGGTGTTTTTGATTTTCCATGCCAACTTTAGTTCATCAATTACTATCTATACATTACTCTATTATTTCGAAAGGCAAACAACCGATTTTTTGACTTTCGATAAATGAATGACAATATAGTAGTTCAAATTTACTTTTTCAAAGCTTTTAGACAGGATGACGGCTCGTTTTGCCCCCGTCCTTTAGTTCCGCCACTCACCTTATTGGGTTCCGATCAGGAGGTAGCGAGAGGTCGTAGAGCTTGATGGATCCATCTGCGACAGCTGCAACGAGGAGGGTGTCGTGGGACTCAGACCAGCAGAGGTCGTAGATGCCGTCGGAGGTGTCGAAGGAGGCGACTTCTGTTATGGGGGCGCCGGGGACTGCGGGGAGGGAGATGACGTGGAGGCGGCCATTGCCGAGGATGCCGAAGTTCTGGGAGGTGGCGATTGCCAGCTGGCTCTCGAAGAAGGGGCTGAATTTGACGGAGTAGCCGTTGAAAGGCGTCTTGAATACTGGCATCTTCCTAGGATTTGGTGATCACTGATTGTGATGATGATGATTAGGTAGTTGGGATTTTGGGAGTGGGAAAGTTTTATGGGTGTTATCGGGTTAGAATGGGGTCTATAATCGGGTTCTACCCAAAGGGTTTGCGAGTCCGGTCGGAGCTACTAATATATACGCAAACTTTGGTAAAAGTGCGTGCAACCTCGATTCCAATGTAGTTCGAGTCGTGGTAGAAAAGGATCAAAATTTCGTTTCGAAACATAATTTCGGATAATAAAAATATGAAAACATTTCGGAAACTATAAAAAACTTTGTGGAAACGATGTAAAATTACGGAAACATGTGAAAACAAATACTTATTTAATACTCCCTCCGTCCCTAAAAGATTGTCACATTTTGACTTTTGTTGGTCAAACATAACAAAGTTTGACAATTAATTCTCATTAAACGGTAAGAAATAATATAATCTTGTAGGACCTTGTTAGATTCGTCTCAATATATATTTTTGAAATATCAACTTTTTATAATTTTTTCTCATGTAGAATAATAGATATTTACGTTTTAAATCGTATTTTGTTGACCATCAAAAGTCAAAATGTGACAATCATTTAGGGATGGAGGTAGTACTATTAATTTATATCACATCAATTTATTTATAGAAATTGCATGTCTTTAATTCAGATATGAAAGTACGTTAGAAATATTCAGGGATAAAATATAATTTTTTTCTTAAAACTTCAACTAGTAGTCGTTTCTTTGTTCAACAATTTTGACCAATGTCGACGGTTATGATTTTAAATCTTCAGTATCATGATCAAAGTGTTGTTTTTTAGTAAAATTCAATTGATAAGGCTTACCAATTGAATTTGAATGAAATAGATTTCGAAATTTTGGGCGAAAAGCACAAGAAGTGGCGAAGCGTGAAATGGTTTCCACGAAACCACCACCTTTTGAAACTCACTTGTATTTCTTTTGAGTAACTTAAGAAAAGAAAAAAATTCGGTTGTTTCGGTCGTTTCATATCGAAATTTTGAACCATCGGTAGAACCTCATTTTTAGAGTTGGTTGAAGTTGAGCCTTCACGAACTAGAAAATTTTCTTTTTATGTTTTAAATTTTTTTTTCATGTTTTATAATTGAAGTTAAAATATGCCTCTCTACTACAAGTCACGTGCCACACACATAGGGCTGTAAAGGAGCCGAATCCTACCGACCTTGACTAGGTTTGAGTTTGGCTCGTGCATGTTCGAACCTATGGCTTTGCTCGATATCATCAAACATCAGAATTGGAGATTCGGCTCTAGTTTGATGGTTCGAGCCGAATAATATCGAACATGTTCTGTTTGAGTAAAACAACAACAAATAACCAGACCTTTTAACACTCAAACAGATCATATCCAAACTATAAATACAAATCAATATCCAAAATAAAATGTTTGATTATATTACAAATAGATATTATGAGTACACAAACAAAAATGGAAAAAACAAAATTGAACCCAAAATGACAAAATTGAACCCAAAATCAATAACTTAACTTAGTTCTTCCAAATTAAAAAAAAATCTTCAAGTTATTGGTGCTTGCATCGACAACTCTATTGATCGTGGAGATGACCGATAAGGAAGGAAATAAAGGGATAAGGAGGGGAGGGGAGTAGGAAGGGGATGGAATTTTGTTGATGGCTGCGCAAGAGTGATAGTATAAATGACAATGGGTTTGGTTTAGGGTTTATGTTTGTTTTATACTATTAAATAATTATACTTTTACCCTATAACTTTGATTTTTTTAATTAATGTACTCCATTTTTATTTTATTTCCAAAATTTACCCAAAAGATATTTTTATATTATGTATCCATTATTAAAATATTATTATACTATATAATATATGATATAATTGTACATGCTGAGCCGAGGCGAGCTTTTTCGAACCGTTTGGGTCGGCTCTACGAATAATGGATATTAAGGTTCGGCTCTAAGTTCGATATCCCAAGCCGAGCCACGAACCGGACTTTTCGAGCCGAATATCTCGAATCGGATCGAACTTTTAGGTTCATTTACATGCCTACACACATAAGATAATTAACAATACATTTAACGAGAGATTAAATTGATTGATGACTATAAATATGACTATTATTTAACGATAGATAAAGTTAATGAAAATCATCGTATAAATTATAATATATGGTCCACAAATTTGTAACAGATATCAAATACTCGATCATATTTATTTAATTCTATCTATATGATCTATTTCATAGGTAATTTACGATATAGTTGAACCTCTACATTGCCTTTTCTTCTTTGATCTTTACAAAAAGTTTATTGAAATCTTTATATTTGAAAAGTGCTATTTGTCAAAATTATAACTTTTTTAAATTATATCTCATTTTATTAAAGCCAAGTGGTTGAAAAGATACTTCTAACACATTTTGAACGTCAAAATCAAAATGAAGAGATTGAGACAAAATCAAATATGATTACGGTAATGTGGGTGGAAACTTTGTAAAATTATAATTTTGCCCTAAAAACCACGTTTGACCATCAAAAGTTAACGGTCGGAAGACCAAACTACAACACTTTTGTCAATATATGGGGCCAAAGTGCAACCGACCAACTATTTGGAACCAAAAGTGTTACCTCGTCGGACTACATATGACCATTTAACAGTTAGTTCTTAAGGTAATGGTCAAAATAGTCTCATATATTAGGATTTTATTAAAGTTGGGTCCTCATAAGTAACACTCATGCTCAACTAATTCCCACAAATATATAATATAATTCATAAATCGACATAAATATTAAATTTTAATATAAAAAAATGTAATCTCATAAATATGCTCCTTGAACGATTAGATTCTCCAAATGATCGCACTTCTACAGAAACCTATATCTCACTAGCTATTATTCCTATAACCCAAGCCTAACACCACTTTCCACCGCATCAAACCCAGACGACATCCCTCGCTCCGGTGAAGACCAAATCGTATCCCTTCATCCACAACCCGCCTTTCGCTCATCGATTCACTCCAAGTTGCATCCATTCCTCGGCTTACATCGTATAAGCGTTGTCAACCACCTCAACCCACATTTTACTGTGGAGGAAAATTGAGGACGCTGGTGGTGGTGATTTTTAGGATGGAGAGTCATTGGCAAATGGCAATAATGATGATGATGATGGAAAGTTTTTGCGGGGAGGGGATGAGCAAATTAAGTGTGGAATCAAATGGACGGTAGAGACGTCTATTTTGGTATTGCTGGTCGAATTTATGTACTTTAACATTTAACAAGATATTTAACTTAAGGATAATCTGGGCACACGATACATGCTTGTAGGAATCATTTGCACACTGCTATTATTTACGGGAATCAAACTGCAGTTGAGTCCCATGTATCGAGCCCATTTCAACCATTACCGTTTCTTAGTTACGAGTCAAATTACATACATTACAATTCAAAGTAAACGAGAAATGTCAATACTACCTTTTACGTATAAGATTACTTTACATTGGATGTAGTCTAAGCTAGTTGCAACAATAATTTTTCAATCTATTCATAATTCTCCTTAGTCCTTACACGTACCTGTATGAAGAGAATATAATAAAGAGGCAAGTCTTCATTATCAAGACTAGTTACTCCATTGTTTTACTTGATGGTTTTCCTACCCATTTTCTTCTGATGATGATCCATTGTCAAATTTTCTTCAGGATCCTGTAATGGTGAAAAGATTGGGTGCATCAATACTTCCATGCATCAGGTGCATCAGGTACCTATTTAAAGCACTACTACAAAATATCACTTGGCCAACCCCAGAAAAGTCACTTAGACGACACATTTAAGGGTTGGGATTAGAGGGGTCGGCCAAGTGGAACTCACTTGGACGACCTCACGCGGGGGGGTCGGCCAAGTGAGCCACTTGGACGACCTCACACGGGGGGGTCGGCTAAGTGAGCACTTGGCCGACCCCCCCGTGTGAGGTCGTCTAAGTGTGCACTTGGCCGACCCTCCCGTGTGGGGTCGTCCAAGTGAGTTCACTTGGCCAACCCTCCCTTGTGAGGTCGTCCAAGTGAATTTTTTTTTTTTGAATATTATTATATTTAATGTGAATTATATATATTTTTTAGTTTTTTTTAATTTTTCTATATGTATATATACTTAATTATTAATTCATATAATACTTGAGAACCATATATAAAGATTTAACAATAATTCCAAAAGTCATATATAAATTATATTTGTATCGATTACAATATTTGTTATTCTTATTATAACAATTACAAAAACTACAAATAAAAACTAAAAAACTAAAATATCCTATACTTATAATAAAATAAGTAATTTTACATTAAAAAATTTAAACACTACAAAATTACATAAAATACTAGGAAAAATTTAACATCTTCTTTTCATCCACATCGATTCTTCATGATTTTTTACCTGATAGACAATAAAATAAATATCAATTGTTATGAAAAATAGCAATAGTGATATAATATCCAAAAAAATAGCAATAGGCTTAAGCAATTGTATAAAGTTCACTAAAAAAAATCGAATTAATATATACAGATGGTTGAATGACACAAAAAGATGAACTATATAGAAAACTAAAATTGGGTAATACACTATCAAATAACTAGATTTGAAAAGAAAAGAGAGCGATGGAAAAAACACTTATGGAGTATTGTAAGACTTGGTCGCCACAGCTAGATTGTCCAACTTGGTACCTGTACACTCATCAAATTTAATTCAAATAAACATTGCTAAATTTAATTTCATCGAACACTTTTTTCCAAGTCTAAATATCTATATTAGTATCTACTTCCCAACACTTTTATTAAAAGATCTCACAGATATTTAGTCAATAACCGGTCGAAAACACAGATAAGATCCTTAGTACAATACTATAAAACTCAGAAAGAATTTCAATTCTCAAACACTGCAAGTAACTAAAATTCCCAAAGTTCACAATTTTGACAATCGAAACTCATAATCTTTCCGAGACAAATAGCTCATATATTACAGATGAGGTATAACCTAGATTAATGAGCCTCAATTTGTAGTAATCCAGCAGGTGAATGAATAGATAACAGATCGATAAAAGACCAAACTTTAGCATCTAATTAATCAATTATGTACTCATGTAAAGTTCTAATCAATTATGTACTCATCTAAAAAAATTAACCTCCAGTTCATTTGCTAAAATGAAGAGCATGCTTATGATACTGACTTAAAGAGGTACTTCCAACTCTCCATTTGGATTGTTGTATTTTGACTTTCTCTAAAGATAATACATTGGGAGCTAAGAGACTAGTAAGTGTAAATGAACACATAATCAAAATGTATGAGATTTAAATATAAAATTCATGATACACGTACCTGCAAAGTAGAAGCAAGGCGTCATAGAAAAGGGCCTTGGTCTTCGGATCCTCTGGCTCTTCTAAACTGGCTACTCTTTGTAAGTGAGCGATTGCCTTCTCGTAGTTGTTCTGTACTTGATGGATTATACGTGAGACAGCACCTCAGTTACAGCAATCAGCCAAAAAGAAAATGATTATGTGGAAAACAATTAAGAGATGCATGTCTTCAATTTCCATTGGACTGCCAGAAGACGAAAGCTACACAGATATCACCGACAGAATATTGTTAGACACCTAAAGTATAATGTCAAAAAGAAATATAGTAGGCCTCTCTGCCACATAGTTATGACCAGAAAACATTCGAACACGAAACCCAAGATATGAAGGAGGTACCTTGGAAATAATCCTCTCAAAGTACTCAAGAGCTTTTGCAGGGATTCCATCGTTCAATAATATTTGTCCCATGACGAGCAAGGCTCTTCCGTTCTCAGAATCCTTTTGCATAGCCTCAATTTGTAGTAATCCTTTTGATGCGAGAAGTTCATGTAAAGTTCTAATCAAGCGTTCAAGGCAATGGCAATATTATGTACTCATGTCACAGAATAAATTCCAGTATTGGTATCACTTCAATATGAAGCAATGGAAGTAGAAAACATGTGCAAACTTTCACCGAAAGCCATAACATCCTCTTAAAATTAACGCCACAAATTTCGAATTCAATTTCAGATACCTGAACCAAAATCAGCTTCACCTGTACCATGACGACTGCAGCCCTACACAGAAGCCACAAAACTTCAACACATACAGTATAATCAATAAGTAAAACAAAATCAAGTAAACATATTATCAAGTAAACATACAGTATAATCTAAGGGGAAGAGTAAGTTCAATAGATGCATACCAAAATTATCAATCTCCAACAAAATATATGGAATACTGATGAAAGAGTTTCAGGAGAAAAAAAAGTCATTTTCTTCCTGAAATGATTCTCGGCCAGAAAGTAAGAAAACATATTAGTAGCAGAAAGCTAACCTCAATATTGTATATCCCAATCTTTCCATCAAAAGAAGATGCAGATATAACCTCAATAACTCAAAAGACCGACAAAACAAAGTTACAACGATTAGGCAATTGCACCAAACTATGACCTAACATTTTACATCCTAAATAATTCAATTTTTTCAACCATGACCTAACATTTTACAACCATGGCATAACATTTTTCAATTTTACATCATAAATAATCATAAAAGTTAACATTTTTCTAATTTTAAACTAATTATATCTAACTAATTAAGTAATTTCAATCAACAAACTAATCTAGTTTCGAAATAGTTAATAGTATGTACAAGTTAACAAATAAATGCAAGCTAATTATTTCAATAAACAAAATAACTAATTAATTCAAACTTAAATTACAATAATAAACCAAAAATTAAAAAAAATACTTACTTGAACAATGGAGAAGGAGGGGGAGCTTGGGAAGAAGATGAATCGAGTCCTTGAACAATGGAGGAGGAGGAGGAGGGGGAGCTTGTTTAATTTGTTTTGGGGGTGGGGTTTTGGAGCTGCGCTGCTCACTGGTTCGCAGAAATGAAGATGGGTTTTGGGGGGTGGGGGCGGGGGGGGTGAAATTAACAAAAGAAAAGTTTTTTTTTCTAATTTTTAATCACTTGGACGACCCTCCCGCGAGGGGTCGTCCAAGTGCTACAATTTGTTTTTTTTTTATTATTATTTAATCAACTTGGACGACCCTCCCGCGAGGGGTCGTCCAAGTGCTACAATTTTTTTTTTTTTTTTTTTAATTTCAAAGTAACTTAGACGACACCACATGGGGTCGTCTAAGTTCTCACTTGGCCGACCCCCCGTTTGAGGTCGTCCAAGTGCCACTTAGACGACCCCTTTTCTCAAGGGTTGTCTAAGTGGGTGTCGTCTAAGTGACATTTTGTAGTAGTGAAGGTTTCACGTGGGTACTGTACCCACTTGAAACTTCATCATTGGTACTTGTACCCAAATTGTACTATAACAATGGTACAATACCACATATTTATCAATCCAAAATAAATATGTGGTATTGTACCATTGTTATAGTACAATTTGGGTACAAGTACCAATGATGAAGTTTCAAGTGGGTACAGTACCCACATAAAACCTTTAAATGGGTACCTGATGCACCGGGTGCACCGAATTATTGATGCACCGAATCCGGATTCCCTGTAATGAGCATGAAAGATCGTGAAGGAATAATATTACGCCTACTAGCTAGGCCAGGTTGCATAGCCAATAATGACGACAAATAATACTACATACTAATCATAAATGGAAGAAACGATATATAGAACGAGAGAGACGAACCAGATATTGGCACACTGTATACGTACTGCTTTATTTCATGAAAATTGTCTACTATCACTCATCGGTTTTTATTCTTTAGAAACTTGTCATTTGCTAAAATTGAAATATTAGTAGCTAAGATATTAATCACAACAATATGTTGTTATTGAGAGCCTGAGAGGTAATTGTTGATTCGATCTCAAATAGTGGGACAAAGTTCGTTAGTTGTGTAATTAGATCGATCCTTCATATTTTGTTCAATCGCTTGCTTAGCTAGTTGGTCCAATATTTTAAGTTTTTTAACTACATATAAGCAGAAACACTGATTGATGATTGTATTAGAATGTTAACAACGGATTTTCCACAATCGTCATCAGTTTGCTTAGATCTGAACTTCAGCATCCAAAATATATGTATGACTTAATTTTTATCATTGAGCATGAGAAGTTTTATTTCTTAACACCAATCTTTTATTTATTTTTATTTCAACTTTAAACACGTAATCTATTGTATTCCAATTTTTTTCATATATATATGTTATAAAGTTTGTACCAATAAAGCCAATACTCGGGAGTCGGGAGTATATTTTTTTGGCTACATCAATTATCAACACACCATACATAGGATCCAACCTATATACCTTTTATGACGTATTCCATCGAGGGAACAATATCTCTAGCCAAATCTCTAAGGACCAAAAGACAAATAATGCACAAGGTTAATTTATTAGTAATAATAATGGTCGATTTTGCATGATAAGAGAGAGAAGATATTATATATAAACACATTCTAGAATAGTAGTAGAGATTAAGCTTGTCCCAAAATTATTTTTCCCTCCTCCTCATTTTCTTGTTTCCATAATCGAGATCCTAAATGAAAGTCTTTATATATAGTATATATATATTTACCTTTATATTTTTTGGATTTCCACTTAGAGGCCTTAGGGTTTCACTGAAATGCTTAAGTTTGTCTTGAATTGTCTATATGCTATTGAAGTATGGAGTATCTCTAATATATTTTCAATTCTTCTGTAACGGAAGACCCCAACAACCTTGCTCTACTCATCAATTACCAAGATAAATGTTGGTGATAGCGTAAGAAGAATTGAAGTTATGACTTTGCGGTTATAAGTTTACCTACTCCACTAACTTGATTATCAATCTTGCCAGCTAATAATATATTCTCAATTGATTCTCAATTGTTGACCTTTTAATTGTTGTGACACTTCATTTTAGTTTGTAATAACCATTGTTCTAATTTACATAAATAAAATTACAATAGATTTAGGAAAAAAGCATACCATTTTTAATTTTTTGCTGTGCAACTTTAATTAAGAAGGCTTGGACAATTTCGCTTGATCTGCATCATCATCATCAACATGTCTATGCATAACAATTTTCTTCTTCTTCTTTTTCTTTTTCTTATACAAAACTCCTCTGGCCTTACCTTGAGATTCCTTCACCTCACGTAAGTGAACCCGAATGACTCCGTTCCCAAACGGATTCTCCTCCAAGGATCCGCCATGCTCTTCATAAGCCGCCCGAAGGCGTCCTATCAGAGCATCTAAGCTTCCCCACGCTTGTCTAAGAGGACAACTACAAGGAGCTGGCGGATCAGGTTGTCCAAAAAAGACACAGTTGTGTAAGTGAACCTTAGTCTTTCCGAACTGATCTAAGTAGCGAAGAAATTCAAGAACATGGTTAAAGTTGCACTGAGATAAGGCCACTGGGGGTCTTTGATTCTTTAGATACTGTCCGAAAGTGTTCCAATCCCTTCGTTTTTGAGACTCATACCGACTCGGCGCTCGGGATGATCCTTCTGTTGAATGAATTTCGGATACTGATGAACAAGAGTTCATGTGTGATTTGGCAAAATAGGGTTTTAATGTAGTTATTATGTAATTTTTAGGGTGGAGATGGAGGAATAAGTGAAGGGAGTGGGTATTATGTGGAAGATATGAAAGAAAAGGGTAATGATGCAATGAATGGCCAAATAATGTTTTTTAGGAGCAAAAGTACTACTTTGCCCCTGGAATAAACTCTTCAAATACTACACTTATTACAAATAAAAGGATAAGTTAGAGGTAATTAGTGAAATAGTCTCAATAAATAAGTCATTGTTATACTTTGGTGTTAGTAAGTGACATCGATGAGCAATAGTCCCTATAAATGTGTAATATGTGCGGAAATGATCCATAAATTAACAATTTCGTTAGTTGTTGACCGAAAAAGAAAATTTAAGTCTATTTTGGGGCAAAACCATAAATTTAACAACTCTATTTTTAAAGTATATCATTTGAGATAGTTTCCGTAGGGGAGGAAAGGAAGGCAGGAAAGATGACAACATAAAGTTTGAAATATTATTATGTCTTAAATATTTATCAAAATTGTAAAAATGTCCAAAAAGTAAGTTATAACCATTGATAATTAACGAAACCATTAATTTATTTTACACCCACTACACACTTATAAAAATCATTTACATATCAGTACCACTTACTTTAACCAAAGTGCTATAATAATTCAATTACTAAAAACATTTCGACAATTACATTGGATAAATTAGTACATTCACTCCTAAAAGAATACTATTGTGTATAACAACTGAAGATGGTGGAAAAATGGAAATCACAATTGTGAGTCCACTCAGGGGACATCATATGGGCCCTCTTGAAGATGCCTTTCTTCCTCCTTTCTCTTTCTCTCATTTTCAAAATCTCTTTTCATATTCAAATTCAAAGGTGGTTGATGTGTGTTTAGGAGAATATTATTAAATTATTCATTTGGTTGCTTTTTTTAAATGGTACTGTAATAATTATTATGTATGTCATCCTACTTCACAATTATTAAAGAGGAAAACAAGTTCATTTGCTTGTTTTTTCAAGTATTAAAAATCACGAAGTATTTACTAATGTGTGAACTTTTAAAGCTACTGTATTTTAATTATTTGCACAATATATCAGATGACTATTTACATACATCTAACATATTTCTTTAATCCTTTCCGTTTTCCTTTTTTATATGAATTTGAAGTGATTTTTGATGAGGTAAATATTTAAAATTAACTTAGGTTAAGGAATATAGGTGAAACTATATATTATTCATGTTTGCACATCATTACCCTTCAATAGGTAAAAAAATATACTTAATAACTTGAAAAATAATATACTGACACTTATATCTTTCTCTTTATTTCTATGCAAAACATCATGTTTTTGTTTGCAAATTATTATTAGAATAAAAACATTAGCAAAATATAAATATTTTTATCAATAAAAAATAAAAGTAACACAATTTTTCTTGTAATTGAGACTCCACGTAAGAATTAGTATAACTCAAATGGTTGGGTACGCATGACCTTTATACTACCTCAACTCATCGATGCGATGAAATGAGACCAACATTGGAAAATGAAAACACAATAAGGATAAATCAATTAATCAATGCACTCATCAAGAATTGAACTTGTAAAGAAGAAAAAGATGGTTTTTGTATTACCTCAATGTCAAGAGATAATGAAAGACCGAAGAAGAAGCAGTATGCAATATAACAATGAATAGAGTTACGCAATAGAGGCGGCAATTTATTTATAATAACGGGTGATATATATTTTTTTTGAAAGCAATTGCGTGAACAACGAGGGAGGATATGTTTTTGGGGAGGCAAATAATATTGATGGATGAAAATATTATTGTTGGGTATTTTAGTTTGATATAATTAAAGAAAATTTAATCCATTAACCTAGCATTACCCACTGATTTGGGGGTGAATATGATTTAAGGGTGAATGAACATAAATGTGTTAACCTAGATTCATATACATTAACCTTAAAAATTTATCAATTTTGGTTCCAAAGAAGGCGAATGATAAATTTCACTTAAGTCACCTCAATTCAAATGGACCACTGAAGTCTCTTTCCATTTTTGAAGTCAAACTTTTAAAATTTTGATTATAAAGTATCATTAGTCGATAATAAATAATATAGCAGTCATGATGCATGTGGGATCTTGTTAAATTCGTTTCAATATTTATTTTTCAAATATCAACCTTTTATAATTTTTATACATATAAAATTAAAATATTTATGTTTTAAGTCACTTTTTACCGACCGTAAAAAATCAAAAGAAACTTTGAAAAAGCGACGAGAGGAAGTATTTACTAATTTCTCTAACACCTAGACATGTAACATTACTGTTAGTTTCGAAAACTGATCTACGACTACTTTACATCATGCTGCGTGAGACTACCTTAAAAATGAACTCTTAATAATCATCTCCAACATACTTTTTGGACGTTATTATAAGAAAGTTAATTATAACGTGATAACGACACCATAGTTTTAGTGGTTATGGGCTTCATTATAAGAGTGTGTTTCACTATGGATTCGATGTATAACAAATGTATGATGAGTTACTTTATATTTGTTCAAGGAAAAACCTGTTTATGGGTGCTGGGTGCATAGTTATCCAGAGTCTGAACACTCTAGAGGTGGAGTACTGGACCGCTCGAGACACATCCCAGATTACCTTTTCTGTTAAGCGATGGACTAGCCAAGTAGGGCGTCATGAGGGAACCATTTTTATTGTATGTATGATGTACAAACTTAGAGGTAATTGCTGAAATGGTCCCAGTAAGTGGGTGTCCGTTGCACTTTGGTCCCTGTAAGTGGGACCGATGCGCAAATGGTCCCTGATAGTGTGTAACTGGTGCGGAAATGGTCCTTATTTTAACGGATCCGTTAGATTTTAACGTTTTTGATATTTTTAAGGTCATTCTGGGGTGATTTCATGATTTTGAAGAGTTTTGGGCATCCTGGGTCGTGTTGTAGTTTAAAACTTCAAACGGCTATAACTTTGCGCTAGGGTGTCCGATTGGGATGAATTTTATACTGATTTCATGTATTTTATGACCCAGACCACCTTTTCTTATCTGCCATTGGATTCGTCTCGAAAAAATACATGAAATCGATATAAAATTCATCCCAATCGGACACCCGAGCGCAAAGTTATGGCCGTTTAAAGTTTCGAACTACAAGACGACCCAGAATGCCCAAAACTTTTCAAAATTATGAAATCGCCCCAAAAATGAACTAAAAAATATCAAAAACGTCAAAAACTAACGGATCCGTTAAAATGGGGACCATTTCCGCACCCGTGACACACTATCAGGGACCATTTGCGCATCGGTCCCACTTACAGGGACCAAAGTGCAACGGACACCCACTTACTGGGACCATTTCAGCAATTACCTCTACAAACTTATACAATATGTATGACTATATATATGAGTAGCATATATGTAATGGTACTGTGGTAGAGGAATTGAAGACGCACATAGATTGGTAGAGGGTTGGAAGCTAGTATGTAAGCTTATGATGTATGGTACAGATAGAGATAGAAAGTGGGAGGGGGAAATAATGTCGTTGTCTTACTGTCATTACAGAATTTACTAGTTTAAAGAAAGATGTGGTACACCGCAAGGAAACATGTCTGCCTAAATTAAGCTTTAAAAAGGACCCATGAAAGAGTATTGATTTCTGCATGCACATGCAAATTAAACAAGGACAAATTTGCAGAATTATTTTGTGGTGCAATTGGGCTAAATGTATATATCACCACGTACTGTACATACAGCTATTTGTCTCAACTCGTTTAGGCGTTTAGCACTTCTATTGAAACTCACCTCATTATTTGACATCCTATAGTTGTCCCGAACTAGGACGTGTGTTGCTATAAAACACCGACACGTGTCTTTACACATGCATTATTACTTAATCAATAATACACCCCTTACTCCAATAGGTTAATTAACTATTCTTATATCTACTAATGTTCGTATCAGTCCCATTTGTGGACTTAATCATTTCTTTAAACATTGTGATGGTTTCGTCTTGGTCCAATAAACGAATGGTCATAAGCCCCATGGAACTAGAGAAGGCGATGGTCCAATATATAGTCTCTTCCGAATTGGGCGGAACCTAGATTAGCCTAGTCGAAATAGTTGTTCAAGGAATCCTCACATAAACTTCCGGAGCCAGTGATTGTCGTCAAGTGTGGTCCGCCTCTTCCCCCAGGTGTATGAGGGGCGGACTTGGCCCACAATCACTTTTACGGATGAAACCCAACATGGAGGAATTTTAGGGCTCAATCGCATTGTGTGTATAAGGGGAATGATAGTTATTTTATTTAATTAATTATTATTTTAAAACTATCTGATTTTATAAGGAATCTAAATTTAAAAAGAAAACACTAACCTAAAGTCATCACTTAAACACCATGCTCAAGGATTTCCTTAAATTTGATTTAAATGCATTGTTTTAAATTGATACTCCCTCCGTCCCTAAAAGATTGTCACATTTTGACTCTTGGTAGTCAACAAAACGCGATTTAAAACATAAATGTCTATTATTTTACATGCGAAAAAACTATAAAAAGTTAATATTTCAAAAATATATATTGAGACGAATCTAACAAGGTCCCACAAGACTATATTATTTCTTATCATTTAATAGAAATTCATGATCAAATTTTATAATGTTTGACTAACAAAAGTCAAAATGTGACAATTTTTTAAGAATGGAGGAAATATTTTATTAATGTTTATGATGTCAGATGAAGTTATCAAGATTATATTAGAGATTAGTTTCTTTAACTAGCTTGCCTCGTGCATCTCGTTGCAGGCTAGCATCCTTCATCACCACTATATTTTGAAAAGTTAATCATGGTCGAAACATAATTTTATGACAAAAATATAATTTTTAGAAAGAACAAATCGGAGGATGTATAAGCGCGTAATAAGACACAAATTCAATCATCGTTATCTCTTTTCAATTTCGAGTCGATTCTGAATGTATTCTCGGACTCTGTTTCAATTCGAATCGACCTCTGAATCGATTCGATTTTGTACTGAGCTAATCTTGATTAACGACACCCGAACCGACTCGCCTCGATGACAACTTTAATGCAAACGTAGCATACGAGTTAACCATCTAACCTGGCCTTTTAACAAGCATCAACTTCTTTCTAAAACATCACCCCTCAAACCAACACATAAATATAATATGGCGATTTGGACGATTGTCCCTTGCACTATCAACTTCTTTCCTATGTACTCCTAAATTAATAATCTTGTGTGACATATTCCCAATTTTTATCATTAATTAAAAGTAAAATGCTACCTTTTTTTCTCCAACCCAACCTAACCCCCAGTACTTCAATTGTTATATGTACACTCAAATAATATTTTTTTTTTGTTAATAAGCGATTTATTAGATTAAAGCTAAAAAATATAAATTGTCAAACAAAGCTAACCTAAATAGGCTACAAAGATGTAAACCCAATACTCCCTCCATCCCTAAATGATGGAGACATTTTGACTTTTTGAGTCAAATTTCGAATATTTTGACCGTAAATTCTCATTAACCGATAATAAATAATATAGTCATATTGGATCTTGTTAGATTCGTGTCGATATATATTTTTAAAATATCATGTTCTTGTAATTTTTACACATGTAAAATTAAAAATATTTACGTTTTAAGTCGTGTCTCGGAGACCGTGAAAAAGCAAATGACTCTATCAAAAAGGGATGGAGGGAGTATTATTTTTCGTCTTCCTATTTGTAATTGCACATTTTTAGGGAGTTCCGTCCGTGGACAAAATAGTACTTTCATTACTGAATAACACTACTTGGGGTGTGTTTGGTGTTTCCCCGAGCAACATTATACATACGTCAAAATAACGTTTTTTAGATGTCAAATCTCAATATGCCCCCAATTAATTAGGAAAACCTGAGTTGTTATGCACACCGAAAAAATACTCAAATAATGTCTTTTTAAAACTGAAAGTACTATTTTGCCCGTATTTATAAGTGTAGACTTTGAAAAACTTCTACCGTCTTTCCTGAGTCGGGTGGTGCTTGTGTGGGGAGTGTCGAAAAAATAGTAGTTTCACTAGTGAAAAACACTATTTGGGTTTTGTATTCAGCGTTTCTTGGGCAACACTATACACTCTCCAAAATAGCATTTTTTTTACATATCAAATTATAATTTTGCCCTCAATTAATTGTACACTGTCATCTCATGTGTTTCACATTCACATCAGTCGGTAATCGGTATAACCAATTAACCTAACAAAGTTTTTGCATATCCTCTTTTCGAACACCAAAAGATCTCAGGGAGATCGCTGATCAGAAGATAAATCCTAAAAATTCGTCTAATATGCAATCATACTAGTGTATTTTACTATAACTGTTAACCTAACATCTTTAGATTAGCCAGGGATAAAAAATTATTGGCAACGCCACCATTTCAAATAGTGGAACATGTTCCTTACCATGTTTATACATTCCACTGTTCTCAAATCTCAATTAACATGTTTGTTTGCCGTCTGGTATTCACTGTTTTACATGCTTGCCTAATTTAACCAGTCATAGATAACAATTAATCGGTATGATTCCGTCTGTTGGCGTAACTAATCTGATTCAACATTGTGGCGGTGGGGACGGGGGTTGGGGTGGGTTAGATAAGAAAGGGTAGTGAGGGAACCCATTTTTCTTCCTTTGTGGTCGTCTCGATCTTTATAATATGGTAAATCATGTATTGATATCCCAATGTAGCTATATTTGACGTCCATAATATATGGCTACAATATTGTAAAGTAGAGATGCATTGTTGGATGCACGAGGAGGTAGCGGATCTTTTCCGCGTAAGTGAAAGACACATATTAAGTAATATGAGTTTTATTTGATAGAAGTCATGGACTTTTTATTTGAAGTATTATTCTGCGCATTTGACATTCATGTTACGTCATTTCATTATTATTTTGAAAAGAGGGAAGAAAACTGATTTTTCTTGGGCCGATTCATTGCTCCCAGTTTTGAGAATCTTCCCATGTTATTTGGTTGTTCGTTGATTTCTGATCCGTTTGATGCCTCAGGGATACCAGTTCCTCTTTCTTGAGAATCAGGCAAAACCTGACTTTGCGCTGTAGCATTTGAATACGTTTCTTCATAATTTGGTTGGTTGCCGATATCCCAACTATTCACTATTTCAGGGCGATCATTTCCTTTTGAGCCAGACCTAAAAAACTCGGGGCGAGTGTTGTTTCCTACTTCTTGTGAAGCAGGTGTATGAAACTGAATTTGATCAGGAACATCCAATGTTTGGTCATGTGGATTTTTCTCACCTGTATTTGATTGTTTGCTGAACCAACTCTTTGCCATTTCATCGAATGCAGTTCCTTTTCCTCGTGAGGCAGACTTTGAAAACTCAGGGCGGGTATTTCCTACTTCTTGTGAGGCAGGTGTATGAAACTGACTTTGATCAGGAAGATCCACTGTTTCATAATGTGGAATTTGCTCACCTGTATTTGATTGCTTGCTGAACCAACTCTTCGCCATTTCAGGGAACGCAGTTCCTTTTCCTCGTGAGGCAGACTTTGAAAACTCAGGGTGAGAATTTGCTTTTTCCTGTGAAGCAAGTGTATGAAACTGACTTGGATCAGGAGCATCCACTGTTTCATAATGTGGATTTTGGTCACCTGTATTTGATTGCTTGCCGAACCAACTCTTTGTCATTTCAGGGAACGCAGTTCCTTTTCCTCGTGAGGCAGATTTTGAAAACTCAGGGTGTCTATTTTCATTTTCCTGTGAGGCAGATGTAGGGAATTGAGTTGGCTGATGAAAATCTAATGTTTCATTATGTGGATTTCTCTCGCCTGTGTTAATTTGTTTGCTGAGCCAATTCTTAGCCATTTCTGGGAATGCACTTCCTTTTCCTTGAGAGGTAGAAAACTCAGGTCGAGTATTCCCTCCTTCTTTCTCCCCTAATTGCTGTTGATTGCTGATCTGCCATCGATTTGCCATCTCAGGTGCAGGATACATATTTTTCTTGGCAAAAGTCAAGGCTCCTGTGGTCATGTTTGAGATTTTCTCCCCAGTAGTAGGTTGTGCGTGGATCTTGACATCCCAACTAGTTTCCCTTTCAGGATGAGTCATTGAGTCTCTTGGAGCTGTTGATGCTGGCGGGGAATATGAATAATTGTAACCTTCTTTTGGAGAATTCCTGAAAGAGTCAACTTCTCCACTTGGTGGGTGTCCATACCCTCCAGCATTTGGCAGCTTCCCCTCCTCAAATCGAGTGCTCAATACAGGGTGACGGGAATTTCTTTGTGGTGATTGTGTTTGGTTGGTAGGGTCATGAGGAGCATATTGATGATCACTGTATCTCATGGATTGTGTTTGGTTGGTAGGATCATGAGGAGGATATTGATGATCGATGTACCTCATGTTTTGCCGAGGGAACAACTCAGAACGTTGATTCCCTGGAATATCTGACCATTGAGTTCGTGGGTGGACATCATTCTTCCTAAGAGATGAATCTGGGTAGTTGAATTTAGTGCGGTCAGGAGGACCAGAACGAGGCTGAGCATATTGATGCTCGGGATATATGCTGGCACCTGGCCTAGGTTCTTGAAGCCATTGATCATTTCCAGGGCCGACACCCATTGGTGCTCTTGCTGATGGTGAGTCTGGCCTTGAAAATTTGTCACGAATCTGAACAGAGTGATTATATCTTATGTTGTTAAAGTTTGGATCATTATAATAACCAACTGGAGGGGCAAATTCTGACCGATAGCCAATAATGTTGGCGTTATTGTAGCCTTTAAAGGATTCCATGAGTGAGCTAAGAAACTCATCAAACATAGGATCATCCCTCCCGTAATCATTGTTTATGTAGTTGGCTTGATTGTGATATGAACCGAAAGCATCATTCCTCAGTTGGTTAGCTTTAGGATGAGCATACCTGAAGTTGAATAACCTACAGACTGAGAATTGAATACTCTGACCCCTAAGGCCTTAAGCATCATAGATATAACACCTTTACATCAATCTGTCTAATAAACTATATTTATTATATATAGTGAAAGCTTCGCCTTGAAAAGAGAAAACGACCGTTATATCATTGGAGGGAGTACCAAGTAGTAGTAATATGACATTACGAACATTTGGAAAATAGAACTCACGGACGGAGATGTCGTGACTCGAAAGTATACTTTACTCATGATAAAAACACTACACTAGTAAAATTCCATATGAACAATTTCATAGGGGGAAGAGGTACCTCCCTTGCGGCTGCCATTGTCCATCTCCACGATGATCTACGATCTCACGAGAGGAATATGTTATGTATCCTCTTGCAGGAACTGCAGCAACCTGTTGGATAGTGTCTGGTTCATTTTGGAAAGTTAAATTTTTGTGCAATTGTTGAGAAATTTTAGTTGCATCACTTTTTTTATTAGTGACACTCATGTGTACATATATTTGGTACTAGCTATGTGTATGTGTTTTCTTGATTTATGTTAGAATTATGTTTCTTCGTTTTTATAGACATATATTGAGATGCAATTGAAGAACAGATACGACGATAAAACCGAATTTTCGCTATTTGGCATTTGTTCTTATGGCTAAGTTCGTTTTACTTTTTTCTTATGAATAATTCTAAAGAATCAAATTCTGCTTGATATTGAAGAATGAATCTGTTACACATGACTCTTGCTTCACCCTCACTGTTCTATTTAGAGATAGGTTTTAGACCATATGATATCTTCAGCTAGTGGCGAATTATCTGGGTTGTAGATGTTTCTTACTCTTTTATTTCTTTTTCACGCATCGATAAAATATTATTCAAATATTCGATGATAAAATGTTGACATAATTCAATAA
Source organism: Echium plantagineum (assembly GCA_003412495.2). Classification (NCBI taxonomy): domain Eukaryota; kingdom Viridiplantae; phylum Streptophyta; class Magnoliopsida; order Boraginales; family Boraginaceae; genus Echium; species Echium plantagineum. The sequence continues at coordinate 11,450,927 of CM016562.1, forward strand.
AAGAAACGAATTTTAATTGAATGCCACAAGCTATCAAGCACTTTTAAGTTCCCCAAAAGGAATCTGAATACGAATGATTTAGTCAATTTCCACCAACCTTGTCGAATTGTAAGCTCAACACTCCCTTCAATTACTAAGGCTTCACTAATAAGTGCATTTCTTTTTCTTTCAAACGATAGAAGTTACAAATAGTCATGTAATAGAAAATACATTACATTTCTAAACTAAGTAAATGAGAGTCTAAACTCCAAATAAACAGCTTCGTCATCTCGACTACTGCTGCAATGAACATGCGTTTCCTGGATTGTGAGTCCAATCCACGTAATGCTTGAACTTTGCTTCCTGAATGTCAGCACTGCATTATTTATAAATGTGCATGCATGATCAACATAAGATTATAAGAGATTAAGAGTTACCTTTTAATAATTTAAATTAAACAATTATTAGTTTAGTCTAGAAACAACATATCATATGAACGAGCCAATTTTGTGTATTAATTAGTTTGATATTAATTTTGTATTAGTTAAATCTGAATCGTTGGATTAACATATTTTTAATTTATTAAATCTTATAACTACTTTTAATAAAAATGATTATGCTAATTTTCCTTTAGTTAACACAAAGTTAAATAAAATCAGTTAATACACCAATACTAGAAACCGATAATTTAGGGACAATCAGCTAAAAAGAAATACTCCCTCCGTCCTTGAAAGATTAGTATATTTTGATTTTTGGTGGTCAACAAAACACAATTTAAACATAAATATCTCTTATTCTACATTCGGAAAAATTATAAAAAGCTGATCTTTCAAAAATATATATTGAGACGAATCTAACAAGATCCCACATGACTATATTATTCTTTATCGTTTAATGAGAATTCTCGATCAAATTTTTAAAAATTTGACTACCAAAAGTCAAAATATACTAATTTTTAGGGACGGAGGGAGTATAAAATAGCCAAATCGATAAGCTTGGTGTGTATGGTATGCTCGTTTATATCTTTTGGGACTTAGGCTTGGGAATTGGATTTGGGAGAACAGACTTTCGAATGTATGTAGTCTGTAAATTTTGAGCCGGTGAGTAACGGCCCAAATGCTGTCTTATGTATACGGAATATAACTAGTCGTGTTAAACGAACCGGGCCGGACGGCCCCGGCCCGTTAAGGAAGGCCCGAGCCCGGCCCGTTAAGGAAGGTCCGAGCCCGGCCCGGCACGAAGCCCGTGTAGGCCCCCTCATCTCTACCGGGCCGGGCCGGGCCGGCCCCTTAAAGGATTTGAGGCCCCTATCTGGCCCAGGCCCCCTCCACTGACGGGCCTACCGGGCTCACACGGTATACCGTGTATTACTACAGGGTATACCGTGAGTCAGGAAAAATTGAGATTTACTATTTTGTAAGAAATTAATAGATAAAAATTAATAAAAATAAATATTAATATTATTCATATAATAAATATTAATATTATTCATGCGGGATTCACATTTACATTTTTTAAATATTATAAATCTCTATCAACTAATTTCTCGCAACCATTCGCCTCATACACGTGGACGTTGAACACAATACACGAGTGACGACGACTCTTTTCGTGATCGTAGTCGAAGGTCACAAAATCAGCCGGCATCATCTGCATTTCCATCATGAATTCGAACCATCCTTTAGCAAGGTATAATTCATCATCGTAGACCGTTAAGTTTATGTCAAAATATCGCTCATCAGAATAGAGTTTACACGGACCAATAAGCGATAGTTGACATTTTTGAATGAAACATCTATGAACTCTCTGTTTAAATAAAAAAACTCATTAATCCATTTGACATTAATATAACATAACATAAGAAACAAGAAGATTTGTTCTTACGATCATCGCACGTGGTGGATCGCTAATGAGCTTGAAAAATCGTTGTGCCGGAGGTTGATTTGCCATAATTCAGTTAATTATAGAAGGTGTTAACGGTACTATGGAAGTGGGATGAATGACCCCACGGATCTACTTATAGAATGATTTACACGGTATACCGCGTAACCTTCACGGTATACCGTGTAAATTATAACGGCTAATTTTCCGACCGTTGGAATAACTAACTGATACTTTTTTGTAATGTTTGTATCAGTTAATTATCAACGGCTAGTTTACATCACATGCGGTATACCGTGTAGTCGACACGGTATACCGTGTAGCAACGAAAACAGAGTCCTTGTATAATTTGTGGGCTCTATAAATAGGACACTAAATCAATTCATTTCCCACAGCTATTTCAAGCATTCATAAGTACTCTCAAGCAATCTCAAGCATTTATAAGTAATCTCTTGATCGCATTCATCATCTTGATCGCATTCATCGGGCTTTACCACATCAATACATCATCTTGATCGCATTCATCGGGGTTTCATTTAGGCTTGTTTCTCTATTGGATTCGGTAATCTCTATCTTTTTTACTCTTTAAATTCAATTTGTAATTTTACAACATGGCCCGTAGAAGTAACGCTAGTGGTGGTATGTCTAACGACTACATTAACTTAGAAGATGATCGTCCTTTAGATGACTTACCCGTCCTTAATTCACAAAGTAGTAGTGTTAATTCGGGTGCTATATTACGTAAAAAAACTTCGTGGGTTTGGAAACATTATGAACCGAATAAAGTGAAAGAGGTCGCGACATGTTTACATTGTAGGAAGGATATGTCATGGAAAACCGGTGGGGGAGGTGGTGGTACGGGTCATTTGGGAAGACACTTAAGTACTCAAAAGGTGGTCTCGAAGAAGGTTATGGACATCACGAACAAGCTCGAGGAAAGCTGGAATCGAGCGAATCAGGCGAACCAAGATGATGATGATGAAGATGATGATGACGATGACGATGAAGATAATGATGATTAGATTATGTTATATTTCATGAAAACATTGGGTCCGAATTTATGTATTAAGTTATGTTTGAACTTATGTCGAATTTATATTTATGTTTTATCGTTAATTTGTGTTTGAACTTATGTTGAATGATGATTAGTTGATTAGTAAAATTTGAGTTTGATCTTGTTTGTGAGGTTTAAACTGATATAGTATCTTGGACACGGTATACCGTGTGAAATTACACGGTATACCGTGTCAAAATGGCATTAACCTACTGGACCTTCACGGTATACCGTGTCAAATTACACGGTATACCGCCTGTAGCGGGCCTGAGGGGCCTGGGGGCCGTGCCGGGCCTTAAGCCCGGGGGCTTCTGAGGGGGCTGGGGCCGGGCCCGGGCCTGGGGCCTGAACCCAAGGCCCCTATTCGACCCCTTAATAAAGGGGCTGGGGCTGGGGCCGGGCTTTGAAGGGGCCGGGCCGGGCCCGGGCCGGACTAAGGGGCCGGGCCCTCGGGCGGCCCGCTTGGGCCCGGTTCGTTTGACACGTCTAAATATAACTATATAAGCGTTTAATGGGAGCCCAAGTACTAATGCGGCCACAACTTTGACAACTCCCAATTCTGATTAAATCAATAATTTGAAACATGTATAATCAAATGAGCTATTTTTTAAAATATATATTGATCGAATGACTCATTTTAAAACATGTATGATCAAATGATGAATGATCTTAAACATGCATGATCGAATGAGCCCTTAGTCCAATTTAAATTTCTCAAAGTTGATGTGAAATGACTATTTTATCTTTCATGTGAGGCTCTCGTGATACCGTTAACAAACGAGTTAGCAGTGTCATGGATGGAGTCACCGATGGGTCACGTTTTTATACATGAATGATCAAACGGGACATTTTCGAAACACGTGTAATCAAACGGTGAATGATTTGAAACATGTATGATCAGACGAGCATTAGTCATTTGTAATTTATATTTATGTATGATGAACAATATTTAATTATTTCATTTTATTTTTATAAAATTGAAAAAGAAAAAAAATGATGGAAAAACAAAAAAATAACTTCCAAATAAGGAATGTTAAACATGGTGTGTACATATTTTTCTAAAAACTTATTTTAGGGAAGTTGAAAAAAGATAATTTATTTTATTTTCTTATTTCTTTTGTTTGTCAATAGATCAACTGAGATATATTTAAAAGGAGAGTGATCAACTGGACCCTTTAAAAAATAAGTAATCAACTGGTGATATTAGAGAAATGTAACTGTTGTCCCCGGTCATTCACTCTAATAAAAATGAGATTTCAATAACTTGTTGATGAAAATCGGTACAAAACAATTTTTGATGAATTTTAAGACAATATTTATTATACGATAACTATGTGGTGTATTCAAAACCAATAATCAACAAATATGTTAAATAAACAAATGTTGATCACTTTAGTTAAAAATTCGATATTATTCCAAAAAATTAGAATGAAAGAAATTGCGATTTATTAGTATTAAACAAATATTGGTCACTTTAATAAAAAATTCGAAATCTTCTGTGATTATTATTTTAAAATCAAGAAAAGATACTTAATGATTAAGTGGTCCACTGTCCAAGTAGCAAGCGATCGACAGGCTGTTTACTTCCAAACATATGAACATGTTTGTTAATTTAAACCATTTTTTCGGTAACTAAAACTAAAATTATCATCTTAACAAGGTTTTTCCAACCAATATTTTTAACTTAATAAATAACCATTCTTATGATTATTGGTTAAAAGGTTGTTTGTCTAATTAATAACTAATTTATTATATAATTAATATACTAGTTCCCTCAACCCCAAACATTGTAATCCTTCCATGATCACCCCCAAATTAAATGATTAAGTGTGGACTAGGCATATAATATGTTCATTTTTCCAAAGTTTCCATATCTTTAAAGGGACATTAAAGTACAACAACAACAAAGAAAAAGTGTACTACTCTTTCTTTTAAAACTAGCCTACTAGGGAAAAAAGGGATGCTTTTCTCTTACTCCATGATCTTTCAACATTAAACAATTTTATGGAATATGACACATAGTTCTCCTCATTAAATTTTTACAATCCTCAAAGGCAATATTTTCTAACCAATCAAGATAAACCAGAGGTTAAATAGTTAAATTATACTCTCAAGTCTCTAGGATCTTTATTCTTAATTATTTTTGCATCAATTAAACCCAATGAATAATAAGTGACAATTTATATGTATTTCTAATTAATGAATAAAATAATACTTAATGTATTGATATTAAAGACTTTTTATTCTATCATTACTCATTGAATAAGAGCTCAGAAGGCAACTCATAATTTGCCATTACCCATCCTTCTAATAAAGAGATATTGGTTCAAATTTCGTTGAAGATCGTTTATTTCATAAATATACTTTAACTGTTCATTAAATAGAAATTCTGTATTATATATCTGTAATACCATTGTATTCATACTCAGAGACTCTCATCGCTAAATTATAAGAAAAAGAATAGAGAAAAAAAAGCAACTCAATCAAATATTGCATTGAAATCTCAAAAAGGACAACTAGAAAATAGTAAACAAAATAATTTTCACTACATTTGAAATAAGAAACTTTTTTTTGATAGATAACAAAGTGTAAAACTTCGAGGACAACGGTATTTAAGATTGGATGTTGTATAAATGACCATTAGAAAAGTTTGTCCAAAGACATAACTTAGTGGTAAGGTTAATGAAGTGGAGACACCTAATATTGCGGTATCTAATTCGTATAGAGACAATATTTTGTTGAGATATTGTAAGATATTGTAGGGGTTGCTTCTAGTTTCGTGTCTCGTTGATCATCTCTTTTGCTGTGTTGCTATTAAAACACATTCCTTAATTTACAATTTATCTGGCCAAATGGGCCAAAAGGGGCTAAAGAACTTTTGACACAACAGGTGAAGGAGGATTTAATTTCCTTAAAAGAAGAGAATTAAAAAAGTATGGAGAATGAGATTTTGCTTTTGTAATGGCTAATTAAGACAACTTTATTAAAGTTAATCTCATTTCCAAACACAACTTTAAAGAGCATTTAGAAATGAAAGTGATAGGGACCATAGCACTAAAATTCTAAGGAAAGAAAAAGGAGACACCAAAGTCATCATGAAATCGTTATAGATGCTTAAAAAGCAAAAGACTTTGAAGCCACAAGAGAAAAGGTTATGAAGAATAGCATTTGCATAACAAGCTTCCACCTTCAAAGGATCCATACCCACTTTTTCATCGATTTGACAAATACCTTATGTTCTTAGAGAAAAATAATTTCTAAGTGGGAGGCCTTGAGTAATTATCTAGAGGGTAAAATGGTGTATATTACGAGAAAATTGGATAACGAGTATAAGCGAATAGACCATGAAGAATGGTTTTTTGGAAAGAAAATGTGGAATTATTTTTTGAATCTTTATGGATATATATATTGATGAGTACATAACATTAGTAATGGTTGAAATAGTCTCATCAGGAGAGCGAATGTTGCGGTTTGGTTTACATAATTTGAATATACTTTATTAATATATTAGAATGCATTACTTATCAAAATAAAAAGCAATCCGAACAACGTAAAATGAAAATAAAATACAAATTAAAACCTAATTAACTTGACCACTATTTTCCATTTTTGTTACTATTGCTTAAGAAGGCATTTTTCAACTAATAATAATGCTTTTTTATGTGACTTTAACTTACAATCCAAAACTTCCTAACTAAATGAAAATATTCTTGAATTTTGAAACTATTTTCCATTTTTTGTTACTATAATTCTAGAAGGCATATTACAACTAACAATAATGCCTTTTTATGCTACTTTTAACTTACAAACCAAAACTTCCTAACTAAAATTTTGGGAAACAATTTTCACGAGTTTTGATTATCATGATGTATATATGTCATGGGAGCTTCATCATTACGTTTAAAAGCACATGACCATGATGTGTCAACATAATCCCAATCTTGATAATCTCCAAATTGGGTTGATTTTATCTACATATACACTAGTAACATTAACAATAATCAATCTATGACCCCTTTTAGCTTTATCCCTTTTATCTTTGTGCTTCCACTTTCAAATACTTTGTACTCAACCTACCTGTTGTGTTGGCCCCACCTTAGTAGACTTTTTACACATTAAGATAATGACCTGGATTTCTAATGATGTGGACAAAAAGCTCCCCATCAACTTTCTTAAGCATCCCCATTCCCACATTTGTTGCTCCTGGCGGCTTCATTCCTCAAAACTCATCCTTCTATCTTTATTTTAAGCTTATATATGTCCAATTTCTCCATATTTATGCGGTTCAGTAGTTGAGGTACATTTCGTGATTTATTTATTTTGAATACTTCAAAATAAGGATGTGTAAAGACCGTTAGGATGACGATTTCATCTTATTTTTTAGTATATATGTACTACTAGCATATGATCTAGATGAAATTGGCCTCACCATTGCCATTAATTACAACCTTTCTTTCTCTTTCCAAAAAGGGAACATTGTTTTTCTATTACATTTATGAGAATCATACTCAGAAAGCATCATAACCAGTAACTTAATACAATGTTCTTACAACCTTTTTCTTTATATTCTAACTTTTAAACCCAAGACTTTCACTTTTTTTTTCCTTTGTACAGTGTATGCATGAGTTTGATTATTGCACCTTAGCTTCTTTCTTCAACTTTCGACTTTTTCTTTTCCTTAGAAAGATCTCAACTTTTTTGCTTTTCCCCCTCTTTTTATCACTCCATTTACATGTTATCTCTCCATAAATAACGCAACTATATAAATTTCTCCTATTATATCCAACACCTATGTATACAGCATTTTTCATCAAGAAAAACATACCAACATAATTTTATTTATATATAGAAGTTCAAATTAAATCAATTTAATTTCTTCTTTGATAATATCTTCAATGGAGGATGATCATAAAACATCCGGGATCAAGCTATTCGGACAAAATATCGCGATCGAAATTGGACAAGTGAAAGAAGAACAACAAGAAAAACCATCATCAGATGAGAATCATCAAGCTATAGGAGGAGCACATAAAAGGCCAGACAAGATTATTCCATGCCCTAGGTGCAAAAGCATGGAGACTAAATTTTGTTACTTCAACAATTACAATGTTAACCAACCACGACACTTTTGTAAGGGTTGTCAAAGATACTGGACGGCCGGTGGGGCCCTGCGGAATGTCCCGGTGGGAGCAGGTCGACGAAAAGCCAAGCTCCACGGCCACGGCTTCACCGGTTTATCTGAGAATTGCTTGTATGATGCTTCAGGGATGCAACAATATGATCTTGCTGGGATGGTGGAGGAGTGGAATATGGCGGCCGAACATGGCGGTTTTCAGCGGATTTTTCCGGCGAAGAGGATGAGGAGTAGCTCAACTGGTGAAAGTTGTTGATCTTCCAGTTGAAAAAAATGTAATAGTGAAGGAAGAAATTAAAGATGATTAAAATAGTAAGTTAAAAATGTTTGGTGCCGTTGATGATTATATTAGCTTATATATTATTAGTGTTAATACATGTTGTTTCGATCAGATCGAACATGTGCATGGATCAAACTATTATGCATCACATAAATCTATCTTTAATTAGCTGGATATATATACAGATATACTATAATAATATTACACGTATAGATAGTCATGCACGCAATTGGTTTCTAATTTGACGTTTTGTGTGTACTCCCTCCATTTATTTTTATTAGACTTTACGATTTTCGATACATAAATTTAATCATAAATTAATATGTTATAGAAAATTATAAAAAAAAGAATATTTTTTAATTCAATAATATCAATATTGCATTTTTATATAAATAAATAATAAAAAGTAATTTTTAGTAAAAGTTCAATACGAATTCTTAAAACATCCATTATGTATACAGACAGAAACGAAAAGAGTAATAAGTTTCATTATCTAATTTGAGAAGGATTTTTTATTTATTAAATGGCAAATTGCAAATATTAATTATACTAGTCCTAGTGCTTCATAATTGTTAGGAATCCACCGAATCATCATGCATACTGATGTTAAATATTGTTAAGATGTATATTTTATATCGGAAGTCGATGTTTTTCCGGGTTAATATATAAGATTTTTGACTACTTTCTTTATTGTCAATTGGTTTTAGAGTGGAACCCCATAAACTCTTAACATGGTGTCAGAGTCAGCCCGAGTTATTGAGACGCATGTAATCCTCCGATATTATTCCGACAATTAATACAGGCAAGGAAAAATTCTACCGACGATTGGATTACATTCAAATTTTATTAGTGAATGTTTTTCCTCTGCTTTTGCTTTAAGATACATTTAACAGGAGGATTAATATTCTTATGTCGAAAGTGAATACAAAATTTTCCACACTCAAAAGGAGATTGATCATTTGGGGTAAATTTTTCCAGATTATACTAAAAAATTCAGTAAAGATGTAATAAATTAGTTCCATCATTAAAAAGGTGTGAATGTGGCATGCATACATATATTTTTGATAAAATACTACCCATCATCACCAAAACATCGATCGGTTTCACTATCAACCAATTATATTGTTTGTTTGATGGCTAGGAATTTGGCTTTTTGGGAAAGAAAATAAACATCTGTTTATGGAATCTGATCCATCATGGTGAAAGATTGATGGTTAAAAAGTCAATCAAATTAGAAGAATCATATTCCAAATAGCTAGACATGAATGGTTTCGTATTTTGATACATGAATCAGATACCATGCATATCTATGATATTTTAGACTCAATGAGGTCACGCCACATCCATACGAGCAAATAGAACATACCTTATAGTTCACAATTTGATATCATCTTAAATTCAATTATGTTATGTAAAATAGCTTCCTAATTTATTAAGTTGTGAATTATCTTCTTATTTTTTAATGTATATAGAACTCTCAAATGTAAATTATTTGAACTTCTTAGGAGCAATCTAAATACGCCTCTTGAGGTTAATTTAAAATTATAGACTAGACTCAATAATGAGGTAGGTAAACATTGTCTCCCGACTTAACATAATATAGGATCCAGTTTCTCTTAAATATCCAAGTTATATAGTTTAAAGAGATCGACATCATCTTAAAAACAATTGATCACCAACAAACTAGGCTCTCCATATTCAAATCATCAATATATATTTGCTGCACAACTTAACATTAAACTTGTTTTAGGGTAGAAAGTTATGGTTCTACTAAGATTTCTTCTCATAAGATTTTTCTAAAGGACTATCACGCAATTTATACAAAATCTAGGAATCAAATTGTGTGATTAATGCATTAGGAGAAATCTTAAGAGAAATTTTTTTTAAGAGAACCGTAATCGATCGAAAATTAAAATGTACTATAAATAACGAATGCATAAATTTTTAACTAAAATAAATGTAGTTAGAGTATAGTATGAAACGATATGCTTCCAACAAAAGTTAAACATGAAAACTCCTAATAAAAGCACGAACTGGATACCATCAAATTATTAAGACATCGATATTCTTCATCTCATACTCACTTATTTGGTTTATCCAAAAGATTTCATTCAACTATAAAATCAACACATTTCTAATAATATAATTTATCCATGTAACTTAGGTTAGTAATAAGTAACATTACCTTTTTTAAAATCAAAATACTTATAATCATCAAAATATCAGATGTGAATTAATGTATTATATAATCAACTATAGTGTATATAATCAAAACATCCTATGTGAATTAGAATATAATTATACATCATGAAAACATCCTATGTGGCTTAGCAAACTATTATGTACATTAAGGTTTTATTTAAATATGTAATCAACATACATTTAAATTTTCAAACGAGTTAAAAACAAAAAGTATATGTATTTAAAGGAACAAACATATACTATTCCAAAGGCATACATTATCAAAAATTACTCTGCTTTGGATGGCATGAGTACATACACATCCCTGAAATTAGCTAGCTTCCTAACGAATAAATCTTACACATAACATAATACCAAATCATCAACAACTAGCTCTATCTAATTATGATCAGGCGGAGGAATGTCCATTTCCTCATACACTTTAACGCATTCAGAAAGAGGTTCCTTCTTCATGAAAAACAGAGGGTTGGGGCGACGAGTTGTGTCCGTCATGCCATTATTCGACGTGAGTGTAATTATAGAACCCGGCTGGTGAAATCCTTCATCACTGATCTCGGCACAATCAGGGTCGGGGCTGGACACTAGAGAGACGTCGCATACATCATCCTGGAACTCTCCATTTGCTCGGAGCTTGTACATGCCTCCCTCGTCTGTTTCTCCCTCGGTCGTGTATATCACTTTTTCTCCTACTCTTTCCCTGCACTCGAGTTTTACCTTTGCACCTAAATCAGACATCAAGATATTAATTAGTTATCGGAAGCTATTAATCGTAACGTAGGATACTTAATCTGTATGTCCGTGACTCGACCTGAAAGCTTGTGACTGAGTCTGGTAACAAATTGAGCACGGCATGGGTCACAATAAACAACTCCCTCTACGAAAAAATGCCCATTCATTTCTTGGGCAGCAATTAGGTTATTGGACAAGAAACAAAGAGATGTAAGAATTAAAAAAGTAATCTGGATTGTTGGTCTTGCCATTGCTTCGACTTTTTAAGGTTGTAAATACAAATATTGGATAAAAGATGATAGCATGTATATATAGATAGGAACTTCAAGTTTTGAATAAAATTAAATATCAATTTTTTTTTGTGAGTCAGTTATATTTGTGAGGTAAATATAGTTAGATAATTAGTGTGAGATGGAAATATATGCAATTTCCTACACTTTCTCGCACCCATTTCCTTACAAACGTTAGCCAGTGTTGGCACTTATGAAATTATGTGGTCGATAGTTAGCGTTTGAAGAAAGAGTTACAAGGCAAATGAATTAAAATATTGATTACTTGATCGATAAATTTCGAGTCTGACTTAGAATAACAGGATTTTTATGTATTCATAATAACAATTGATAAGTGATATATTAGTCGTTTGCCACTCAATTTAATATTTATGATATCATTTGCCACTCCAAAGCTTATTTGTTTTATTTTCTTAAGATAGTTACCAAAAAAAAAAAAAAACCTAAATTATAGTCCAAAACAATAAACACGAATTGATGTGATACCGATTGTTTGGTTTAGAAATTTATTGAAAATGGATAATGTCCAGAGGGAAGGTTGTGAACAATTATAATTCTCCACAAGCCCACTCAATTTCTATGGTCCAATTCACTCGCTTCTAGCCTAGTGGTATCGGGCTTGAACCTCTGGAAAAGATGTTACGAATTTGACTCTCGCAGAGAAGTACGTTTAAACATATTTTCTCTGTATTCGCAGCATTTTCGAGGCAGCATTTCAACACTCACTTTGTGGAATTTCAGCCATTTCGTCGATTTCCAACACCCATTCTGTAGGATTTTTCGGGCGTTTCAAGATCATTCCGGGACCAGACTCACATCCAGGAAGCGAAGTTCAAGCATTACGTGGATTGGAGTCACTTCCATTGTAGTCATTTTTAGGAAGCGACTATTCATTGTAGCATCAATCAGAGAAGACAAAGTTGTTTATTTGGTACTTTCATTTGTTTAGTTTAGAAATATAATGTATTTTTTATCAGATGACTATTTGATTGTGAAAATTTTGTTGGAAGCATTATTTTTCTCTATCGAGAAAACGTAAAAGCACGCAACTTGCTTTGGCTAATGATGGTCTAGTGAACATTGCAAATTTGCAATTAACTAGCAATAGGCACTATGAGTAAACCATTCACATTCATTTATATGGTAAATTAATATTATCCAAATTCAAATTACCATGACAAATTAATAATACTCAGACAAACACATTGGATGACAAAATCATAAAATTATCCAAAAAATACATTACCGTGGCAAAATTAATATGGTAACTAATTAACAAAGAAAACAAGAATATGGTAATTTATTAATACGACAAAACTGATATGGCAAATTAATATGATAATTTTTTTTTTGATAATTAGCGATGAATTGTGACTACAATGATATTACAAACATGAATACAGAAATTGCTAACTAATAGAAAGTTAGAGTATAATATGAGACAAATATGTCTCCAACAAGGTTCGAACCCATGACCTCTTACATGAAAGGTTGGGCCGGATGCCACTAGGCAAATTAATATGATAATTGGTTAAGAAAAGAAACAAAAATTATCAAAATTTTGCTAACCGAAGGAGAGAAACACAGACACGGAGACGCACGACTATAAATACTCATATTTAAGTATGAAGGGCTAGTTATTTTATTTTTGTGCTAATAGAAAATTAATATGATTGTACTATATCATCATTAATATAAGTACATGTTTTTTGTACCACGGACAACTATTCCCCCCAAAAGTACATTTTTCTATTTAATAAAAACTACTCCCTCCGTTCCTGAAAAATTGTCACATTTTGACTTTTGGTGGTCAAACATTACAAAATTTGATCATAAATTCTCATCAAATGATAAGAAATATTATAGTCTTGTGGGATCTTGTTAGATTCGTCTCAATATATATTTTTGAAATATCAAATTGTTATAATTTTTTTGCATATAGAATAAAAAATATTTACGTTTCAATTCTTGTTTTGTTGACCATAAAAAGTAAAAAATGTGACAATCATTTAGGGACGGAGGGAGTACTAGCTACTACAATTTTCTCTAGTAATATCAAATTTTGAAAAACATTTATCTAATCAAAATCTAAAGTATTACAACAGTTTTATTGACGTAGTATAAAGAAACCTCTTGTTGAACCGGCCAACCAATAGAACAATTGTGACATTTTCTGTCGTGACTCGCGAGTTTGTATGTTGTGGAGGTCATCAACTCAAAGATGCAGTTAACTTGTCACTTATCTAGGGTACCTGTCTTTTTTGTGTTCATAATTACTAAATATAGTTAATCAGTTGACCAGACAAATTCTACAAAGAATATTATAAAATACTACTAATTTAGGTAAGCAAAAATAATTTCGATTACTATATTATATTCAATTTACTTAAGTTGACATATTTACTATATAAAATAGTATAATTATTCAAATAAAGAATAAAATATATTTACTGTAAAAGGTTCACGTCAAACATAATATGTGTACTTATTATAAAAACGAATACATAGCTCCAAGTCAATTTATTAGCATATACTCCCTCGGTCCCTAAATGATTAGTACATTTTAACTTTTGTGGTCAAACTTAAAAATATTTGATCAAGAATTCTCATTGAACGATAATAAATAATACAGTCATATATATATTTTTGAAATATCAACTTTTTATAATTTTTGCACATGTAGAATAAGAGATATTTACGTATTAAATCGTCTTTTGTTGATCATGAAGATCAAAATATACCAATCATTTAGAGATATATGGAGGGAGTATTTTAATATATATGTAATCAATCTACTGATTTCTTATTTTATAAAAAGTCAATCAATTAATTTATAGTGTATATCATAAGATCTATATAGTTTGCTATTATATTATAATAGAACAAAATATTAAATACTACATCCAATTCTTTTAATAGATTTCATATTTTTTGAAACATATACGACTCCTATTATCAATTATTTTATATATATGAATTATTGAAAATATAATTTAAAAAGTATTTTAAAATTGAACTTAATGATATCAATTTTGTATTTTTTTGGATCGATATTAAACAATTCCCACACTTCATAAATAATTCAAATGAATCAAACAACTACTCCATATTATTGCTCATAAGTATTAGGTTAGCCTCATTCAGTGCATCAACTATTCTCACAAGTCAATCACTACTAGCTGCCCTAATTTAATTTGCATTGCAAAAAGCTAAGAAATCATATTTTGTTTGTTTTTGATTCTCTCTTCACAAAATTCATTCATCAATCAAGTTCCTCAACTAAATCTAAATCCTGAAATATAATTCACAAAATGATTTCTTACAAGACAATAAAGAGGAAAATGTGGATGTTTACTCTGTGAACATCAAACTCTCCTACCCTTTAGAGAATACTCATCTTTTCTTTCTTTTTCCTCATGGAAGATAACGCAGTTATGAACAAAACTAAACTATCTTTTGCAATCAAGAATTTCGTCCTCTTTCGAATGATTTCCTTTTGGTTTGCTCCTACTACTCGCCCTCCAGGCCTCGATCCGTAAACTGCATGATTCTTTAATTTGCATGCAAAGTATTAGTATTTCAAGTTGTGTAGTTCAAAGAAAAAGTGGTGTTTCGGTTGATATGTAGATGTTGAAATTGGATCAAAACATAGTCTAGAGTACACCTATGTTGTTTCTGGCTTGCTGATCAAAGAATCCAATATCACAATTTTTATATATAGATTTAGAACAAAAAATCAAGAAAATCTGGTAGCAATAGTACCTCCGGAATCTGGATTGTTACGAATTTGGAATTTCGGGTAAGTTTAAATGTATTCTGTGGAACAAGATAAATTGCAGTTTGAATCATATTTTGGGTGGCTGGAGGGTCAGTTATGTGGGGACTCAGGGGATTTCACTGGGGATTGGGACAATGAAACAGTGCCAGTTTTAAAATCTCAGGTGTTGGATGATGACAATCTGGGAGAACTATCTGCAGTTAGTGTTGATGCAGTTGAAACAGTAGATGGATTACCTACTGAGGCGAAATCGGCTGCAGCTCTGAAGAGCCATAGTGACTCAGAGAGGAGGAGGAGAGAACGGATCAATTCTCGTCTAGCCACCCTCCGCGGACTTGTTCCCTCCAAGGGAAAGGTTAGTGTCTATTTCTTTCGGTTAAAAGTGAAACGTCTTTACTATTAGTCCGTATTTCGTTTTGATTTCATGAGCATACACTACTCTCTATATGTGGATAAAATGAACAAACAGTTAAGAAAATGTCATGTTTATCATTAAATTCTGTACCATATTGATAATTTGTTGTTACAAATTCAATCCTTTTTTATTTTCAAGTCATGCCACATAGTTCTATACAATGTTGCTCTTTCTTTCAAAGCAATTCCTTCTATAAATTTGCTTGCCAGATCTATCGAATATCAAATTTTCTAATTTGAAGACTATTCAATATACATATCATTACATTTTGTCTCAAATAATTACATTACTGCTATTGATGCAAATGTTGTGAATTTGAGAAATAGTTCCCAAACGTGACAATTATTAGACATTAGTCCATACTTTTTGGTGGACCATCATATATATAAAATGCAGTTTATTATGTAGTAAAATGACAAAAAATGTTTGGCAGAAGCCGTAAGAAATTGATTATTATGATAGTTAACAAAGACGTGCAGAGAAATAGCGAGTATAAAAGGAGAAAAATGATTTGTCAACACATACTTAACCTTATGTTTAATAATTAAGAAATTTAACCTGTAACTTCAACCTCTTAATAATACTAGTTTATACATAATAGATTTGTACGTCTTTTTCTTTCTGGGCGGCTCATCTATGTCATGTAATATGTTATACTAATTACAAGTTGATAACTACCGCCTACTTCCCGCAACTTTCGACGACTTTGTTTGTAACCTTACGGCTGGTGATGAAAAGTTACGGTTTATAATAAACCTTTTGTTTATTAATTATTAAAAGATATGTATTAAATTATATTTTCATCTATTTTTGGCACATTTTAAGTAATACGTACCATTTTTTTCAAAAAAAAGTCGTTGATGTCAATTATCTAAGCTTATTATTACATTTTGAAGAATCTGTATCAATTTGTTTTACTAATTTTGGTACACAAATTAAATCATTATCTTAATTTCGGTATGTGATAGATGGACAAGGCTGCATTACTAGCACAAGTTGTGACTCAAGTCAAACAATTGAAGGAAAGTGCTGCACAAGCCAGCAAGGGCCTATTTATCCCAACTGATTCAGATGAAGTTAAGGTTGAGCATCTTCATCATCACAATCCAGGAGATGGTGCAGTCTATTTCAAGGCCTCCATTTGTTTCGAATCAATTCCCGAGTTCATGATCGAGTTGAAACGAACTATAGCTGCTCTACCAGTTAGTATAGTGAAGGCAGAGATCTCAACTTTGGGAAATCGAATCAAGTATGACATGTTGTTGAAGAAAGTCATTGATGAAGGCGAATTAGCACGCAAACAAAATGCCCCAGAAGTACTTAGAAGCTCGATTCTGGAGGCACTGAGTTCGATCTTTGATAAGATAGCTCTCATCTTAGAGTACACTCCACGCACACCGCGAACACTGCCTTCGAATAAAAGGCAGAGGGTGTCATATCTTCTTTCTTCGAGCTCATCATCGTCGTGATATATGTTGTGGCACACCATTAAAGTGGCGCAAGAGTACTATTGAAACGAGTAAGTGGTACATTCATTGTTATATATGCGCAAAGTGCAATTTCGTTGTGTATTACTATTGATAATGTATCCTTCTGTTATATATCACCAACTTAACTGATCAATTTGTTATGCATCATGTTATTTTCCATGCAGGCAACTATAACAGACGACATACGGAAGTTTTGGATTTCAGATATTGAAGGGATGGATGTAATTTAAAATATTATAAAATAATATATTTGTGATTTCAAAGCTCATTCAGAATTGAGCGTGATATTATATAAGGAGTTTGAATTGTCGATTATTTGATATTTTCAATTCCTCCATTAAGATCGTGACTTTTAATTTATTTTTATTAGTGAACTATTTATAAGAGTATACAAGACCTGTGTCAAAATCTTAATGTAATAATATGTTGGAGAGTCCGTGTGACACAGAGCGTAATATACACTCCAATATCCTGAAAGAAGAATGGTAGAAAGTGTGAAGATGGAAAAATATAAAGCAACTACTAATGGATTGTGCAACTAGGCATGGCTGCCTTTTAATGTATGCTTGTACCTTTTTTATGATTAAAATAAATTTTCATATATAAATGTATGGTGTACGTGTGCATCATATGAATCTTTTCATCTTTTGATGAATGTAAAATGGAAGTAGGGTTATATACTTATATTTGTGTGTCAAATTAATATTTAGCATAACCAAAACTATTAAAAATAGTCATAACATATAAAAAATACATTGGTACAATGGTTCATATTTAGTTAACACCAAACTAGTTAACACACAAGAATTGACCCAAGCGAAAGAGATACGCATGCCTATTACCAACAATACGGTTCCCGGAAAAGCGGATGCCCGGACCGAATCGGTAACTGCACTATATATGCACAATGTTGTGTGTGAGACGAGACTGCTTCCTTCCATAAGAATAATGAAGGAGGGCACTCCCAAAGAACATATGCGAACTTGATTCCTCTGTGTCAATATTCTTTCTCAGTTTACTGATTTCATTCTTATGATTGACATGAGAGTCAGAGGGTCTTCGCCGAGAACTTTCGCACAGATCAGACGGTACACCACGCACTTAACACAATGTGACAAATCTGATATTAATGCAATTGCTTTACAACCGATGAATGATCTAGAGTCTAGACCACATTATTGTTGATGCAGCCAAAATATATCAATTACAACAACTTGTTTTGAGGCATAGGGATATCAATATGAAGCCAAAAGTGATCAATTAGAACGTTGTTATCAGAACCAGAAGTTGACTTCACGTGTGCTACCAGCCAAAAAAAGTTATGTCGTCCCTTCAACAATAGCCAAATTTTATAATGGAATTTGATATATGGGGTTACGAGGTGGCCTTACAACAGCCTAGACGTCACCTTCAGCACGATGGAAGGATACTACCGTAAGTCACATGTGAGCCGCATTAGATCTACTAGTACAAGCTAAAGGCCTAGGAGTGTTTAACATGTCGTATTTGAACGCGTTTTTCATGCGTTCGGTATATATATTGAACAGTGTTTTATATGTTCGCAAATAAACCAAAGTAATATTTCATAATTCGAAAGCACATCTCATGCATTCGGTAAGGAGAAAATTGAAAAAAGAATGTATTTTTTTGAAAATAATCTTCACTAGCTAGAACACATACGTTTGCTTTTCCTTTTTGAACGGTTGACCCCTGAACTATCAAGTTGCCTCATGATTTATCATTCCTTTTCGTAAGTGTCCCTAAGCCCGGTTTTTCTACATTCATTTTACAATAATATGACATGTGTCAAACATTGACCACAAATTACTTTTAAATCATTTGTCCAAATAATCTAAGTTTGATATAATTGAATTTGTTTTTCCATATAAAAAGGAGGCATTTTCATTATGATTCAAATTCAAATGAAAATTTTTGTTCTTTTTTTTTTCATTGGATCTCTAGGAGAGTTAGATATACCCCTTTAATGGGCAAACAACCCAACCTTTGGAATATATTTTTATTTGAAAACTACGTTCCTTTAGCTCAAAGTTTTATAATTTTGTAACTTGTTATAATGCATATATGACATAATTGATGATTAAAATTGTATTACTAAAAACATGAGATTACGTCAACCACCACGTCCGACATCATTCTCTCTCCTTCAATTTCCTCCTCCTCCTTTCCCAAACCCCAGGCAAAACAGACCTGCCCCATTCCTCCTCTCTCCTTCAACCCACCCCCCCACCCCACGCAAAACAGACTTGTCTCATTCCTCCTCTCTCCTTCAATTTCCTCCTCCTCCTCCTCCTCCTCCTCCCTCATCCTCCTCATTCGTTCTTCTTCCTTCATCCCCTTCTCCTCCTCCACTCCAAAACCCTCCATTTTGACCCCACCCAAAATTCATACCTACTACACCCTACCAACGGCGCAATCACGTCAACCACCACGTCCGACATCTAATTTCGAGGCTCATAAATCGTTCAAATAAGTGTTTTTGTAATTTTAGTTTAGTATTGTAATTTTGAATTAATTAGTTATTTTATTTATTGAAATTAGTTTGCATTTATTCGTTAACTTGTAATTATTATTAAATATTTTGAAATTAAATTAGTTTATTTATTGAATTTACTTAATTAGTTAGATATAATTAGTTTAAAATTAGAAAAATGTTAACATTAAAATTATTTATGATGTAAAATTGTAAAATGTTATGCCATGGTTTAAAACTTAAAAAATTGGATTATTTAAGATATAAAATTGTAACATATTAGGTCATAGTTGGAAAAATTAAAACTTCAAGTGATTTAAGATATAAAATTGTAAAGTGTTATTAGATAGGAGTATTAGATTAATCTAGAATGTTTCTTTGAAAAATATTGCATGTTTACTTGTTTATCTAAATTGACTTAATCTTGGATATTTCTTGAAAAAATATTGAATGTTTCTTGATACATCTTATGGTTGTAATCAATATGTGGTAGAAATTATGGATCTAAATGGATAGTCGCCGATTGTTTGTCAAATAATAACTATGGATTTAAAGTGTTAAGTATTAATAATTTCGTATCTTTACGTAATGGTGAATTTGAATCTCTTAAGAACTCAACTTTAAAGTCAATCGAATAACCTAGTGGAAAAGACTTTTGTTAGTGACCAAAAGGTGCTAGGTTCGAAATTTACCTCATCGCTAATAAAAAAAAACTTAATTTTATACTGCAAAATATTAAAAAGTAAAGCTCTATTTATTAATCAATGAGACGCATATATTTTGCGATTTACCTTTTTCCTCTTCCGATATTTCAAATAAAAATATGTACTAGAAATGATTAGTCCGACCATTTCATAATTCCATAAAATGATAAAACCATTAAACTACAAAATTTAGCAAAGTTCAACCATTTCATGTGACCCTCCCTAGCACAACCCAATTGAAACGCGACATACACAATATTAAATGAATATAAAAGTCCATGCATGCATTTCAATTCACTCAATTTTGTTTTCTTTCTTATCCAAAACAATAAAAAAAAAAATTAACACAGTATTTAAAGCTTAAATTACCACCCTACCAAAAAGTTTGTCATGTTTGATAGTAGTAATATATTTTTCTTTATTCTCTAGTCCCAAGAAAACAAATTAAAGGCAGACCAAAAGAGCCCCCACTGTTCACACCTTCAGACACAATTCCCTCTTTCAGTTTCTCGAGTGCTTCCAAGATTTGCCCAACTCAATTGTCAGTTTTAAACTCAATCATTCTTGCCTTAACCATGTGAGATATTCAAGCTTTCCAATAAGAATCTGCTCAAACAAACAAAACTAACAACTTACCCCCCTCCCCCCCCCCTACCCACCCACCCACCCCACCCCACCTAACCCCTTCCACTATTCTATATATTCCATTCCATTATTGCATATGTATATATATAAGAATGCAATGTGCATAAGACAACATTTTTGAACTTTCTTAGTTCTTGTTCCATTTTTGTACCAAAAAAACAGAACCCGAAAGATGGGAATGAGTTTTGAGTATAGTTTTATTGGTTTTCTTGAAGTTGTTCTGTTTGTTGAGGTTGTATTATTAAGGGGGGCAAAAGCAGCAGAGCTGGGAGTACATTGTGATAGTACTAATAATAATGTCAGTGATTTTAATACTAGTAGTATTAAAAGTGTAGACAAATCAAGAAGTGGTAATAAATGCAATTTGTTCAAGGGTAAATGGGTGATTGATGCTTCATATCCACTCTATCAATCTTCAAGCTGCCCCTTTATTGACCCTGAATTTGATTGTCAAAAATATGGGCGTCCTGATAAACAGTACCTCAAGTTCTCATGGAAACCAGACTCTTGTAATTTGCCAAGGTAAGCTACCAATATCACCATTTATTATATTCCTTGTTTTTGAATGCTCATTAATTTCTAGAAAACATCGAATTGATCTAGTGGTTATAATATGCCGACTCTTTGATTTTTTCATTAGAATTTGTTATTTTATGCATGGTCGTTGCAGGAAATTTGAATTGTTTTATTGCAGGATCCTTTAAAAAGTTATGAGTTGAAATTGCTAAAACTGAAAAGTTTATGGCAAAAATAGAAAAGACAATACAGTAGTTGGGAATGAATTTTAAGAAAAAAAAATTGGGAAGTTGATGCACATGTAATTCTTAGGTGTATACTTATGGAAGTTCGTTTCACCAATTTTTCAGTTCATAAATACTGTAATAAGAAATTTTTAGAATGTTAGTTGCTATTATGAAAGTGACACTTGCCGAAATTATTTGTAATGATGGTTTCTTGAATTCCACTTATCAAAGTGCGGACTTATATTCTCGAGTGTAATAATTAACGAGTGTCAGTATTACCTTATGTATATGTGGTTGAAGATATTTAAGAGAGTATTCACTAATTTGAAAAGTGTGAATAGTCATATTTTTTTTATTTTGCAAATTTATTTATAGTTTAACTAATACTGATTGAAAATAAATTATATAGGTTTAATGGTGTGGATTTTTTAAAGAGGTGGATGGGGAAGAAGATTATGTTTGTGGGTGACTCGTTGAGTTTGAACATGTGGGAATCATTGGCTTGTATGCTTCATGCGTCGGTGCCAAATGCGAAGACTAATTTTGTCAGGAGGGACTCACTTTCTTCTGTCACTTTTCAGGTTAGCTAATTGGTTTTGTATGAAACATGACTGTTAAAATGTTAGAATGAATGTATGAAACATTGCTTGAACTCGTCAACACTTCTTAGTTGGAACCTTGAATCAGATGTCACTAGGCTATTGAGCTATCGAAATTATAATCGTTATATAATTGACATTTATTTCAGGATTATGGGGTAACTATAATTCTATATAGAACTCCATATTTGGTAGATATAGCTCGAGAAAAAGTTGGGAGGGTCTTAAAATTGGGTAGTATTCAACAAGGTAATGCTTGGAGGGGAATGGATATGCTCATCTTTAACTCTTGGCACTGGTGGACTCACAAAGGAAAATCTCAATCGTACGTTTTTTTAAAATTTGGGTCCCTTTACTTTTCTTAATTTTACTCACAAAATATAATGTTGTAATAATTGAATTATTGTTTCAATTTGCAGATGGGATTATATTCAAGATGGCTCTAAAGTTGTGAAAGATATGGACCGTTTGACAGCATTTTACAAGGGCATGTCAACTTGGGCACGTTGGGTTGACCAAAATGTGGATCCTACTAAGACAAAAGTCTTCTTCCAGGGAATTTCTCCAACCCATTATCAGTAAGTCATCTATCAAATTTTCTGCTACAGGAAACCTAAATTCGTAGTTTCATCCAGATAAGATAGATGGTTATGAAATATAAGTGTATACGACGCATAACATTAAAAAATATTTAATATTCAGGGGTAGAGAGTGGAGTTCAGCGTCGAAGAACTGCAATAAAGAACTACAGCCATTGAGTGGATCAACATATCCGGGAGGGGCGCCTCCAGCTACAGTTGTCCTGAATAAAGTCTTAAGTGGAATGAGAAAACCTGTTTATTTGCTGGATATCACAACTCTCTCGCAGCTAAGGAAAGATGCCCACCCTTCGACTTATAGTGGCGAGCACCCTGGTGTCGATTGCAGCCATTGGTGCCTGCCCGGACTTCCTGATACATGGAACCAACTTCTCTATGCAGCACTCATTGTGTGATCGAAAAACTCATGAAAATAGTGAAGGCAAGGAGTAGATAATCCTTTAGCTATTACCCATGTTCGTTTCTTTAAGGTAAAGTAGTTGCTTTTACATTTAGAACCCCAAGAAATTGGTCATCTGTCTATTGGTTGGTAGTCTCCAAGGAAAAATTAAAGCACAGATTATTTGTAAAATCGTTGATTATGTATACAATATGGATACAAGTTAATCAATAAAGTATAGAATTAATGGGTCAGGGTCATTGGCTCATTGCAATTGAATTTGTTCACACAGATTATCAACTGTTCAAGACCTTCAATGGCAAATAACATAATTTAATGAAGTAGTGGTAGTACGGTTTATCTACCGTTTTAAAGGTTGTGAATCTAGTCACGCATGCGTAGTTAGAGTGTTAAGTACATTTAGCCTCACCCTCCTCTTCACGTAACGTATGTTCAACTCTAACGAACAAACCTTGTGTTAAAATGGTTAAGAGAAAAATTATGGCTCCCCAATTAACGAGGCATATCCTACAATTTACCTCATTCGTGTACTCTATAGGAAATTTACATGAAAGACAAAACTATAGATGACGGATACTCGTGTCCCATTATTGGTTGCACAATGACTCTTTTACTTTCGGGTCCTAACGGATGACGACTCATCATAGTAAACAATAATGATCTTCAATGTACCTCATTGTTGTCATTTATGTTGAGCTATTTTGTGGTCTTTAATGGATCATTCATAGTCTTGGCCCAAGCCGAGCTTCTGGCTCGACTTCCAGATCCTTCTTCACCAAGAAATGGCCCATTGTCATTGGACTACCCAGTTGCTTCTGCCTTGTAGACCAGCCCATTAATAGGACTAATTTAATTGGGGAAATGAAAATCGCATTTATTTATATTAAAAAAGTATTAATGGGATTGATGATAAAAAAAAAAAATTCTCAAAGCACACAGCTCAAATTCTCTCTGTATTCGACACTGTTTCGATTAAAAATCCTTATTGCCGACTTTTCGATTTCCACTTTGTTTAATAATCCCGAGCCACAAACACACAAAAAAGCCTTTTCAATTCCCTTTTTAAATGCAAACCTTTTGTTTGTACTCAGCAAGCCAACGACATTCTTAAAACAAAGTTGCATGGCTGACACATGGCACTTCATAAAAAATGTGCCCTTTCCTTACCCCACCACCTCATAGTCACCTGCTCATTCACCATTTACCTTCATCATCTTTTCTGTTCACCTTCTTAACTTTCTTACTGTAAAATTATCCTTTTTCTACCTTCTTCGCATGCAACATCACTAAACAATCACCTCAACTCTACAAAATGAGCAGCCATGCAGACTCAAATAACAACTTCATTCCAGCCTTGCAAAGACAAGGTTGGGTTGTACCAATGGACAGAGACGATGCCATCCTCAACAGAATCTACCTTGCACGATCTCTCATCGGGATCTTTGTGGATGACCGACCTTTTACAGAAGCCCAGGTACAAAATTATGTTTCCACCTCATGGGCACTCCATAATAATGTTACAGTTCGGCAGTTGGGGGGCACTTTTCTATTTATCTTCCAGAATTGCGACGATAGGGACTTCATCATGGAACAAGGACCTCTGAATGTTCATGGGGGAGTCTTGGTGTTAGACTACTGGAGACCTAATACTTGCTTGGAGAACTACAACATAAGACATGCATATTTCTGGGTGCAACTTCACAATCTTCCAGATGAGTACTTTAGTCAAGGAAACTTGAATAGGGTCATTCAAACCCTTGGGGATATAAGGTCTATTGAGTGGCATGCACCACATGTCTACAATAGGGAGTTTATCAGGGTACAGGTTCGAGTTCCCCTCTATGAACCATTGATTGCAGGGACTTTTGTGGAAACATTAGAAGGAGCCAATCATTGGGTCGTTTTCCGCTATGAAAGGGTCTTTCGGGTCTGCTACAATTGTGGGGTTCTGGGACATGTTAACACTGTTTGCACCACTCAGGAACCAGCTAACCTAGTTCGATATCGAGGACGATTGGCTACAAGTCTTCCTGCCACCATGTATCATCTTGCTGTTAATGGAGACTTTTCCCTCTTCACTCCCCAGATACGAGCCCAGCACAACAACAGTGTTAATCGGAATTCCCTTGTTCATCGACCTTGGATGCATCCGGCTGCCTCTCCAGCACCACATCCATCTCATAGCCATACTTCCCATAGCTCCAATCATACCTCCACAAAAGCCAGCAACACCAGTATTCAATCCCCACTCCCAGACAATCCCAATGATACCACCCACTCCACATCCTCCAGCAGCGAAAATGACATGGACACCACCCCAGAAGATCCCCCTGTAGACACTAGCATACATCTAGCTATTGTCCCATACCAGCCACCAACCCTAAACCCTCCCCATAGCTCATCGTCGGATTCTGACTATGTCCCCAACTTCATACTGATAAATGAGGAGGAACCAGTGTGGGAATTCCCTCTTAGCCCCACCTCTGTACTCGACCTTGATTTGGAAGCACCCGAAGAAGATGAGGTCCCCCTTCCTTTAGCTATGATCCCAGCTCCTGCCTCTTCAACCTCTACGAGTATCACCTCCACTGATCCTAATGAGCTCAACACAGATGATTTGGTGCAATGGCTTGGAGAAGACAGTGCGGAATGGATTGCAGAAATGTCCAATTTGGCTGCTGTCCATCATCTCACCTTACAAGAAGTCATCGACATACACCTAGACTGGGCATTGGAAGAACACCCAAATGCAGATCCCCCAATCCAAAATGTAATCCATGTTCGCTTCGGGGATCAATTTGGCCTCCTTAGAACTGCTATCCAGAGAATTACCAATATGCAACATGAGGATCTCCAACATCTTATGACCATTGCTGGTGCTTTTGACACTCCTCTAGACTTGGATTTCTGGGAAGCATTAACAGGACTGTCGGCCTCTACTTCCTCACATCTCTCTGTTACTACCAGCTCTCCTACTTCCTCAAACCATAGTGATCTAATTGGAGTTTCCACGCAACTAGCTTCAATTGCATTACTTACAGGAGACCAACAAGCGTGTACCCTCCAGATAGCTGAGCAAACTGTGGAAGGGGCGCAATATTTAGCACTGGATATCAATACTTCAAGCCCTCAGACCTCCTCCACCCTCCTCCAAATCACCACACAACATACCTTAACGGAGCTTCAGTCATTGTGTGCTACCCTCCTTCCCTATGAACCCACTGCAGCCATTCCCACCCAGGCACATCTTGAGACTTTAGACAGGGGGAATACTTCAGGAAGGAAAAGGAAATGTCCTGACACTCCACGCGATGAAAAGGAGAAGCCAGTATTGAAAAAGCCAAGGAAGTCCTTTGAATGTCGATCAGTTCCTCAAAGAGTTTACAATTTCTTGGACTTACTCAATGCCCGACCAGGTGAACACAAATATCACAAACCTTTTAAATTACATTGTGTCCAAACTGCTCCCTATTTTACCAATCATGATCTTTTGCCTCAATATAGTTATCAATTAAAAATTGTTCATCCCTCTTTATGGGTTTTGGTGGTTGTCTCTCAACAACCCCCATCTCCCTCTTAATCTATTAAGCTGGAACTGTCGAGGTTTAGGATCCTCGACAGTTCAATTACTAAAATCAATGAACAAAACTTATAAACTTGACTTATGTTTCCTTTCTGAAACTATGCACTCTAAGTTAGAAGTAGATAAAATTTTATCAAGCTTGTATTTCCCTGTTACTTACGGCATAGATTCGATTGGTAAGGGTGGAGGACTATGGCTAGGTTTGGCTTCGAATATTGCTCATAGTCTATGTACTGTAACTAAGCATATAATCCTGCTAAAGATCACTACTGAATCTAACATACCATGGTACCTAGGATGCATTTATGGTAACCCTAGATTAGATGCTAGGTCAAAAACATGGGATAATATCTATGACATATTGCTGCCTTTTCTTCATCTTCCTTTGATCCTGATAGGAGACTTCAATCAAATTCTAACTCATTTAGATAAATTTCCTCGACCAACGACAGCCATAAAGGGTGCATCCTTCTTCCAGAACTTCTTAAATAATCTTCATCTAAAACCTCTTAAGCAAACTGGACCTAATTACACTTGGTTTAGTAAAATTAAAAAAGATTTTATTTATGAAAAACTTGATAGATCCTTTACTAATTATGAATGGGATAACTTGTTTCCTAATGGTTTCATTAAAACTTTGCCCATACAAATCTCGGACCATGGTCCTCTTATTTTGCACACTCAAAATCTTCCTATTAAAAATAATAGCTCTTTTAAAATTGAAAATTTTCTCATGCATTTTCCGGAATTTAAAATCATTCTTGCGGATAGTTGCAACTCATTTATTATACACAACACTCCTGCACATAATCTAATCTACAAACTTAATCTTTTTAAAATCTCCATCAAAAAATGGAATAAATCTAGAATTGGGAATTTACATCAACACATTTTACATATCCAAAACCTACTTACCAAAATCCAAAATCAACATGCCACTTCCGGTAACTATGCATTTGCACTTCGCAAACAGTTAGATTCACTTTTAAAATGTCAAGAAATTTTTTGGCACCAAAGATCCTCCCTCATTTGGATTGCTAATGGAGATAAAAACACCAAATTTTACCATTCTTATGTTAACACTAAAATAAGAAATAACAATATCTTAGAATTGCATGATACTAACAACAATCTTATCACTTCACATAGTGCACTTCAAACTCATTGTCGAGCCTTCTTCTATGATTTATTTAATCCTATGGACCCTTATACGGACCTCACCTACACAACTATAAATAATATTACTTCGAAGCTTTCACCTACCCAATCCTTAAGTTTATCTCATCCCTTTACACGTGAAGAAGTTAAGCTGTCCTTATTTCAAATGCACCCAAATAAGTCCCCTGGTCCTGACGGCTTTAATGCTGGGTTTTATCAATTAAATTGGGACATCCTCCAAAATGACATCATTGACACGACATTAGATTTCTTAAACAATCTTACGTTTCCCAGCTCACTTAATCACACATTTATAACTCTTATCCCTAAAAAACCTAACCCTCAAAATATCGCGGAATATAGACCTATAAGTCTTTGCAATGTAATCTATAAAATAGCATCTAAAATGTTAGTTAATCGTTTAAAGCCTTATCTAACCCACCTTCTTCCTAAATCCCAAAATGGATTTATCAATCAACGTAACATCCATCACCACATTATAATGGCCCAAGAATTAACTCACACAGTTAGAACCTCTAAATCCAAAAAATTTGGACTTGCCGCAATTAAAATTGACATGAGTAAGGCATTTGATCGCATCTCATGGCCTTTTTTACTAAGCACACTCTCTAAACTAAACTTCCCCGACAAATGGATCTCCATCATTAAGATATGTATTTCCACGGTAACATACTCTGTCCTTATTAATGGTAATGTCACCCCACCATTTAGCCCTTCTTGTGGACTCCGACAAGGGGATCCACTATCCCCGATCCTTTTCTCTATATGTACGGAGGCCCTTTCGGCTTCATTGGAGCAAGCACAAACAAATAAACTCATAAATGGCATCAATATCTCTAGAAATGGACCTAAATTTACACACCTTCTTTTTGCGGACGACAGTTATTTTTTCCTCAAACTCAACCCCTCAACAGTACTAACTTTTAAAGACATACTTGAATCATACTGTCGTGAATCAGGGCAACGAATTAACTTTACCAAATCCCAAATTACATTCAGTCCCTTTACTTCCCCACAAAAAATTGATAAAACACTAGCATCTTTACCCTTCCTCGCTACCCCTAATTTTGGCAAATATTTAGGCATTTCTCTAGATATAGAAACACAAAAATCAAAAATATTCCAGTCCATTCTAGACAACCTCACTAATAAAATTAACTCTTGGAGTGCAAAATTCTTAAATCAGGCAGGACGACTCATATTAATAAAATCCGTTCTCATAAGTTCTCTCATTTACCCAATGTCCATTTTTCAATTTCCCTCCCCGATCCTCCACAAAATAAATAAAATATTAGCTAATTTCCTTTGGTGCCATAATACCAGCAACCATATCCATTGGATTAATTGGTCATTCCTTCAAACGCCAGCCACATTAGGAGGACTAGACATCAAAAATCTCAAAATTTTTAACACCTCACTTTTAGCCAAAACATCTTGGACATTACTTACAAATAAACATAATCCCACAACAATTGCTCTTAAATCTAAATACTATCCCAATTCTTCTTTCATACATGCTACATTAACAAAAAATAACATGTCCTTCACCTGGAGAAGTCTTTCACATGGCATAAACCAAATAAAGGATATGATTATTACAATTCCACATAATGGCCAAACTACTAATGTATGGCAAGATCGATGGCTACCTAAATCCTTAAGTACTATCACGCCTAAAATCCAAAACACAAAGATAAGCCTTTTATCAGAATTTATAATCCCAAATACATTGGCTTGGAATCATTCACTCCTCCTTCATTTTTTTCCAAAGCCATTAATAAATTCTATATTAACCATACACCTCAGCTATGAGGATGACCAACTATTGTGGCAACCCAATAATCGAATTACAAACCCCTCCACAAAAAACATTTATAATTACCTTTACCATAAAAACCTAAAATTAAAGCCACCCTCCAATTATTTCAAAATCCCTCAACGTACATGGAAACATCTTTGGAAGCTCAAAATTCCCCAAAAACTCAAATTATTTCTATGGAAATTACTTTATGATCGACTACCTACTCTTCCCAATCTCAAAGCTAAATCAAATAAATCCTTCCCTACAAATTGTGTTATATGCGGATGTGACCAAGAGAAGGTTGACCATCTCTTCCGCTCATGTCCTAAAATATCCATCTTATGGACAAACTTTAAATCATATCATTTTCATTCACCCCATACCTCTCTTTTGCAAATCCTTACTCGAAGCCTTAACATAAAACCTCATAGACATAATTCCACAACACATGAGCAACTCTATCTATATTGTACCATTTGGACAATATGGACAACCAGAAACAAAATCATTTTTCAAAACTCTCCCTTCAGCATTGCCCAAATTATAACATTAAGAAATACACTCTTACGAGAATTGAAAACCAGTAACAATATTCAACGTTATAATCCACAACAAACTTCTCCCACAATGACATCCAATACTAAAATAATACTTACACTAAATAATTCCCCTTCGGCATCTACTCCCATTTTCACGTTCTATATATATATCAATCATATGGACCAATCTTCTATCACTATTACTTGTTATACTAATCACTCAACCCATCTATACACATACAACCTACCTACTCCCACTTCACATATACCCTCACCGGCGCTAGTTCTTGAAGCCCTATTAACTATACTACTACTACTCAAACCACTTTCACCCTACTCATCTTATATTGTATGTGATCTTTACATTTCACAGGTACTTTCTAGGCATCTACCATGGATACAAAGACAACCAGCATGGCATGCGTTTTGGCTAGAATATCTTTCTTTTGATAACATCTTAGTTCTAATTCCACTACTGGAAAAATCAGCAAAAACGACAAAAAAGTCATTTGTCTTATGAGTATAAACGACGAAAGGTGACAAGCCCTAGCATGGCCCTGATTTTTGATATTTTAGCTGACAAATAGGACATGTTACGACAAATTCGTCCTAGTTTGTCCTTTTCCTTAGCAAAAACTAATTGGAGTTTCCTTGTAAAATATAAAACTGGCTTACTAATAATAAATAGGACAAGTTAGGACGAATATGTCGTAGTTTGTTCTTTTATTTTTTGTCACGTTTCGTCGTATTAAACAGGTGCGAAAAAACAAGCAGTGTCTATTAAACTTTGTCTCTGTTTTTTCTTATTTGACTCTGTTTTCTTATCTAGTTGCTTTCATTTTCTTACCATTTCTCATAAATCTTAATCTCTTATTCTCTTGGTATGAAGCATAATTATTAGATGGAATAAAGTACTAACATGATTTTGATGATTGTTTGCTGCAACATCCAATTAATTCCAACTCATGTTCAAGAACCCTAGATTTTTTTTTTTACTAATTCAAACATCTTCTCCAACAATTGTCAAAGGTATACAACTTCTATTGTTTTTATAATGATGTACTACTTAAATATACCTTTATATAGCATTAGTTATTGTAATGTTTATCTTTTTTAATTATATATATTTGTCTTTATTATGTAGGTAAAATATGTCGGAGGATCGTAGGTGGATGTACACTAATAGATTTAGGGATGATGGATTACCAAGTTATGCTTTTTTGTTTGGTGTTAGTATATTTTTAAGAACTGCTAAGAATCATGCTCGACAGTCACAAACAACCGATTTTAGATGTCCATGTAATAGGTGTTGCAATATCTACTTTCAAAATGAGAATGTAGTGGAGACTCATCTCTGTCAGAATGGTTTTGTTAGAGGATATGAAACATGGGTTTATCATGGAGAGGTTGACGATAAGAATTCTAATCTCCAACAACCTACACCGAGTACTTTTACTGATTCAAATGAATATATTAATATGGTGACAGATGGAATGAATTGGGGACCCACATTGGATAGTGTTGATGCTTCAGGGTGGGAAAATGTTGAGGTTAATGAGGAGAACCAGTTTAATGTACCTGAAGATCCGAACCCAGCTGCAGCGGAATATTACAAATTACTTGAAATGGCAAATGAACCATTGTATGATGGTTGTACGGAGTTTACAAAACTTTCCATGATAAGTCAATTGTTAAATCTTAAGGCTGAATCAAATATCTCACAGGTTATGTATGAACGATGGGTTAGTCTAATAAGAAGGGCCCTGCCAAATAAGGGAGTTACAATACCAGTTGACTTCTATCAGGCAAAAAAAATGCTAGCTTCATTGTTCTTGCCGAAACAAAAGATTCATGCGTGTGTAAATAATTGCATGTTATTTTATAAAGAGGATCAAGATTTAGTTGTGTGTAAGATATGTAAAGAGGACAGATATGCACCACAAATGTTTGGACAACAGAAACTTGTGCCACGTAAAGTGTTGACGTACCTTCCTATTGGACCCCGGCTTCAAAGGTTGTATATGTCTAGTAAAACTGCAAATAACATGACATGGCATTCCAGGACTGAAACTGCAAAGGGGTGGATGAATCACCCTAGAGATGGAGCTGCTTGGAAATATTTTGATAAATCATACCCTGATTTCGCTAAAGAGCCCAGGAATGTGCGTATTGGATTGTGTACAGACGGTTTTCAGGCATTTAGTGGTAAGTTTGGAGGGAATTACTCTTGTTGGCCCGTAATAATTTGCGTTTACAACTTACCACCTGGGTTGTGCATGAAGGATCCATATATGATGCTTTCACTAATTTGTCCGGGTCCAGATAGTCCTGGTCGAGATTTAGATGTTTTCCTCAGGCCACTGGTAGATGAGTTGAAGAATCTATTTGAGGTCGGTGTTATTACTTTTGACGCAGCTACTCGACAGAATTTCAACATGAGAGTTTCATTAATGTGGACTATTAGTGACTTTCCTGCTTATGGTATGTTATCTGGTTGGAGTACGCATGGAAGGTTATCATGTCCTTACTGCATGAATGCAACTTCAGCATTTTATTTAAAAGCGGGTAAAAAACACAGTTGGTTTGATTGTCACCGGCCTTTACTACGACCAGGACATCCTTACAGGTCAAGCAGAACTTCGTTCTATAAAGGGCGCCAATGTATCGAGCAACAACGTGAGAGGCTTAGTGGAAAACATATTTTTGCATCAGTCCGTACACTAAATCCAGATATCTTTGGTAAATTGTATGCACATAAAAAGTGATATTAGAGTGCTGGGTTTTGAAAACTAGTGTATGCAATTTAGCAGAATAGTGCTACTCAAACCCCAACACACAATCATAACCAACTTGTTTACATAATTTTCAGGACACTATAAATTCAGGGGCGTGGATTAGTATGAGAAAGCTGCAAAGAAGAAGCAGGAGTATGAGAAAGCTGTAGAGGAGTTCAACACGGAAATGCTCGTAATGATTCTCTTTTATTACACTCAAATATTTCGAAACTGTTTTTTCGCTATATAATCGCTGGAAATGATTATTCCAGAATGGAAATCGGAGCAGAGGAAAACCAGAGGAAGTCTTCTTCTTGTGAGGTCAATGAGGATGGTGAGCAGGAGGAAAACAAGAAGGTGACTAATGATGGTCACTTCTCATTCAAACAGAGCTGCAGAGCTCCTATCTATAATGCCATTATTGCCATGGACCATTTGCACAATGCTAATCAATTCATCATGTCTATCCTTAAGAAGCAATTTTATCAATTCATCATTATTCACTACCTGCCATATATGCGGCTTTATTGTTTTGGAAATATGTGTAAGAGACTAATATTGTTATTGTTGATTAATTGATATTGGTTCACTCTATTTGGCATAATAACATCCCTAAGAAGATGTCGATAGTGGCGTGGCATTTGCACAATGGTTGTCTATGTTTAATAACCCAACTGCTCGGCAGATTTGGGAAGCCTTTGCTGCAGTTGTTTGGTTTGGGACAGCCTCGACTTGATAGTGTTGCTCATGTAATTTACATTATGTTTTGCTCAACATGGAAGAGTTGTATTTGATTTCGTTGTAAATAAAATCTCATATATGATGCTTGAACTAAATTGAATATTGTAGTTATATAACTTCATAGGAATGGACAAGACCATTTTCTATGACATTTTTTGGTTTAAAATCGAATTTCATAGCCTAGAAGCTACTCAAAAGCTTTTAGCCTGCATTTTTTTTTTTGTTAATGTTAAGAACATACGACAAAAAAGGACAATAATCTTATTAAATAAATTAATTTTTCATTTTTTTAAACAACTATAAAAGGACAAGATTTGACAAACATTTCTCCAAAAAAGAATAGCTAAAAGGACAAAACGTGACTATACACCAACGACAAATATTGACACGCGTGAATTCCGAAATTAATTTTGAATTAATTTTTGAATTATAACAAAGGACGAACTTTGACAAATAAATTAATTAATTATTTTTGTTTTTTTACTTTATACGACAAAATTGGACAAGAATTAATTAATGTTTTAATTAGTTTATACGACAAAGTTTGACAAGTGTTGGCCCGTTCTCTGTTGATTTTCGGGCTTCATACTAAGGACAAGCAACGACAAAATCAGCAAATAAGACGACTTTTAAAGAACAGCGATTTCTCGTCCTATCAGTACCAAAAACGACGAGAAAGAACGAATTTCCTTGTCCTTTTTGCTGATTTTTCCAGTAGTGTTCCAACAAACATTACTACTTATCGTACGCTTTATTTTTGTATGCCTCCCTTCAGATCTCATTTTGTATCTCCATCGGACACTTTTGAGAGATCTGACCAGGATGCTAGTAGTATTACATATGTCACTTGTACGGATATAAAGGGTCAATCACGAATACCCTAAATATCCATTACATTAGTATGCGTGATGTTTTCATGATATATGTATGTTATATGTGTGATGTTTATTAATATAATTATCAAAA
This sequence comes from Echium plantagineum, assembly GCA_003412495.2. Lineage (NCBI taxonomy): Eukaryota > Viridiplantae > Streptophyta > Magnoliopsida > Boraginales > Boraginaceae > Echium > Echium plantagineum. The sequence goes on from CM016562.1 coordinate 11,485,923, forward strand.
AAAAAAAATGTATTAATGGATCATTCTATCCCAAATCTTTTAGTAGAAATGGTAACATTTAAATAAAAGCCATCTGTGGAGCCCCTCTTTACCCGAGAACTTGTTCGTGAAAAACCACAAACTATCATGTTTTGTAGACAAATATATATATTATATAAATAAATATATATATGTGTGTCTGCTTATTTATATATGCATCGCTCGTCTGCTATAATAGCGTATAACAACACATCCAGTTTCCTTCTATTAGTATTTGTATGCTCGAACACTTTAGGAAAAGTCAACAATCAAAATTCAAATCTTCGTAATCTTTTTTATATAATATAGATATAGTATTTATAACTCGATCATACATTGATCTGAAAGTATATATAGGTAGTAAAGCAAATAGACAACTCATTCATAAAATGGGGAATCATATGAAGACATGGACATTGTTGATTCTACAAACAATGTTATATTTGTGTGTGTTGATGCAAATTTCTGTAGTTCAAGCCGACTGCAATTTATTCGTGGGCAAGTGGGTGCGTGATGAGTCGTTACCTCTATACAAATCCCCCGGATGCCCTTACATCGACGACCAATACAATTGTGATGCTCGTCCGGACAAGAATTTTCAGAAGTTTGCCTGGAAGCCTGATGCTTGCGACGTACCAAGGTAGTAACCTCAATTCGGTCTCATGTTCGCTCATTGATGAATAATAACGTTTTCCATGTATGGTTCTTACATGGTTCCTAATACCATGTCCACAGGTTTGATGGTAAGGCATTTGCGAATAAATATAAAGGAAAGAAGATAATGTACGTTGGTGACTCTCTGAGTCGAAATCAGTGGCAATCTATGGTTTGCATGGTTCATGGAGCCATACCAAATGTTAAAACCACCGAATTCAACAATGGAAGTCTTTCGTCGGTCACTTTTACGGTGAGCAAAATAATTCCGTTGGGATCGTGACGTACATCCCACAGTCGGTGTCCTTCCGGGTCAATATATAATATTTTGGGTTACTCTGCTAATTGGTTTTAGAGTGGAACGCCATAAACTATTACCATGCTATAAGAGCTAAGCTGAGTTAATGAGACACGTGTAACCAGATCGTAATATTTGTTTTAAATATTTTTGAAATTCAATTAAAAATAAACAATAAAACACGTGACATGATCTCAACCGAATATAACAAATAATGTTACATCAAATATAACATAAAATCTAGACTAATTATGCACGTGGTTTTTTAAGCTTCTAAAAAGCATGAATAACTAAAAGAATACATATTTTGGTATTATTACAGGACCATAATTTAACCATATCTCTCTATCGAACACCTTACTTATTGGACATAGTAGAAGAAAACAATAAGAAAGTACTGAAACTGGAATCCATCAAACAAGGAGATGATTGGTTAGGGATGGACATGCTCATATTCAACACTTGGCATTGGTGGACTCACATTGGAGCAAGATCTCAAGGGTAAAAGAGTCACATCAACTCAAACTTTATTTATTGAACTTGCTTCCCTTTTTCTTCTCACACTATATATTGTACTTTCTCATAAAGATGGGATGTTGTCGAGTATGGTGGTAAATCATCCACAGTCATGGATCCATTTGAGGCATTTCCTAAAGGTATGGCAACATGGGCAAAATGGGTAGACGCTAATGTGGATAGCACTAAAACCAAAGTAGCCTACCAGGCTGATTCACCCCTACATTTCATGTAAGTAGTATATAATTTTATTCAATTATTTACAAGTTTTATTTTAAATATAGTAGTATCAATTAAGGAAGGGATATTTTATCCGTTTTTAATTTATTTTCGCGTAAAAATCTTGATTCATGTGTCGACTTTGATTTATATATATGTATCTGTAACGTACTTGTTAACCACAAATGGACAGTCCTTCGGAATGGAACTCGACATCAGAAAGCTGCACAGGAGAGAAGGAACCACTACAACTTGAATCATACCCAGCAGGAATACCTCTACAATGTAAATTAATAGAACCAATATTGGCAGGGATGAAAACTAAAGTGTATCTTCTTAACATCACAACACTTTCACAATTCAGACCAGATGCTCATCCATCAATGTACAGTAAAACTACACCAGTCAAGAACGATTGCAGCCATTGGTGTCTTCCTGGTTTGCCAGATACCTGGAATCAACTTCTGGATGCAGCTTTTCCTTGAGGCTTGGTTTACTTCATAGATCATGCAGCATGATTATTAGTTATGGAGAGCTTTAGTTGTTTATTTTCTTGTTTGCGTATCACATCCACTATTTTATATTTTATTAGGTTTGCTTTCTATTATAAATAAATGCTACTCCTACTAGTTTGTTTTAGGACTTTTACTATTTTATTGGAATAAAACCAGAAAACGAGAGACCTTTTATTTCACTACGTATTCTTCAAGAATACTTGTATATTTGTTCTTGAAGTCTTGTCGTCAAGCACATTCGGATATATACTTTCCTTGAGTCCCGGCTTCAAACACCAGCAGTTATTGTCTCGACCCCAGACATTAATTCGGCTATTCATAGTCGGGTTTTTGTCCAAGCATTAATTTGAACATTTTAGATAGAACCAACGAGTTTATTGTTATTATTGCTCGAAGTAGTACTTTGTGATTCACCGATTGGTATCCCAAGACAGTCGATCATCCACGATGTAGCCGCGTCACTAACCCACTTCTTCCAATCTTCTCCCAATTATTTATTTTTGGAAAGGAAAGTGGTTTTAGAAATTTGTTTGTTTAGAAAATTAATTTAATGAAAAATAATATAATTTCACTCTTTTTTGCTTCATATTATTTGTTAAATATTGAGTTAATTGTGAAAATAGTCTTAGATCATGAGAACTAATAAGTTGTATTTTGGTCCAGATACTTAGACAAATGTAGTTAGGTCTCATATTGAGGTGCGATTTACTTAGACCCATTTTGAAGGAGACGGTAATTGCGCCTTTTTGTCCGTTTTCCCTTGAACTATCGGTGGTTTTTTTAGAGTGTCGTGTGAATACCTTTTCCATATTTAAACATCAAAATGACTATGATCCTCCTGACTTAGTGAAAAGAATAAAAGACACACAATTGATCCCACAATTACTTAAATAGAGAATCTCTTTGATTAGTATAAGAGTATTGATATTATTACAAATGAATTCTATTTGGTACATTATTAAGAAAATATTATCTTTTATGCTATAATTCATTTTCCGAAACTGTTTCGCCAAATAAATGCTCAAGTAGCGAAAGAAATTTCCATATCACGCACATACTCAAATTTGGAAACTTTAAGGCATGCCATTTATAGCAGACTAAAGGTACAGTACAGAGGTAGTTTCACTTTTCCAAAGTGAAATGGTCAAAATTTAATTTGGTTACGTTAATATATAACCCCTTATTTTAGCAATATATAGTTCTAAATAACCGAGTCTTAGAAGATACAACTAATAAACATCTAATTGTTTTTTTTTTTTGACGAATTCACGTTCACTTATTATGCATGTAATATAATACTGCAAGACAACATATCCATTTTTTCTACTACTACTACTATTATTTTGCTTGCTGAATAAAATTTTTCACAATAAAATAATCTTTCCTTTAATCATTGAATAAACCACTAAAACCAGTCTGTCTCCATATGAAATGGAGCTGCCCTCATTATTTGAACAAATAAGATTCGGATTGCGAACTAGGTAAGCTGCCAAATTATACATGGTAATAAATGTCAACTCAATTAAAAAAAAAACATAAAGCAATCAACAAAATCATTGTCATCATCTTCATTCTTATCACTATTTCATGTGTCTTGGGGCCATCTAATATCAAAAAATAATTGGTCTATGCTATATTTCGAGTTTCGACACATGTGAAGAATATTATTTTTACAGCTATTGTGTTTTATATTCTTGACTCAAATAAGTAATGTATCTACTAGTTGATATTTTTCCAATTATAGATTGTTGACTTTTTATAACACTTCCAAATTATGAAACGGAATGGAATTTTATATGGTATTAAGAATGAGATATGGAAAGTTCATGTTAATTATTTTATTACACTAAAATCATTCTTCTCTGAAATTTCCTATTCAATCATTATTTCATTTCATTGGCTGATGTATATATATGGTTATGGACTTATGGTTGTGTTGATATCTTAAACAGGATATAAAATTTCTTCTCAAAATGGGGAGTCGTTTGAGGGCAATAGCATTCTTGACAATTATATATGTCTCCATGTTGATGCAAATGTGTGTCTCTCAGCAAGTGAAGAATGCGACAAGTGATAAACCTAAGTGTAATTTATTCCAAGGAAAATGGGTGGTTGATTCTACATTCCCTCTATATCAATCATGCCCTTTCACTGATGATCAATTTAATTGTGATGCTCGTCCTGATAAGTTGTATCTTAAGTACTCGTGGCAGCCGGATTCTTGCACCTTAAAAAGGTAACATCCTCGGTCGCAAAAGTTTTGTAGTCGATGCATATATATTACTATCACTAGGGCAGTTCGGCAATCACACTACATGCAAGTTATTTGAATCCTTCCATGGGTCTCTTTTTGCAGGTTTGATGGTAAGAGATTGCTGACGAAATGGCGAGGAAAGAAGATAATGTTTGTTGGCGACTCGCTAAGTCGAAACCAGTGGCAATCTTTGGCTTGCATGATTTATGCATCTGTGCCAAATGCTAAAACCACAATGTCTAATAAAGGAGCTCTTTCATCTATCATCTTTCAGGTGAGATAGAGTTCAATAAGGAATTCATTAATACGAAAGATGATATTCAGATCTCTGCTTGCATTCCTGCATTACATTCTGCAACAAATTTTATTCTTGCAGGATTATGGAGTAACTCTGTTTCTCTATCGAACGCCTTACTTAGTAGACATAGTACAAGAAAAGATTGGCCTGGTATTGAAACTGGACTCTATCAAACAAGGAGATGCATGGAAAGGGATGGACATGCTCATATTCAACAGTTGGCATTGGTGGATTCACACTGGAGCTGCATCTCAAGGGTAAGAGGCAAATCTCCTCAATGTTTTGATAGACCTCGAGCTGGTGTAATAACCTACAAAACATGACAGGATCTCCTCATTGTTTATTAATTTCATCGACCTTGATTTTTCTTTTGCTTCTCACTATTGTAATTCTGTCACAGCTGGGATTTTATCCAGTACGGTTCCACCATAGCAGATAACATGGACCGTTGGGATGCATTTTCCAAAGGTTTGACAACTTGGGCAAGATGGGTAGAACTTAACGTGAATACGACAAAAACTAAAGTAGCCTTCCAGGGCATTTCACCAACACATTACTCGTAAGTCCGTAATTCGTTACAAGTAATGAGTTTTACCTGAAATGTCGATTCAGAACAGAAGTATTTTATACTAGTTATATGTACTATCATGTACAAATACACTAATAAGAGAATGAGAGATTTTATTTGGCTTCTGACAATTGTTATATGCTTCTGAACCCTCAAATAAACAGGGGTAAGGAATGGAATTCAACATCGAACAACTGCAAGGGAGAAAATCAACCACTACAAGGTTCATCATATCCAACAGGATTACCTAAAGAAGCTATCATAGTCAAAAGTGTATTGAGCAGGATGAAAAAGAAAGTGTATCTCCTTGATATCACAACACTCTCACAGTTGAGAAAAGATGCCCATCCATCAGCGTACAGTGCAACAAAATCAGGAAATGATTGTAGTCATTGGTGTCTTCCTGGATTGCCAGATACCTGGAATCAACTTCTGTATGCAGCTTTTATTTGACGTATTAACCTAAGTTGTAAATGAAAAAGACCAATAACAAAGTGAGAAGAGACAGAGATAAAGAATATCATGTTTTGAGCTTGTATTCTATCAACTAAAGAATAAAACTCCATCATTTCTAATGTAACCTGTACTTCATCTACTCAATTTGTAGTGCATTATTGTGGTTTATTTGACTTAATTTTCACCTAAGGAAAATCAGGCACTCCGCCATAACATCTATGATTTGTGTTCCCAAAGCAGTTACGAGTAATTCAAAAGTCAATAACTTACAAGGGATGAAAGGAATTAATCAATTTAACGCAAGTAAACAGATTTAGGGTATCACAATTCACAAGCACCATCAAACAAAACAAAATTATTTCTCGTACAATCTAACTATAGTCCATATCCGGACTGTTAGCACGTAGCAGAGAGTTGAAAACCCCCAGTTGCTTCATCTGCTTATATGAATTATCTGAAACCAAATGAATAGAATAAAAATAACATACACAATACAAGAACTACCCATTTACTATGGTTAGATAATGCAAAGTGAGGAACAACAGCTCAAACCTTCAGAATGGCGAAGCATAGACCTAGTAACCAATATATACGGCTGCATTCACAATATAACAGTCATCATTTTTGTCTCCCATTTCCTCCACATGCACCCCACTAGAGCATATCAGGCCCCCATTGACGACTTCAATGTTCAAAATCTTTCCACTGCCATTCAATTCAACAAGAGAAGATGAAAAATGCTAACATAATAGATGACACTAACAACCTCTGAAGTCTGACCCAAATATAAAAACTAATCTGTACATCTCTATGTAATACCTGTTTCACAGTGCAGTCTGATAAAATTCATTGTGTTCTATGGGCGCAAATTATGATGCAAGAGGCGGGGGCTCTAGTTACATGTACATTTAGGTAAACAATTCTTGATTCAAAACAATCCCAACCATTTTTTTTCGTTGCCGGCACTTCGTCAGAACTCCGTAACAAGATGTTAGATTGTTCTTTTCCAATCATCGATTTATGAATACTTCAGACGTTAGGAAGAATGGTCTATACTTCTTGTTAACTTAAGATACATCATTATAGTATATAACAATTTGAATGAGTTCAAACTCACTAGCCTACACTACTATAAGAACAAGTCGCATAAATACTTACTATGGAAAGACTGACTTGACCTTCTCAAGATCCAGAGAATTATGGAGCAATGAAGGGACTCCTAGCTTAATTTGTAGTTTCATTTGTTCAAATGACACGCCTGGTATCGATCCTACAACAAAGCATTAACCAAATTAGATTTTTATAATCATGAACATTAATAGAGCATAAATAGCGGTCAAGCAGAAATTTAGCAATCTGAGTTCACCCCTTGACAGCTTGAGTAATTTACAGGATTCGATGCTTCTCTTTTCTGCCTAAGTTTGGTGTTTGGGGAAGAGAGGAAAATCCCATCCAATGATTTTATTTTCCACTCCACACCCTCCCTCAATCCCCAAAAACAGGGATCTAACATAATTGTTGAAGTTCATCATTCAACAATAATGATGAAACTTGAATTTAGTTCACAAAATTTCTAAAGCTAGAAAACTGATCAATAGTAGCAAATGATAACAATACAACAAGTACATGAATATAAGACAGTAAGTACTAGTACTACTAGATATAGAAAAAAGCAACCTCGCCTAAAAGCCGGAATGGAATTGGACGTAATAGCATCTCGACAAGCCCTCACTGCCGCTGATGTTACATTTTGCCTGTGTTTTCAATACATCCCTCTGTTATACACAAACGAACAACAAAACAAGGCAAAATACTCCTCCATTCCAAAAAGATGGTCCATTTACATTTTCAATAACCTTAAGGCTTAATTAACACACATAACTCGGATTTGAATAAAACTATCAAATAAATAGTAAATTACATAAAAAAAGACTATCATCAAAATTCAAAAACTGGGAAATCTTTGGCGAACAGAGGGACAATTACTAAATAAAAATGAGCTAATTGTCAGCTTGGTTGCATGAAGTCGCATCAACTTGCATTTTCTACCCAATTTCACGAAAACATTACTCGAATAATTAGTGTTTATAATTTGGATACGAGACTAAATCGGGGATTAAATAACAGTCAGCCACTTTCTGGACCAAAACGCAACTTAATCACACTCTGGGACCAAATTGGCGACTACTAGCAATAATGAATATTGGTTAGGATTAATTACCCATGTTGATCATAACCAACACCCATTTCAACAAACAAGAGCTTCATGGAAGAACTGGGCACTGTGAGGTCGGTTTGAGAAGATTCTTGATTGGTGGACGCCATTAAAGCTTGAATTGGGCGGAGAACTCGATGGGAACCGAAAAAGACTCGGTTGTTGAGATTTGGTTGAAGTTGGTAGTTGTAATTGTTTAGTGAACGGAAGCTAGGAGATGAAACGAGTGGGGAGGATGAAGAAAGGGCGATCATTTTTCAGATTTAAGCGTGGTTGATCATCTATCGTCGCCGTTGGATTACTCTTACCAGGGTAGTGATGTCCGCTTAGTGCCACTCCTTGATTGTCTATAATTCAATTTAGTCCTACAAATTTGATTTGTGCAAACCATAAATTCTAAACTATAAATGAAAACGAATTTTAATCATGTCTTCAAATATATAAAAGTATAAATTGTTTTTATTATGTTTTACTACTCTCATGATTCCTTTTGCTTAAGATCCATTTACTTTTGCAGGAAAACTCGAACTTTTCTTACAACTGCTATACATTCTTTCATATTTTCTTACTTAATCATATAAAATGGTAACTGATTTATCAACATCCTCATCGCGTCTGTGCGAGCCTCTTTGGCGGTCTGCCACCCTTTATGCTTTTTCCCTGTTGGATGGAGCATCGGCTGGCCAACGAAGTTCGCCCATCCTCTTCTCGGCACTGGTTGATCTGATCTCTAAGGTCCGGGTCTGGTTAGTCTCGTTGAGTAGGTCCGGCAGCGCCTTAGAGTGGTTGTTCTTCCTTGGAGCCATTGACCTCAAATTGTTTGAGAGTATAAGTATGTAGGTAGTCAATAGGTGTTACCTCATCTGATGACCAGTGCTAGGTATTTATAATGAAGTAGTTATGTAAATCTCGCATGTGGTGGACGCGTGTCTATCGTAATTAGTGCCCGTAGAAACCCTACTACTGTGGGCTCCTCATCGGATCAACTGGGGTCCACATTAGAAATCAAGAAAGATTTTTCTATTCTAGAAAAAGAAGACTTAAATAAAAGAATGCAGAAAAATAAGTAAGTAATTAGCAGAAAATAGATCAACCCCAACCGATCCACCGACCACCTTACCAGTCACCAGATGGAGACTTTGAACTTGTAGACTTATCTAATGAGCTTGGTCCAATAGTTAGGTTTGGGTTGCAACCTGATTCATTAGGCTCACCGAAACCTATGGGCTCGAACATTGTGTCCTAAGTTCGTATTGGGTTCACTATGGGCTTAAATACTTTATCTAGTCAAGAGTGAAGAGTGAAGAGTGAAGAGAGTCAACCTTCGGTAATTCCGTGATACAATTTTAACTATTTTTGTTTAGAGACATGAAACTTGAAAAGACAACAGTAGCTCCAGATGTTCTATATAGTTGATGTTAACACTACAAACTAATAGCACCACATATAGCCAAATTTAACATATAACCAGTCCCCACTGTCCTCTTAAATAATGCAAATATAGACCCTACATAAATTGTACAGGGAACTACTTTCCACTTATGTTCGAACAAACTAGACGATACTGACGAAACACTGTGTGCTATTCTTAAACGCTCATATCTTTCTTCGTTCATAATTAGATATATTAGTGTTTTAGGTGAAGAGGAACCACCTAATCAATCCTAAACTTGATGATTTTGTTATTGTGGAATGTGATATGCTAAAAGAAATCCACCATGTACAACGATAGCAGATAAAACGAAAAGTAGATTTGGAAAACGATTGCCATCAAAATTGAAGATTGAAGAATTTATTGTACAAGGCCTAGTGAATGTTCCGTCTGATCGGCTTCCACGCTGAAGTTCCATGTCACACTTGACACTTGTATTGCCTATATGTCGTCCCAACAAAAACAGTTTCTAGTGTTTTCGAAGGAAGAATCCCTATCATTATACATGTCATTCATCTTATTATTAATCAAGTTCGTTTGTAATGGAAGATACGAATGATTAGTGACATTGGTAAACAGATAATTACATATGCCTAAAAGTAAAACTATTGTAGTAACTTACAAGTGTACATTCTTGGTAGTGGAATCCCCTTTAGTGAGAAGTTTCAAAACTTAAGCTAGGATCAAATAAAAGATAACATTGAGTTTTGTGGTCCAATCTTTACTTAAACTACATAACTAATAATACATATCATTAATCATGAATTCATGATCATATTAAATAAACATGGTTGTTTCAATTGAATTGAAGACATGGTACTTTTCTTTCTTTACAACATGCCCTTGATAATCATATGATTTCTTTGAAGCTAAGATTGCTACAGATTTAGCAAGGCTTCGAATTTCATTAAGTTTTCTGGTGTAGTTGATTTTGCCATTGTACATGGCATGATTTAGCTTTGTCTCTAAGCTCTTGAAATGCCCTCATTGTATCGACGTCAAATCCACCAGCAAACTAGCAATAGAAGTGCAAATATTTAGTTCTGAAAATGGCATGTAAATGTTAGGCAAGAGTATTCAGTAAAATTTATACCTGGTGTACACGGAAAGCAAACCTAACACCTTGCACTATCAATTCCTCTTCTTCGGGACCACAACCGCCAACTGTTTCTAGCTCTGCTGATACCCTCTTCATGTACTTCATCGCCAGCTTCACCGATGCCCACTTGATCTACAATAATGTGCAACAGCATGGCATTACACTCGGATCCGTTTCATTTCTCAATCACAGTTTTAGGTATACTAATTCAAGAACTGGACACTTATCAAACTAATGAATGTGTAAATTCGGAATGCAACTAAATGTATACTAGAGAATAGAGATACCTAATCAGCAAACTCAGAATATTCTATGGAAAGAAGTGAAGTAGTAAGGAGTAATTAGATTCAATAACTCCCAAGCTAAGTCAATAATATTAGAATCAGCCGTTTGATCTATTTTGCTTTTAAAATTTCTATTCTGCTAACATTTAGAGAACAACGATTCACGAAAATCCGAAAGTTTACCGGTAAATACGGTATAAGATGGGTGGCAATAATTGTAAAACTGTATTATAGTCTCATTTTACCCCCCTAATGCTATTTTTTCATTATTATAAACTCCAACCTACAAACTTTTTCTTGTTTGACAGCATCTCTTTCTTTGTGCTGTTTTTCATCGTATACTTCCAAATATCTAGAACTTGGGAACAGCATACATTGTTTGTCTTTAAAATCATTAAACTAAGTTGATCCAATTTTCAACTACTCACATGCACCTATTAATTTAATCTTTATTTAGACAGAAAAAGAAGAGAAACTTCTTGTGCTACATGCACTAGACAAGTGTGATTAGTGTGGTAACTAGATACCTATATAAAACATAGTAGAAATAGAAATTTGTAATAGGTCAATGGAAGAAGCTGATTCATTTGACCTTATTCATAAATTGTGAAGATCTGACATTTCACATGTGGCCATGGGGCTACCTACTTGATGCAAAACTGTTTCATACCTTTTGGCACTTAGTAATCAATCATCTATATATAACAAGGAACTTACTAGTCCGAGTCCATGCAATTTTGTACTATCCTGTTTCCATGTTTTTTGACCCTAAAAGTTTGTCCATTTTCTTACAAATCCAACCCAGACCATTACCTCCTATTGAGATTCAAGTAATTATTACTAGACCAATATGATGTTTTCATCTTCCCTTTCATGTTGCGGACAGTTTGTTCGCATTGACAATGGTGAAAACAAATACCAAAACAGTATTCGTGTCTTTTAGTTATTAGTTTATTCTTCAACGATGGAAAAGTTATCATACTCGAACCATGATCTCAGTACTCTATTTGTAGAACATGTCACATGCCCTTTAATTTGTAATAGCTTGAAATTTCTGACGATGCTACACAATATGAACAATCAACGAACACCGTACAGAGACTATTTGAATCTACGATGTAATAATAAGGGATATTGGTAAATAAAGAGGCCAAAGTTACCTGGCTTACAAACCCTGTATCTTGCATCCATTCAGTCGGAATGTTGTAGCCCTTGTAACGATTAGCGGCTGTCTCTCTCATTCTTGACAAATTGTATACTCCATGCTCCAATCTGCTATTATAAACCGAGACATCTGTTATTAGCCTTATCTAAGTTTACAGAAAGACAGGAAAAGATCAACGGAGTAATCACGGTTAATACTTTTCGAACAAGCCCTGCATTTTCTTGAGAGCTGGCGCAGAAGGTTGTCGAAGATCATCACGAAATGATGAGGCCTGTGATTCTAGTTTCTTTAAATCACAGTACCCGAATGCAGCTTCTCTTAAAGCGTCTGCTTTTTTCTCAGGCCAATTGAAATGTTTCAATACTGCTCTTTCATCAACCTATAAAACACAATACGACTTTTCTTGTTAATTTTCATAATTGATATGTTACCCTAGTCTGAAGTTGTCATTCGATTCTCACCAACTTAATAGGATGGGATTAGTGTTTTATACGAATTCAACAAATTCTAAGATCGACGACGTACCAAGAAAGAGAGTTCATCATCAAGCCATTTGACAAAAGGAACAACATCCTCAATGTCTGCAAAAACAGCATGCTCAACTTCTTTGATCAAGAACCTAATGAAGTCCCCTTGAGTTTCTACATCACTCTTAATCTGCCATTAAACCCCCATCAAAATTAGAAATTCAAAAGTTCAAAATTTTAAATGTGCCATCGAGTAAAGGAAAAGTACTGCTGTAATTATTTTTTAATTTTCTATTCATATTTTTACCTTTTGATTCTTTAATTGACAGTTCAGCTTTTTAGATACTCATTTAGATTTCGAATCAAAGTAGTGTCTTATTTGTACAAGAAAACACAGTAAAATTCCAAAATAGAAAATGTGGGACACATAATTTGGTACACCTCAAAAGGACACCATGACTAGTCCCCTTTCGGACAGAGAAGATGATTTCCAATGGTGATTTTGGTATAATCCATATACAAAACTCAATAAACTACCTATCAAAAAATCATTTTAGTTAACATTTTTTAATTTTGAGATAAACATTACTCCATTAACTTATTAATCACACTACCAAAGGATTAAAAATATTGAAACTAACCAATGATGAGCTATATTAAACAATCTTTTACGACGAAAATTGAAAACGTCGATTAAATTAAATCATACCAAGACTAAACAACGGTTACTTACTGCTAATAAATAAGCCGACCGATTTTCAATTTCTCCGATCATATCCTTGGCAGCAGTCGCCGGAGCATTCCCCTCAGCGACACCCCCAGCACCAGACTCCCGCCGAGTATCCCTCCTCATCAACGAGTGATAAAACTCCACCACCTCAGGCACCCTCCTCACTTTCGCAGGAGCCCCTTTCGACCCTTTTGCCGGGGGTGGTGGAGGAGGCGGAGGAGCCGCCCTGGAAGGCGGCGGAGGAGGCGGTGGTGCCACCGGTAAACACATCTTTGGAGGGGGAGGGGGCGGTGGTGGAATATTTGAAATCTCAGACAATGCTCTCTCAGCAGAATCAGCCATTGAGCTATATGAAGAAGAAGAAGTGGTTGCAGTGGTTGCACCGGACAACAAAGACGAGGAAGGCCGGGGCGGTGGCTTAGGCACGTGAGGAGCACGTGACCTTGAGCTCACTTCATTTTCTGAACTCTCCATGACTTCTCCAGTTTCTTGTTTCTTTACCTCATTGTCAGACTTCATTGTCCCAATATTTTCGTCTCTTGAATAATTAATTTGGCTGAAACATTTTCGCAGTGGCTTAGATAAAGATTTTGGACAAACATTTTGGGACATCAAAACAAGCTCTTGCTGATGATTACCCTTCTTCAACTCCTCAATTTCAGCCTCCAATTCACAAACTTTCCTCTCTTGCCTCACATTTTGCTTAGAAAATTCAGAGTGAAGAAACTCAACTTCTCTTCTAAGCTGCTCATTTTCAACGTCCAAGCAATCAACTTTTTTCCTCAACTTCTCAATTTCAAAATCCTTACCCAATATCTGATTTTCAAGAACAGGGACAATTGCAACGCTTTCTTTCAACAGCTTCTGCTCCAACAACTCAGTTCTCAATCTTGATTCCCTCTCCCTCAGCTCTTCAACCAATTTCAACAGCTCCGACACATCGGGCGGACGAGGCTGCACTTGCGCGGAAGAACGAGGGAAATAGGCGCCGAAAGGCCTCGAACCCTTTTGAGATTGGTGCTTGTTGGAGCCATTATTGGTTGCTGAATTTGGGGTTAGTGAAGGAGATGAAGATGGTGGTTTTGGAGATGGGTTGTTGTTAATGTGTTTTGAATTTGCAGGGGATGATTTTTGTAAGCCCATTACCATTTTGACCTTTCCAGCAACCATGGTTGCTAGCTACAAAAAGAAACAGCAAATTCAACGGGTGTAATAATAACTCAAAATTATTACAGTCGTTTAATGTTTGAGAGAGAGGGGGTGTCTGAATGGGAGAGAGTCTACCAATTGAGAGTAGAGGGAAGAACTAAAGACATAGTTAAGTTGGTGGATGTACTCTGTTGAGTGTAAATAAGAGGGTACAAGAAACGAGGAACGGTCTTCTTTCTTGGATCCGGATTGAAAAAATTCAAATTAAATTGCCTTTTAACTCTTCATATAATTTGAAATTGGTTGCTAATTGGATTGGAAAAACGAGTTGAGCTCAACCAATTCTTGAAAGATTCCACTTGATCTAGAGGTTTGAGTTTGGACTTACGGCTTGGTATCAAATTAATCATAGCCATTAAATGCTCAAATTATTTACTATATTTTTTGACTCGATGGTCAAATGTAAATAAGGACAAATGTGACTTGTTTTAAACTTTTAAATAGAAAAGTTTATAGCCAAACAAAGATTCACGTATTAATGTAGCATAAATATTTTCCCTTTATTTCATGCTTTCAATTACCATAATTTTGTATAGTTGATTTTGAATTTGGAATTACCTCTTAATTATTCTCTTTTCTAATTACAATGCTATTTTTTTTACCAAATAATTATACAAGCGAATTCAAGAATGATTTTCGTCAAAGGTAATCAAAAATCCAATCACTTTCGCTTTTCAGGTTTATTTAAATTATTTGCATTTCATTGAAGGAACAGTTTTTTATAATAGCTTAATTAGTGTTAGTTGTTATTTGAATGATTAAATTAGTTTCATGAATATTATTGTATTAAGTTTTTGGTTGGCTTTTTTATTGCAGATTAAATTATAATATATTGTCAATTTGCACATAAATCTGTTTTTATGGACAATATTAATTTGTTACGTAAATATATTTTATGTGTAATATTAATTTGCCACACAAATCTGTTTCCATGAATAATATTAACTCGTCAGGTAAAAATATTTTTTATGTATAATATTAATTTGCTATATGAGTGCCTAGTGATGGTTAAATGTACATTTTCGTCTACTAATAATCATTGCAAGCATATCATTTTATTTTCAGTTTAATATACAAATAAATGATAGTTTATAAATGAAATGCAATAAAATTTCATGAACCTCTGTTAGGCTAATGGGCAACCTAGCCCATAAGCCCGTAGTGTATATTAGAGTTAGGGTTAGATTAATGTTAGCTATAAATATAGGTGTTTCATATTGTATTAAGAACAACAATTATTTTCATCAATAAAATATCTCCCCCTATATTTCTACATGGTATCAGAGCCTATCGATTCTTGAGGCCTAAATACACATTCCGCTGCCCTGCCGGTGGGTTTTCTACTATGTAATACTCACCGGCGGGATTTCGTTGAGCTTTTTCAATTTTATTTTTATAATATTTCTTTAAATTTTTTTTTATTGAAAACTTTTAATTATTGTTACAAACTCATGAAAATTTAGACAAATTACCATGAGTTTGAGGGAGGGAGATAAGATTATGGAGAATGGGAGTATCCCATTGAAAAAAAAGAGAAAAAAAAAGAGAAATCGATTTCTTCTACTTCGAGTTGAAGTGGAATTTTGAACAGATCTGACAGGTTCGAAAAGAATGGCGTTCCTGACAGTTATTGGTTGGCAAATTACCGATTGTCTGGCGAGTCCGATACGCTTTGTCTGGCGAGTCCTATACGCTTTGTCTGGCGAGTCCGATACGCTTTGTCTGGCGAGTCCGATACGCATTGTCTGGCGAGTCCTATACGCACTGATCTGACAGGTTCGAAAAGGATGACGTTCCTGGCAGTTACTGATTGGCGAATTACGCATTGTCTGGCGAGTCCTATACGCACCACTGATCTGACAGGTTCGAAAAGGATGGCGTTCCTGGCAGTTATTGATTGGCGAATTACGCATGGTCTGGCGAGTCCTATACGCAGAGATCTTATGGGTTCGAAAAGGATGGCGTTCCTGGCAGTTACTGATTGGCGAATTACGCATTGTCTGGCGAGTCCTATACGCATTGTCTGGCGAGTCCGATACGCATTGTCTGGCGAGTCCTATACGCATTGATCTGACCGGGTTCGAAAAGAATGGCGTTCCTGGCAGTTACTGATTGAAGATTGGCGGTACGTGTTTCTGACGAATTAAACACGCACTGATCAGGTTCGAAAAAGGATGACGTTCCTGGCAGTTATTGATTGGCGATACGTGTTGTCTGACGAATCCAACACGCACTGATCACGGATCTGACTTGATCCAATTTTATGTTTTGTTACTACTTTTTATTGTTGTATTGCAAACTCATGAAAATTCTATCAAATTACCATGAGTTTGAGGGAGGGTGTTAGGCTAATGGGCAACCTAGCCCATAAGCCCGTAGTGTATATTAGGGTTAGGGTTAGATTAATGTTAGCTATAAATATAGGTGTTTCATATTGTATTAAGAACAACAATTATTTTCATCAATAAAATATCTCCCCCTATATTTCTACAACCTCATTAATAAAAATTATTCATTGGCATCTATATTTATCATTTCCACACTATGGTGTCTTTTTATCCTTAACCAACATATTATGTTTCTCAATTCATTTTGTAATTGCCCAATCTTATATTTCAATAAATTTAGCCTTAAATATATAATATGTTAGGAAAATTTCAAACACAATAGAATCACAAAGTTAAGATTCATAATTTTTTCATCAAGTCCTTGTACCAATTTTCAACATATTAGCCAAATTTATAGTATTTAAAAATTAGAATTTTACATGTGAAATTGTTCACCTTTTATTTTATTTCAAGACCTTCAATTGCTTGACTAATGCGCATCATTTATTTATGTTTTTTTTAACAAAAATTTGATATGATTGAATCCAATTTAAATCCTTAATTTGTGGAGTTTGTTGGTTTGATATTGCTATGTTTTTGAAAATGTGAATGTGATGTTTCGTTTGGGTTGCTATTTGTATTTTATTAAAATACAATTTAAGAGATTACCATTTAGTCTTGTGATACTAAAACAGAAGTCAATATTAATTGGAGTGGCAAATGATTAAGTTGCCATTTGATATTATTAATACCAATAAAAGCTTGGTATTGTAAGTCAGACTCGTCAATGTTTTAGAATATTAATGAAACTCTAATGTTATTCAGCTAGTAGCTAGATACGAATGCCCTATAACTAGATTTAAAAACTATTGAATATGCTCATTTTAAATTCGAACCGAATATAAGAGTCGAATATTTCCATAAAGATTTTATTATTTGTATGAAAATATGTATATTTGAATTTGATTTCGAGTTCGAATATAAAACTATAACAAATATTGAATTGAATTCTAATATTAGAGGAATTGTATAAGATTGACTACGAACTCGAGTTTAGTATCCAGATCGAATACAAATATCAATTGGAATTCTATTATAAAAATTTGATTCAGTTTGATTCCACTTTTATAGATAAGAGAGCATAGAAGCATTCTGCATGAAGCTAGATCAGGTGCAACAATTTTCGCTAAATATCATTATTATAGGCGGAACTAGGGTATTATGTGATAGTTCAAACGAGCACAATTTTAGGCTCATACCCTAATCGATAGTTACCGAGAGGTCTATCGAATCGAACACTCACCCTACTCGTATCCAACACTAAACATTTACTTATAATAATCTATGACAAACTAAGTCGTGTGTTCGACTCCAAGTCAGTCATCTACTCTTATAGGTCAGAGACCAACGGATAACACTACTTATAGTACTTACCCTTATCATTTTGGATACAACATTTTTGTATGATGGACATAAAGAAGATGGTGTTCAAAAGTGAAGGCTACAATACGATATTCAACTTAAACTAGAAGAGTTAATTTAAAAAGAATATAAAAAAAAAAAAAAAAATTCATTGGGGATTTACTAAAGTGCACAAGTCACAAAAGAGGTGATATCTTAAAATCGCAAGAGCATCAACACCTTGTCACCTTCTCGATAGATCATGAAGAGTAGATGATCTTCAACAATAAAGATCGTTCAACAAGAAAAACGATGTAACATCCCATCATAAAAGCTAAGCACTGACTATTAACCGTTAGCTCTGGGCTAAACAAACAAATTAACTCCTCCTATGTTTCTTCCTCACCAAAGCGACCAAAATATAAGTGATTAGCTAAATTTGTATTGTTGCAACTAAGTAACAAATGTAAAAAGAACAAACACTACTGATAAACGTAGGAAACGAATGCATCAAGCACACACACAAAATACATGCAATAATCAAGCGGGCAGGGAATGTGCCTATTCAGATTCTTCATAATTAAGGATATAACATACTTTTTTCTCGTAAATTAGCGATGAGGTGATGAGTTTCGAACCCAGGACCTTCTGGTCACTAGCAAGAGCCTTTTCCATTAGGCTATTCGATTAACTCAATTAAGGATATAACATAAAGTATAAGTTTTACATTAATTAGCAATATGGGTTGTACTAGATGTTAAGACATCCTATCGGAAGTCTATGTCCTCCCAGGCAAATATATAAATTGTCAATTGGTTTTAGAGTGGAACCCATAGAAGCTTAACATGGTATCATGAGCCAACCCCGAGTTAATGAGGTACGTGTAACCCCGCCGATGTTGTTTCCGGCGAGGAAAGATTCCACCGATGATCGGGTTACACGTGAGTGAGAGTGTTAAGATGCACATCCTATATCGGAAGTCGATATCCTCCCAGGTTAAGATGCACATCCTACATCGGAAGTCTATGTCCTCCCAGGTTAATATATAAGATCTTGAGTTACTTCTTCTATTATCAATAGATTTATAGTAGAACCCCATAGACTCTTAACACTAGAGTTGGCAAAATCACTGATTTTTGGTTAAATATACCAAATTGTGCCTCCTCTATTTAAATTTTTTAAATTTTGCCCCATTTTAAATTTTATTATGCTTTCGTCCGTGGCAATAACACATTTTATTTTTCTAAACGGATACATATATCACTCTTTGGCATAAAATACGCATACCAAACATGCGTTCAACTGAAAAAGTGGATAAATACGAAACTACCAAACGTTTGATGTAGAGTATGTCGAATAAACTAGTGGTTAAGGTTCTTGGTAGAGACCAGAAGGTCTTGGGTTTAAAACTCCCCTCATCGCTAGTTTACAAGAAAAAAACAAACGTCCATTTATAATTAAACACACGTTTCATACAATATATGAAGGTGAAAACGTCAGTATTTTTTGACTTGGAAATTCCGACTGTGGAAATATTCACCCAAGACTTACCATTATATAAGAGTGGCGTACATCACAGACCTTAAAGATTTACATTTTTAACCTTTAATCTTTGAAATTGTAGTGCAGTGAATTGGTCAAAAAAACTTATGAGACTAACTGTTATAATTTTCGATTATTAACAGTATGTAGAGAGATAATATGGTGAGATCAAATACAAATATCAAAACAAATGGTGCATCCAGTCTACTCTTGCCTAAACGAAGTCGATAATCTATGCATTAATGATGATATATTTTATGACCTATATTGGGTATGAAAACAATTGGATTGAGACGAAATACATACCTTAAAGCTCAAGACCCCACTTATGTAATGTATTATACTTGAGGAGAATATAACCGATCAAGAAAGGCAAGAATCAAGAATGTTACGGGTCGATTCCCTCATTACTAAATCGGGAATACACGATATATTGGAGAAGAATATTTCTTTATTTGTAATCTTTGGAGGCCGACTACCAAGCCTATATCACGAGTAGCTCACACACATTGAAGATCATCCGAAATACAAGAGCATACAATTTATATTATTTTCTGAGCATTGAATGACTAGGTTAGTTTTGTCAAGAATTCTTGTTCTATATACTTAACTGAATGTACAATTGTTATATGTATCATGTATCCTGGTACAACAACGGCGAGGCCTTTTTATTTTTATATATATTGTAATAGTTGAATATAAGGAGGGTATTGAAGTTAAAGAGTGAGGAATAAGTAGGACACTAGTGACACTATAAAAGAGTCTAGGCTATGGTGTTAAGGATGTAGGGCATATGTGTCAAACTTTTTTTATAATATCTTTTCGTACAGTAAATTTTTCTCTTCCAAAGCCATACATAGATATTTCATTGGCGCATATTTACACAAGTTATAGGACTTACTAGAAGGGCAAGGATTTAATGATAGGAAAGTAGCAATTGAATTTGATGGAAATGATTTGGTACTCAAAATGATGAAAGAAATAAAGCAACTTCCAACGGCCACCTTTCTTCAATCTCACACCTACCAGATTTATTTATTGCGAGACTTGGGAAGCTTTCTTTTTTTGGTTTGGGGTCGTTCTTTTGAACTTAAGGTAATGCGTACGGAAATAATTACTGCATCTTAATCCCTTTTTTCTTGTTATTTAGCTCAATATTTAAGCGTTGTTGTTCAATTGCAACATAACCATCACTGATATCTACATGTTTCGAGTTTATTATATATGTTTTAAAATATCATTATCAATCATTCATATTTAAAAATATATTCGATTTGGTCTCGAGCATTAAATTTATTGTTAAGTGCTATTTAAATAATTTGATTATCTTGAATAGACCATTAAAAAAACCATTAAATAGTTATATATTAAACTTAGATATAGTCCTTGTTTAGGCGCTATCTAAATAGTTTAAGAGGTGTTTTATTGTTTGATGTGCTTAAATTCGGATTGATTATGGTTCTCCTAAAAAAAAAAATTTAATTTTTTTTTTAATGTATTAATTTCATAATTTAATTTCTAAATTTATATAAATAGCACAATAGTGTCTTAAAGAAATATTAGGAGAACCTTCTAACCTTAAATCTATGTGCCTTCCAAAACCCCCTCAATAATTTGATAGGAGAATTGGTGAATAATTGGAATCTTGTCAAATCTTAGCTTTAATGGATATTTATAATGGCTCGAGAAAAATATGAAAGGAGGTAGTTGAGGAATACGAATGTTGTTTTTCGTTTGAGCAAATAAAAATCATGAAAAATATGTGTTAAATAATTAAAAATGTGACGTAATTTCTAAAATCTTGAATTACATGATTATCACATATATATATATATAATAAAATGTAATTGACACACCTTTTGCTATTAAGACATAACTGACATGAGCCAAGTTGGACACAAAGTGTTGTTGATTCAAGAACTCGCCTTAAGATATGCAGAAGAGTTTCTTTCTCTTGACATATAAACTTTTATGTGTTACTACTTTAGTTTTTAGATTTTTTTTTATGGAGAAAGGAGTCTATTTATAGGTAGAGAATTTCATCTTAAAATAATTGTGATATTAATAGTCTATCAAGGTTAATTAATATGTAATGTTTGTAATGGTTGTACCGTTCGTAACGGATTTGCAACATAAATATATTATTAAGGATCAACATAGTGAGTATATTATTAATATAATAATATGTAAATAATGGAGTAATATTCCTACAACATGCACACCCTTATCTAAATGATATAAAATGATGTAAATAAAATCTTAAACTAACGAAAAACTAATGGAATTAGCATTTCCTATCATCTTGTGAACATTAATTATTTAAAAATGTCAATCCTAAAGAAAGTGACCGAAATATATAGCTGATGTATTAAACGCTAGTGATGTTCAAATCTTTTGCACGTGTAGTTTATATAATTATAAGTGTTTACTTTCATATTTCTATGAATTTTATTCGATTATACTAAAATTTAATTCAATATTATATTTTAGAAAATAGTACGATAACTATCTCGTAACATATGATATGACCATCGTTTCCACTAAAGATCACGTCTATAGTTTGAGTTCCCTCCCAAAGTATTCAAATAATTGAGAGGTAACTATTGAAATGGTTTCAATAAATGGGTGATCGTTGTATATTGATTCCATTTTATTATAATAATGTATAAATGGAACCGTAAGTGTTTATTATGCGTGCAAATGGTACCTTAAACAACACTTGTTAAAAAACTAACAATAATACTTACTTTTTGGTTATTTTTACAATTTTGATAAAAATTTGAGACAAATATTAATTTGTTAAGTTCTTTTCAAAATAAGCGCAAATGATCATAGTAAGTGTGCGTGTATCATGTGCGCAAATGGTCCTTGAAATTAATAGACTTAAATTTTATTTCTTTGTTAACAATCAACGGAGAATATTTAACTGGATATATTATTAACTTAAGGACCACTGGTACATGGACCATTTGCACATCGTTATCACTTACATGAAAAAGTGTAACCATCACCCACTTGATAACACTACTACAAAAAGTCACTTGCACTACACCCACTTGGACTACACTTCAGAAAAGGTGTAGTCCAAGTGGCACTTGGACGACACTCCCGCGTGGTGTCGTCCAAGTGAACACTTGGACTACACCTATTGGCGTAGTCTAAGTGGTTTTAAAAAAAAAAAATTAAAAAAAACATTTTTCACTTGGACGACACCACACGGGAGTGTCGTCCAAGTTGTTTAAATTATAAAAAAAAAAAAAATTAAAAGCACTTGAACGACACCACACGGGAGTGTCGTCAAGTTGTTTAATTTATAAAAAAAAAAATTAAAAGCACTTGGACGACACCACACGGAGGTGTCGTCCAAGATGTATAAAAATTAAAAAAAAAAAGCTTTTTCGGGTTTATATCACCAGCCCCCCCCCGCCCCCCCCCCCCCCCCCCCCCCCCCCCCCGCCCCCAAAACCCATTAGCAGCGAATTGAACCAGCAGGGATCAGTACTATCGCGACTCCAAAACCCCAAAACAAACAAGCTCCCCCTCCTCCTCCTCCTCTTCCATTGTTCAAGGACTCGATTCATCTTCTTCGCAAGCTCCCCCTCCTTCTCCATTGTTCAAGTAAGTATCTTTTTTAATTTTTGGTTTATTATTGTAATTTAAGTTTGAATTAATTAGTTATTTTGTTTATTGAAATAATTAGCTTGCATTTATTTGTTAACTTGTACATACTATTAACTATTTCGAAACTAGATTAGTTTGTTGATTGAAATTACTTAATTAGTTAGATATAATTAGTTTAAAATTAGAAAAATGTCAACTTTTATGATTATTTATGATGTAAAATTGAAAAATGTTATGCCTTAGTTGTAAAATGTTAGGTCATAGTTGAAAAAATTGGATTATTTAGGATGTAAAATTGTAAAATGTTAGGTCATAGTTGGAAAAATTAAAACTTGTGATGGTTTAAAATATAAAGTTGTAACATGTTATTAGATATTAGATTAGTCTAGAATGTTTCTTGAAAAGTTATTGAATGTTCCTTGGTACATCTTTTGGTAGTAATCGATATGTGGTAGAAACTATGGATCGAAAATGGATGGTTGCCGATCGTTTATCAAGGGAATATGAGAATGGGATTAATGAATTTATTGAGTTTGCAAGATTGAATGTAAAAGACAAAGAGTACATTTTATGTCATTGTTGGATATGTTTGAATCATTATACATGGAAATATAGCGAAGTAGAATAACACTTGATTATTAATGGGATAAACAGTGCATACACTTGTTGGACATA
This sequence comes from Echium plantagineum, assembly GCA_003412495.2. Classification (NCBI taxonomy): domain Eukaryota; kingdom Viridiplantae; phylum Streptophyta; class Magnoliopsida; order Boraginales; family Boraginaceae; genus Echium; species Echium plantagineum. The sequence goes on from CM016562.1 coordinate 11,509,886, forward strand.
TCATGGTGAGAGGAAAGGTACTTATACTCAGTCAAATGAGTCTAATTTTGGACATGTGGAGAGTAGTGCAAATGAATTTGTAACGGATGATGATGTGGATGAAATTTCAGCGGTGTTGGAGGAAGATTTGATTGATCGTCCTGAGTTATTGGAAAAGCTAAAAAATGATGTAAAACAACCGTTGTGGGAGGGGTGCAAGTTTTCAAAATTAGATGCAGTTGTGACGTTGTACAATTTAAAAGCTAAACATGGATGGACCGATTCATCTTTCACAGACTTATTGAGTAAGGTCAAACAATTGTTGCCGGATGACAATGTATTACAGGTCAAACAATTGTTGCCGGATGACAATGTATTACCTCCAAGAACTTATGAAGCTAAACAAGTGCTGAGTTCCATTGGAATTAAACATGAGAGGATACATGCATGTGCTGAGTTCTATTTATGTTTGTTCATAGAGGACATATTAGAATCCAACAGTACTACTCTTTCTTTGGCGGTAAGTATTTTTCATTATTGACACAGTTTATAAGTTATTTCTTTTTCATTTTTTTTTGTTTATAATATTATTTATGAAGTCAATGATAAAACTAACTTTTTATTCTAATTTTCAGTATTTTCGGAAACACCAATGCGATAAATTTCCAAACCGCAGAATCACTTCAGTTCAACAAGGATGGTGCAACTATTTTTATCACAAATTCATGGATGAACCTTGAGATTTAGTTGAATTATTGTATTTATGCACTACTTGAAATACTGATTAGGCTTTAAGATATTTTCTTTTAATTTTGTTCTTGATGTTTATATTGTTTAGTTTGTCTAACTATTGTATTTATTGCTTTTTTGCCCATTTTGGGAAGACCGGAAAGACATTATACTATTATTTTTAAATTAACGCGTAAGCCCCAGAAGTGGGTTTAAACCAAAAAATGTATGTAAATATATATATATATATATATAATTCAGGTTAAATATAATAATATTTATAAAAAAAAAATTAAAAAAATGTCACTTGGACTACCCCTCCGTGTGGCGTCGTCCAAGTGGCTCACTTGGACGACACTCCCGTGTGGCGTCGTCCAAGTGAGCGCCACTTGGCCGACCCCTCTATTCTCTGCACTCAAATGTGTAGTCTAAGTGACTTTTGAGGGGTAGTCCAAGTGATTTTTTGTAGTAGTGTAAGACCGTTTCATCAATTATCTCAGACACTTTATATGCAATTTATTAACGTTAATATTATTAAGTATCCATGTATTGTTTATGGTAATAAGTTCACCCCAAATCATTTATAGATTAACGTTAATATTATTAAGTATCCATGTATTGTCTAATTGGTAGAAATGATATGGAAGAAAAGAACATGACATAGATTTTGAGATAAGTGAATCATTAAATAAGCCAAAAGTGGTCCTGAAAAAACCCTGGCAGACCGAGAAGGATGGAATATGATCGTTGGATGTATATAATATATGTTGTTTGGGGCCAATATGATCACATGCATAATACAACGGTGCCAAATTAAATTACGAGTAGTACTCTGCTCTCTACATGGCGTCTTCTCATGCATCAGTCGCCGTTACATTTAATCGTTTGCCGCTCAAGTTTAATTTATCTTATGATCATCCTCTTTCTCTCACAAAAATCTCATGGAAGTATATACATATATATGCACAAGTGTATTATCATCTTATACTAAATTAGTTATCAAATTTTACAAATTTTGAATAATGTTTGTACTTGTTTCCGATTTTACCACTTTTGTATACGAGTAAATTAAAGTAATGGTGATTAGGTTACATGGAAGGGTAAGAATGAACAATTGGCGGTTTGGGCGGCTTTAATAACGGGTACAATCCACCTGCATGGATAGTAGCTTTTATGTAGTCTTGGAACTGCGAGTTTTCAGATGGATTTAAGCGGATTCGTAGATGAGTCGTGAATATACCCGTTTTGCATAAATATAATTTATATTATCCCTTATACTTTAGATTAAACAAGGAAGTAATTTTACTTTTCAAAAAAATAAAAGTTTTTTTTGATAGATAAAAAAAAAATGAAAGTAATATAATAGATGAAATTATAAAACGGTAACCAGTTCAAGCTGATGCATGTGGATAATGAGGTGATCCAAGACAATTTAGATCCATTACTTAAATATATAGTTAACCTTTGGAGACAAAATTGGCTAAAATAGCACAAGTCAACACTTGATTTTAACTTCTATATATAATCAATTTAACATTTTTATCCAAATATCACTTACTTTATGTGAAAAGTCCAAATGTCCCTCCTAATTTGTCACACACTTTCAACTTCTTTCATACATTTCTTCTTCAACTCACAAAACCACTACTACCACTATAAAGAAACCCTCAATTCAAAAATCATACCCCACCAGCTCCCGCCCTTTGCTATAGGGTGAGGTTGAGGGAATTGCTGATTTGGTCCAGGTAAGTGGGTAATTGTTGCACTTTGGTCCCGGTAAATGACACGGATACGTAAATGGTCTCTATAAGTGGCTAGCGAGTGCGCATTGATCCCTAATTTAACACCTACATTAGTTTGAGAGGGGGTGGGGGGGGGGGGTGTTCGTGGTTTTGAGATAATTTTAGGGGTGATTATACAATTTTAAGATTTTGCTTGATCTCATAACTCAATCTTTTCGATTTTTTTCAATTTCTTTTCTATTTTTTTGGATTTCTTTTCGATTTTTTGCTATTTGTGTTTTAGATTTTTTTTTGGCAAGCAGCTATCAAAGTCGAACTTTTTTTCCAAAAAACTACAAAAACCTAACCTTTGTACCAAAATCAAAACTTTTAACTAAAACAACTAGCAAAATCGAACCCTTTTTACTAGGAAAAAATCGAAAAGAAAATCTAAAAATAAATATGAAAAAAAATCGATAAGAAATCTAAAAAAATAAAAAAAATCGGAAAAAGAGTATGGGATCAAGCAAAGTCTTAAAATTGCATAACCACCCCAAATTGTCTCAAAATCACAAAACCCCCCAAATTAACGTAGGTGTTAAATTGGGGACCAAATGAGCACTTGTTAGCCACTTACAAGGATCATTTGCGCATCTCTGTCATTTACTGGGACCAAAGTGTAACAATGACCCTTACCGGGACCAAATCAGGAATTACGTCGGGTGAGGTTAGATGTGATTTTCTGAGTTGAAAAACAAATGTGAGGAAAAAGATGAGATGGTATGGTAAATTAGGAGATCTATCTTAGACTTTTTACAGGGATGAAGTGGTATTTGGGTAAAGAATAATAACATGGTGGAAGTTAAAATCAAATATTGACACGTGCTATTTATCCAATTTATAACATATTGGTGTATAATGGAAGTGCAGTTGCACTATCTTAGAAACCAACGTTAGAAATTGAAACCAGTGAGGCAAAGATACAAGAGCTAACTAAAACCACTGTTATTAGTAAGACAGTAACAGAGGTTGGTTATGGTTTAATTGCCCATTTTGAAATGTATATCTCGACACCTTTAGTAACTATTTATATTTCTTGTATACCTACTGACTTCATTAATTGAGTGGCTAATGCATGATTACAACACGATAGTAGTCTTTCAGGTACACAACGGCCGCCCTTGAGAAGATCCAACACCACCTTTTCCGTGGCACCACCGCCTACGCCCTAATCGACACACAATCAGGGAACCTATTTGGCCAAACTAACATAGTAGATGTATAATGTATATCAATTTCTATTCATCAAATAAGAAAAGTCCCTTGTTAACTTAAGCCCATGTATTGGGAACCTTTCAAATGCTTAAAGTTCGTAAACTCACGTAATATGCTCTCGTTGAAGAAGTGGGAAAAAACACTCATACATGAAACATGTACTCCTTTATATATGTGAGAAGAGAACCACACGAATCTCCACAATGCAAAATACATCAAACTAAAACTACTAAACAAGCTAAGTACTGTAACAACTCTTGTTGATTATTTGTCACAAGAGAATGGAAAACATAGCCGAAAGATGGAAGCTATTAAGTGGTATGAACAATTGGGAAGGCTTGTTAGACCCTTTAAATCTTAATCTGCGAAAGTATATACTCCACTATGGTGATATGTGTCAAGCAACTTATGACACCTTCAATTCCGTCAAACAATCCAAATTTGCAGGAAGCAGCCGATACTCGAAAAAGAATCTCTTCTCAAAGGTGGGACTTGAGAAGGGTAATAATCCGAGGTATGAAGTAACAAAGTACTTTTATGCTACTTCTGCAGTCCCAGTCCCAGACGCGTTCATCTGTAAGTCTCTTTCTGGAGAGTCTTGGAGTATAGGGTCGAATTGGATAGGGTATGTTGCTGTGGCGACAGATGAAGGGAAAGTGAAGCTTGGAAGAAGAGACATTGTTATCGCGTGGAGAGGGACCATTGCGGAGCTTGAATGGGTTCATAATTTCGAGTTTTTGTTAGTTTCAGGGCCAATAATCTTTGGTGATGATGCTGATCGTGTTAAGGTTCATTATGGTTGGTATTCTATGTACACTTCTGAAGATCCAAGATCACATTTCAATGTCAAAAGTGCAAGAACACAAGTATGTTGTCAAGCACAAGTATGCTCTATTTATGTTAGAATCAGTAGCTAACTAATGACTGAAAAAATCAAGAGTGATTTATTCTATATTGGTAAGATAATATTTTTTAGTATAACTAATCAGATTATAATTTAGAGACATATTTCGAATGTGCTTTTCATTATAGTACATGAGAGAAAATGGAAAGTTACAGGGACAAAAATGTAAGATAACAAAAAGGTATCAACTGGAACCATATGCTCGAGTACATATTAAGAAACAATGATTTTATATAAACAATCAACTAACTTTTTTGCATGTAGTTGTCAATTAGATTAATCCACAACACTTCGCCTCCGACCCAAATAGAGACTAATAATCTGCATATTCAGGTAGTTGAAGAAGTCAAGAGATTGGTAAAGAAGTACAAGAATGAAGAAATAAGCATAACAGTGACAGGCCATAGCTTGGGTGCTTCTTTAGCAACCCTAAATGCAGTGGATATAGTAGCTAATGGACTCCACAAGCCTGAAGGTGATGTTCAAGGCAAAGGTTGTCTCGTCACTGCCTTCTTGTTTGCCAGCCCTCGAGTTGGCAACATGGATTTCAAGAACTTATTCTCAGGGCTTCAAGACCTTAGAGTTTTACGAGTCCAAAATGCATTAGATGTCGTAACAAAATACCCATTTACAGGATACATGCATGTTGGTGTACCATTAACAATAAACACTACCTTGTCATCATACTTGAGGTATCCTGCAGGGAATATAGAAAGCTTGCATGGTTTGGAGGTTTACTTGCACGGAGTTGCAGGAACACAAGGAAGCAAAGGAGGATTCAAGCTTGAAGTAAATCGCGATATTGCACTTGTCAATAAACGCCTGAATGTATTGAAGGATGAATACTTGGTTCAAGATTCTTGGTGGGTTGAAAAGAATAAGGGCATGGTTCAACAACATGACGGATCTTGGAAGTTGATGGATCATGAGGATGACTAGTATGATCCTTGATCTCCAATTTATTTTGGGAGGCACAGAAATAATTGCTAGAATGACGAAATACATTTATCTAAATCTGTAGTCTATGTGACTATGTAATTTGGCTTTTATGTATCCTATTTCCATGTCCTTTAGTGTCTAAGATTTTATATTCTCTTCCTCTTGAATATAATCATGTGAAACAATATTACATTGCATATGCATATGCATCTTATCTATTATCAAATAGTAGATAGTGTTTACACTGCATTCTTGGGTCAATTCAAAAACTGTCTCCCTGTTATCACAAAGATAAGGATGTGAACTATTCGAATCCCCTTCCCTGCGTAGGAACATGCCTCTAGAGGAATTAGAATATGTTTAATGTAATTTTAGTGTTCCCTGTCCTATTTGGCTATTTCTCAAGTAGGCAAACATGCCCTAACTATAACCATTGTAGGAGATTGGGCAATGCGACTTATACTTACTTAAGATCATTAAATATGTCAAGTTTATAAATTATCCATGATCTTAAAGATGATGTCTCACAAAGTATAACAAACGATCCAAAGATTCATTATACTAGTTGCTCCTGTATTTAAGAGAAACGATAGTGGTTACAGGTAATGGATTGCGTAATATAATATAGCCACACACAACAAATTTCCACTATTTGGTTCATTCAAAAAGCATGACCTAGCCAACTGAGTATTTAATTTCACAAAGAACTCTACAGAAATTCAATTTATAAGCTGCAACTCTTTAATCGACTGATTGTCGGTAACTTGGCATATGGCTAAGTTCCAGCACACGTATAAAGATTACCCCCGGTCATCCAGGGCAGAGTAATAAAGTAATCACTTGTAGTTGGATAAAGCAATTCAAGAGCCTAAAACTCTCATAGTTTCTTTATATTCGCGTAATGATATAACATCTAGCATCAAGTTTTTATCTTGAACCTCAGGAGATGATGTAAATGAACGAAGTTCAAGATGAAGTTTGAGTCTTAAATTGTAGAATTCTGGATAAGTTGAATCAAGAAAAGATATGACGCCCCAAAACTATACGGCGATATAAGTGAATCATTCATCGTCTCAGCATTTTTAAGGTTTCGCTAATTGTAATCTTTGGAAACACGAATAAGTAAAATTTTGGTTCCTAGGCTTTTTCTTAAATTCTATTGGAGAGTTAAATATAATCCTATGTCAAGAACTCAAGATAAACAATTCAATGTATTGTAAAATTCAGAAATAAGAAAAAAAATTAGCTTCTTTCAATATATTTCATGTTTGAAGCACCACTATATGGCCATAACTAGGAGAAGTCTCCGATTTTATTTACAAGATAGTGCTCCCTCATTTGCAGAACAAAGATATCGATTCAGTTTGATTATTTGTATTCTTTTGTGGGTATATATAGTTCTCTGGAAAAGGGTCTAAAATAGAAACAAACTCAAGAGAAAGAAAAAACTGAGAAGCACATCAAATCTAATAACCACTGAAGAACCACAAGTGACAAAAAAAACTAAACAAAAAACAACAATGAAAAAGGGAACTTAAAATTGCGAAGGGAGAATCATATTTGAACTTTAATGTCAGGATAAGGCTTGCTTAGGCTTTGTGAAGGTAATGCAAATGACGAGTTTACAAGCGTGAAGATAATACCTTGTTTTTCATATATGTTGTCCAGCATGGAATGGCTCTGCCCCATCAGTACCAAGCCAGCTAAACCCAGTACCTTTTGATACTCCCCTAACCTTCATCAACTCTCTAAGTTCCATCACATTGTCCCATCTCCCCGTCTCAGCTAATGTATTAGATAGCGCTACATATGCACCTGGCCGACTATTACCACTAAGCTTGAAAAGTTCGTTGGCAGCTATATTAGCCAACTCGACATCACCATGCAATCTACAACAACTGAGCAATGCTGCCCAGACATCTGAATTTGGTTTGTCTGGCATTTCTAGTATAAATTTAAGAGCTTGAGTTAGGTTTCCAGCACGGCCTAGGAGATCAATTATGCAAGCATAATGCTCCATTCTTGGTTTCATGAAGTAATTTCTCTCCATACTCTGGAATAGCTCCCTCCCTTTCTCAACTAGTCCAGCATGTGCACAAGCGGATAAAACACTTAAGAATGTCACATAATTAGGCTGCACATTAAAATCAGCCAGCATAGTATCAAAGAGCTCAAGAGCTTGGATTGGTTCGCCATTCTTTCCATATCCATCAAGCATGGAAGTCCATGTGAACACATTCCTTACAGACATATGATCGAAAACTCTTCTGGCATCCTCAGTTTTTCCACATTTACAATACATATCTACAAGAGCACTCCCCATTTTTATGTTAGTTAAACACTCGATCTTTGCAAGTTGCCCCTGAATCTGTTGACCAACCTCAAAAGCCGACAATGCAGAGCAAGCCCCTATCACACTTGAGAAGGTAGATATTGTTGGCCTAAAGTCGAGCCGTTGCATTTCAATATAAATGTCAATTGCCTTCTTGGCGGTCTTCACCGACTTGCTATAACCTTCAATCATGGCATTATAAATTACAACATCTTTACAACTAATTGTTCTAAACAAATCCTCTGCCTCAGCAACACAACCTTGGTTCATGTATCCATTGATTAAAGAAGTAGAACAAAATACATTCTTCTCCAATATCATATCAAACACTCTCCTCCCATTATCCACTTTACCACTCTTCACATAAAAGTCCACCAACGCCGAGAAAAGAACATCATCACTCTCGATACACGATTTCACAACTTGCGCATGCACCTCTCTCCCCCTCTTTTGGAAAGTCATATTCTCACAACTACAACCCTTCAGAACCATCGAAAATGTGTACCCGTCGGGCCGTTCGCCAGAAAAACTAAGTTGCCTCATCAAATCAAAAGATTCCTCAACACATCCATGTCTAGCGTACCCTGAAATCATGTAATTATAGGCAGAGAGAGTTGGCTGAGGCAAATCATCGAACAGTCGACGTGCATATGGTAAACAAGAAGATTTAATATATAAGATGAGAAGTTTGATGGTGATATTGGTGTTCGGTCTGAACCCAGTTTTGATAACGTGGCAATGAATCTTCTGACCATGGAAAGGGTGGTCTGAATTGATGTATTGTTGCAGGACAGTTGCAAGAGAATATGAAGATGTTGGTGAATTCAAATTGTAGTTAACACTTGCTGGCGGGACCAAGCTTCTGATTTTAGCAACGTTTGACATCTTGCATCTAAACGTTGTACCAAACCTATTTATTCAATCAACAATGTCTTTAGATTTTTTTTAATGGTCATTTATGAGAAATGATATTTCAACCGCTCCACTCCACGTCCAAACGCATGAAATATGTGTTGATTTTTTTTCCTTGAAAGATCAATTCTGAACATTTGGTACTGATAACGAACGCCTATCGTAAAAATAAATATACTAAATAAAAATAGAATTCATCATCGTTTTTGTGTTTTGATATATCATGTTACATTCGGAAAATATTATATAGAGAGAGTCTAAGGTTGTCAAGTGGAGGGAGGAGAAGCCATAGATATGGCCAAATCATCGAAATTAACAACCAAATGAGGAAATTGGGACAAATCTCACAAAAATGCATGATATTAACAATCAAATACTAATGAATTACATTACATATCTGGAGAACAATATTTTGAAACCCAACTCAATCCAATAGAGCTAAAGGAAACCGAATCCCTTTAGAAATAAGAGGGACAATAACCTCCAGCTCTTGCCCAATGATACACGCTCCATGCACTAATAAGACTTGCATCAATTTACAATGTTTTTTTTCAGTTAAGGTAACCTTTGTTACAACACGGGTGGAACACGTATCATTGGCGACTTCTGCGCCAAAATGGAGGTCTCATTTCGTGAAAGGAAGGAGGTCTTTCGTATACGATTGATGCAACTCTTATCAGAATTCCAGCAGTCATAGCCCAAATAACAAACTTTTTGTTATCCACTTCATAATCGAAAAAATGCAGGAGATAATTCTCTCCCATCCATTCTTGCTCAGTTTCTCTTCTGTTCTCATCCTGAATACATTTTCCCAAAATTCATTCCAAGATAAATAATCTCTTATCATGACTGATCACAATTGGAGAAATAGATCGTACTAATCCTAGATATTGTAGTTTAAAAGTAGTCAGTATTATTTAGTCAAGTACTCCCTAAGATTGAAGTGTATATATATTATTGTCACAATGTCACCCATACTAAAAATGTGAACTGTTATGTAGTCGGGATTAGGGAAAGAAAGAACCTTGAGGAACATTTCCAGAGGAGCATCAAATATATCTTCCACTTCTGCAGCATTTGCAACAGGACTAAAGGCATCCTTATTTCCCAGTATACCGATAACAGGAGTCACTATCATTCTCTTCTGCATTAATCAAGAGCAGAGACATGAAATCCACATTAGAGCTTAAGGGGTTCCATCAGGGGCAGAACAGAAGAAAAGTTGAGTGACCTTATCTACTAGGGAATGTATTAAACATAGGTCAACGATTACTTAGCGATGCTTTATTCCATTTGCCTTTAAAAAGAAATTGACACCTCCCACTTAGAATGATGAAAGGAGTATTGTTTCTAGATATTTTTGTTAGATTTTGAATCAATCAAAATTACCTTAGACACAATGGGCTCCAAAACAGTGACAATATGGACAAGACTTGGATCCAGTCCTATCTCCTCCTTCGCCTCTCTCAAAGCTGTCTCGACAACACTTGCATCACCTTCATCCACTTTTCCTCCGGGCAATGAAACTTCACCTGAAATAACACAATACAAAGTCAACAAAACCACTTCATAATTACTAGGACGCACTATATGTTAGAGAAATTGCTTGTTAAATGAATAACAACAACAACGTATTAATCTTCACAATACAAATTTTGATATTTCATACTAGGAAGGAAGAAAACCAACTGTTGGAGTTGAAGCTAAATTCAAGAGCTCAAATACAGGCATCAGAACTTCGATCTGGACTTGGATCTTGACTTGAGCCAAGTCCCCACTAAGGAGGTCCTCGAAGACAAAGGCTTCAGAACTTGGGTCAGAACTTCAGTAGGGACTTGGTAAGTCGCAATGCAGGTTTCTCCAGATCACTTTTTTAAGGCAGTTTTAAGCAATTTTGAGCTTAAATCTATAAATATAGTTCTTATATGAAGTTATTATCACAAAATAGAGATAACACGTCATAGCAGAATAATGAGAGTTTATCAATTATCCTTTTGAGGCCTTGTGGTCGAAAATTTCATAATATAAGAAATTACTCAACTAAGATATTATTAACTTAACTAGTGGTGGGACTTTGTAACAATATTCCTAATTTGATTATAGTGGATTTGCCACAACAACATATGTACTTTCTCACATTGAGGGTGAACAAGTATACGCATTTTCTTCGTAGTCTTTGGACTCTTGGGTTGAAGAATTAGTTCGAAGCCATAATTCTAACCCAAAGAACAAATCATCGATATTCAAAACTGGACAATATTTTGGAGATAGAAGAAAGTATATATTACCAGAATGAGAAGAGAGAGATGACGATCTTTTGGTGAGGATAACACGAAGATGGCCATGTTGGTCTTCAAACAAGCAGACAAGAACAGCAGCTCGTCCGGAGGTGAATGCATCATCTGGAGTTACAACAATAACTTGTCCATCACAATCAATTCTTTCTGATCCGATCATGTTTTGGTCACTAACTGTTTGTTGATCGATCGGTTTATAGTGCCCGAGTCTTTCAGCTAATTTTAACAGCCTCTCAGATCCTCTCAGATTGCTTGAATTCATCTGCTCAAATAATTTCAGACTTGCCCAAAATAGAATCAAGGATGGAATGTGGATAATATAATTGGAAGTCTTCAAATATAAATATACTTCCTCCGTCCCTAAAAGATTGTCACATTTTAACTTTTGTGGTCAATTACAAGAAAATTTGATCATGAATTCTCATTAAACGATAAGAAATAATATAGTGTTGTGGGACCTCGTTAGATTCGTCTCAATATATATTTTTGAAATATCAACTTATTATAATTTTTTCACATGTAAAATAAGAGATATTTATGTTTTAAATCGTGCCTTATTGACCATCAAAAGTCAAATGTGACAATCATTTAGGGACGGAGGGAGTATTATTCATTGACCAAATTCATCAATATACATCAAGTATATAATACTTGTGTATACGTACAATATTTCTATAGAATTCTATATAATTCATCTTAACTAAACTTAAATTTAATGTACGATTCATTTATCATATTTATAATAGTATATATTTTTTGATAAAAAGTATTTTTCGCACTAATCTAGAACTTTTGATGAATGCTCTATGCTATGCTTTTATATAAATAATTTTAGTGCCCACGGAGCATAGCTCAAATGGTAAGGAGCTTCACTACAAGAATGTGTTTCTCCACAAGTGTGTGGATTTGATCCAGGTGCATGAGTAACTCTGCATTTGTTCAAGGGAGGATCTCCTTGTGGGTAGTTACCCGAGGATATATCTTATATATCAATTCGGGAGGACATCGACGATGTTGGAGGTGCATCTTAACATAACTCCTTTTTTTTTTGTAATTCCAACTTTATGTGATTCAATAAAAAAAATATTGTATCCATTTGGTCCAAAAATTTGCCAGTTGTAATTTATACATGTAATTGTGGAATTATTCTCAAATAAATAGATAAACAAAATGCTAAATACACACATACAAAACTTTAAACATGTGTAAATACGATGCTTAACGCATCACAGAATCCTTCTTTACTACTTTGGGGAGCTTGAACTTGGGATTTTGCTCCAAGAAAGAAGGCTGCCTCTGATAAACAACCGATGCTGCTCTAATCAGTATTCCAGCAGTAAGACCCCATATCATATATTTCTTGCTACCCATTTCGTAGTCAAAATAATGGATCAGATACTTGTCGCCCATCCACTCTCGTTCTTCTGATCTTCGATTCTCATCCTGCAGAGGAAATTTAAACTTTTAGCTTTCAGAAACATGTTAGTTACAATGAAGTTCTCGAGTTTAAACTGGCAGACCTTGAGAAACATTTCCAAGGGAGCATCAAAAACAGATTCCACTTCATCAGCGTTAGGTGCAGGATTGAACTGCTTTATATCAGACAGTATGCCGATCACAGGGATTACTCTGAGGAGATGCTGCAGCAACAGAAAACAGATACAATAAGCATTGATGAAGACTCAGTTATGGATGAAGTCCAACACAGTATAGTTGATCTTGAGAACCATCACAGTTAGAAAAAACTACGAATGAACATATAATACCCACTGCTTGTATGACTACGAAAGCAAGAGAATCAACATCATATTCATATATGTGTAATAGTAACGAAGTAGTAAAATTTTGAAATACATGTCACAACAGAAGAATAAAAGGTGAAGAATCGCATTCATTTGTATACCATAGAAAGGAAACCAGACAAAAGTTTGAAGGTCATAAAATCAGATTTTCGTTTAAAATGCCTGTGTAAGCAATACCAGGTGGTCATAGAGATTGTTTAGGCTAGTTATATGATACCTTGGATAAGAAGGGTTCAAGGCAAGTCACAACATTAACAAGTGAATGATTTAATCCTATTTCCTCCTCGGCCTCTCGAGTGGCAGTCTCAGCATCACTTCTATCAGTTTCCTCTGCTTTCCCTCCTGGCAGAGCTACTTCACCTGCACTGGACATGCATTCCAAATCAAATCTATGCTATTCAGAACATAGAAGTTCTTAACATTGAACAATTTAACTTCATAACTGATCAAAATACGGAGTAAGTTTAAACTGCAGGTACTGCCTGTTCAAACCCTTTAAAAAATGCTAGATAACCCATACAAGAACAAGATCAGACAAGAAAGTGGTAACTATAGTACTATACCAAGTTGTGGCCCCGAGCCTTTGTTGCTGGAACTAAGAGCCATATGAATCCCGTTTCGTTCCTAAAGCGTAAACAAGTTTTAAACAGATAACAATGACTAGCAGTTTGTTCTAGTTTGATGAAAAGTAGGAGTATAAGAAATACTTTTCCACAAAAATCCACGCAAACAATGAAAATGATCTAGCAGGTTTGACATATGTTGACCAATAAAAGGCACATGTGTGTATGTAGTACATATTTTACAAAGTGAAATTAATATATCTAACTTCAAAATCAAGCAGAAAAGAGACCCAATAAGAAGAAACTAGGAAAACTCTTAGTCTCTAAGTTCTGTGACATTATTATTATCTTCAATAACAAAGTGGACTTATCATCAAAAAGAAAAGAGGACTGATCATATCTTTAGCATAATAAGTCTATTCTTTGTTAGAGCTTATGTTTCAATTTGAAAACTAGCGTGGAGACTAATATATAATATAATCAAAATGAGATTATTATAGGTTTATATCTGATATTAGACATATGAAATAACTTACTTACTTAATATCAAATATTACTGATAGGTGGGAAGAGGTCAAGGATATTATGAAGAATAATTACAGGAAGCAATGGTAATAACAGTCAAGCCACAGCAAGCACTATGTTTCTTGTAATAGCACAAAAACTTGCACCCCCCAATTCAGTGTGTCGTGAGAGGGGACAAACAAAGGGGACGCCAGTGCCTTCATGATTCATTATCATTATTTAGAGCAAAATATCCATTTTCACCTGACTACGAAAATTCAACATATATACCTCTATCAGAATCTAGACAAAACAGGAGAAATAAGGATTATTAAATCACTAAAGGCACTAACCTCTAACTTACATCTTCACTGAATAATGATAATTAAATCAGCTAGAAACCTAAGCTTAAAGTTATTATATAGAATGCATCCATTGGATAATTGTGATAATTGCCTTTACGCTCTTCACAAAAGGGCCATAAGTATTAGAAGCTGCCTAGTTCCCAAACAGTGCACGCAAATTTATTATGTATGTCCAAACCAGACTCACTACACTTATACTATAATTGCCTTAACAAGTTAGTAAGCAGAGAGCTGATGCAACACCGATTACTACAACTTTCTGATTCAGTTGAATGCAGTAAGGATTACAACAAAATTCTTAAAATTCTTAGATTGACAGAGAAAAGGTAATTGACACATATAACGTGATTTTGAATCAACATTATCACTTTAACAGTAAATCACATTAATAATACTCCATTTGACAATGTTCACCAAATACTACATAATATGAATAACAACTTTTTCGCGTTGGAACTTTAAGAGGGCAACTTCAAAATCTGGAACTGCACAATCTTGATGGGATAAAGGGAGTACACCAACATTAATCACACTCAAGGGAGCTGCCAGCTTCTCAAATTTCAGAGGTATAAACTCAAAATAAGTGAATCGGTAACCAAGCTATTGAAATTCATAACCATCAAGATACACAGTCAAACAATTACTAACCAGAATGACTAGAGAGCTTTGAAGATCGTTTTGTAAGAATCACACGCAACTCTCCACCATCTCCTTCAAACAAACAGATCAAGACTGCTGCTTTCTTTGGCTTAAACCTCTCAGCAACCTGGGCGCCAGGAATTAATTATGGGGCCGGCCAAATTATATAGATTTATAAAATTTTAAGGCAAAATTTAACATAAATACATCTTTTTTCTTAAAATAAAAGTAAAATTAACATTTTAAAAAAATCGGGACGAGCTATAAGCTTACCTGCCTCTGCCTTTGATTTTCTTGGGTTCCAACTAATGTTGCAGATTCAGCAAAACCCACTTGGGAAACTACTTTTCCTTCACTTTCTTCCAATCTTTTCTCCATTTCATCATCATTTTCATCTTCATCATCATTTGGGGGTGGATTGTACAAACGAAGTTGTTGGGCTAAGGTTAATAGCCTGTCAGAACCTCGATTAACGTGTGTTTCATAATTGTTGTCCATAAAGAGCTTTGAAAACGAAGTTCTTGAAAATGGGAATGCAGAATTTGATATGGACAACGAAATTGGGATTGTTACTCTTCGTAGCAAAGATATCATGTGACCTAAACTATTGTTT
Source organism: Echium plantagineum (assembly GCA_003412495.2). Taxonomy (NCBI): domain Eukaryota; kingdom Viridiplantae; phylum Streptophyta; class Magnoliopsida; order Boraginales; family Boraginaceae; genus Echium; species Echium plantagineum. Next base: position 11,525,460 of record CM016562.1, read on the forward strand.
GTTGTTGTGGGTTTGTATAATGTGAAATTAGTTATCATTATTGTCTAACAAATTTACCTGTTTTGCATTCATTTTTCAATGTTATTGTGTTGTGCTAATCTCCTCTATAGTAATATCCAAAAAGATTGGGAATTGTGTAAATCAGATTATTAGAGCTTTAATTGTGGGGCGATTGCTAGGATTTCAACGATTTGATTTAAGAATCGATCTTAAGATTTTAATCAATTACTCCATATTTTACTTCTTTTTTTCTTTTGCAAATTATCGATGAAATAAGTATCAAAGCGAGGACCTTTTAATCACTATCAACAGCCTTTTCTGCTATATTATTCGATTAAATTCATATTTTACTATTAATAAGCAAAGCATCGGATGATAGGAAAAAGATGGAGAACTAATAAATTATTTCCTCTATGTGAGTTTCGAACCCAGGACCTTCTGGTCACTAGTAAGAGCCTTTTTCCACTAGGCTATTCGATTAACTCGTTTAATGAGAATTCTTGATCAATTTTTTTAAAGTTTGACCACAAAATTAAAATGTATCAATCATTTAAAGACAAAGGGAGTATTTGATATACTTATGTGATTAAATTTCGTGGTTTTTTTTTTAAGGAATTTAAATTTTTGATATAAAATATTTTAATATCTCCACATCAATCACCTTAATTATCTCTCTAGATTAGTATCATGGACTTCATTGATTATGCATGTTGTCATTGTAAACAGTGGGGGAGCGTTTATACAATCATTTTGTGCTTTCAATTTTAGTTTTCAATTTTTTTTTTAATTATAGTATTTTCATTTTTATTGTGATTTCACCCATTACTCGAAATGATCTATCACGTGAGTCTAAGGAAGGACAACATTTCATCATTCTAGGAAAACAATAAGAGCATATATAACATTTTTAGTTTGTAAATGTCACATGTGAAGTACTATATATAGTGTCTAGTGATTAATTTTACTATAAAGATTGTTAATTTAGTAAAGTAGGTGAGTTTGTGACCGAAAAATTATGGTTCTCTTTATCAACACTCTCTTAAGACGTTAGCACGAAATTTACCTGGTGCTATTTTACGTTAACCCGAAATTCTACATTCTCTTAGTATTGTTCTCAAAACAACTAATGTTATGCACTTATGCTCATTGACGGAACCAAGGGACATGTTCCCCTCGGTTACTGAAAGTTGTTAGATATAGTATTGAATATGTCATTCTCACATGACTTAAGCTAGAGTTGTTGGCAAAGACCTTGTATTTTCGCAAGAGTTGGAAGGATTTGAATCCCTTTGGTGCCTTTTTATTTATTTATTTTATTCTTTTTCTTTTATCATTTTATCTTCTTATTCTAAATTATACTCCTCTACATAATTTTTTTAAATTTTACATTTCTTAACTTTTATCATGGTTTCGTGCTTAACTATGCTTGATGTATGGGTCTGACTAGATCCTGTGAATAGTGAATATCATGCTTTGGTGGCATGCCCCTAAAATCCTAAATACCATGGTTAATTGAACCTGGTCCCGTGCACCCGTGCTCAGTACCTAAGACTAAATAGTCCTAATTCACTATTTGTCTTGTCTAGTCCACATTACAATTAGGGCCCCTATTGTAATTTGTACATCAAATAACTCAACAACTACCAGGTGGACATCAACTATTCGTAAACAATCGAAGGTCCGGTTTGCAAGACGTGACTAAATCGACTAATCAGCCAAAGTGGGTTCCCTTCTCACATGAATTATATACACTAGAAATAGTATAACATGACCCACAATACAACTACTTTGAGTACTGCCACCCGCCAGGTTTTGGTGTTCTACTGTTATCATCTCAGACTCGCAGTAGCCCCCATTCCTCTCGATGATTGATGCCAACGTCACCGGGAATCTACCTCGTCCGAAATATGGTTCGAAATAGACATAAATTTGTTTAACGGTCTCATTAATGTTTAAACTAATAACACATTTCCCTTTCTCTATAATATTAACATGTTGCTATCGGACAGTCCTTCACTCGAATCCCCTATCTCTATAAGGTTTCCAATCGTGACTTGTTGCAGTCGATGTAGCTCACTATATTTCCTAATCCGGGTCTTAAATTGTTCTTCCCATCCAACATCACATTATTATTTTTTATCCGGACAAAAAGGTACTATTTATTCTTACAGAAAACTAGGATGGATTTAAAACCTGTGAATCTTAAGGTAATCTTCCTTTAAATAGGACTACTAGTAAACAACTAATGATAGCAGAGATTTTCTGTAAAATACCCGCAAATGAACAATTTATTCCTTTTTAACTAATCAGTACTCTGTTTGGTTTGGTTTCACGTATTTGATGTTTCAACCTCTATTGATATGCCTATATGCATGGGCTGACCTAGGCATCCCCTCATGGCGATCGAAATCATCTACCGATGTATCAGTTAATATTAATGGTCGACCATCCTACAAAAAAACTCGACTAGTATTTACCATGATGACATTCCTCTTCGAGACTAACTCAATATGAATTAAAAAGTTCGAGGTGAACTAGAACTTGATTTTATATATAGATTTGAGGTAACTTTAATCTGATCCCCAAAAGTTGGACTAATGAAGGTCTCACCAACACCCTTTGCCAAAATATGATATTACACATAAATCCAGAGTTGGAGACCATAATAATTGTACCATGCTTTTAGACTCCTCCAAAATATAATGCACATAATAATATCATCTACTTCACAACCTGTATATTGTATAAATGGTTCCCATGTCCAATTGCATATAACAAAATCTACATATAGTTGTAGAATATTGAAAAAGATTATTTCTCTACTTCTCTAAGAATTTCAATTTCTCTTGAGGTCCCCTCCCTTACAATTTCTTCCTATATATTTATTTCAACATACACACAAAAAATCAACCTGGATCCTTCAGACAATCCACTTCATCAGTTGTCAAATGATGGTTATCATCAATCCAAAGAAGAAAAAGAAAATCAATTTCAGCAACTAAATGTTGGAGAAATAAACCACCCTTTAAATTTTCAAGAAGGGTGGTTGAACAGCCTAAACTATGGGAAAACATTGTGTTCGAATCGACTCGATTACTTGCAATGCACATTAAATGAAGTTGGTACTAAAGAAGCACCCCCAAGATTGAAGCAAAAGAAGGCAAGAGGAGAGGCTAGTGAAGTGAACAGAGGCAGAATTATTCGGTCCCTTGGACGAAAAGACAAGCATAGTAAAGTCTGCACTGCAAGAGGTACCCGAGACCGTCGAATGAGGCTATCTCCAAACACAGCCATACAATTCTATGATGTGCAAGATAGGCTTGGATATGATAGACCAAGTAAGGCAATAGATTGGTTGATGAAGGAGGCCAAAGTCGCAATCGATGCAATTGACAATGATCCAACATGTGTCAATGGTTTCAAGCATGACTACTTGAATTCCAACCAAACAGGGGAGATGGGGTTCTTCAACAAGGCTAATGGAGCCTTATTACCTCCTTCTAGTGTGTCTCAAAATGATTGTCCAAGAATTAACTACAATCATGGAGTTTCTGCTTTATTGCAGAGTTGGCAAAATGGTACATTTTTATTTTCTAGTGATGGTAGTTCAAGCTTGAATAATATCAACTCATTTTCAGTTGTTAAAGATCCAATGGAAGATTTAGTTGAAGAGCAATTTGAATTTAGTCAACAGAGGGAACCCCTTCAGTCCAGCTTATTTAGTCATATTTCTGCTTCAACATCATCTATGCAATTTTCAAGTCTAAATGTGAATTATTCCAACAGTGGATTTTCAAATGAATTCTTGTCAAGTCTACAGGAACAGAGTTCAATTTCAAGAAACCCATCATCAGACAACTCTCATCATTAAGAGTCAATCAACTAGAATTCGGTTGAGATATCAGCTTGATGCTTTTTAGCAGGCCCCGCCCCCTAGGGTATAGCAGGGCGCGACCTTTCTAGGTCTGACATAAAGTGGACATCGCTATATTCAGAAATGTGTTACTATGTATTAGTCTATGTGCGATATTGATCTTAAACATTCAAAATTATATAATGTTGTAGGCTTTTATTTATTTATTTGCATACCAAGTTCAACTAATAATGAGTAGTTATCATTTTAATCAAGTTTTAGCTTTCAAGTTTTTTATTATGACGTACCCCCCACCCCCCATCCCCCAACAAACACGACATTTTCATTGTTGTTGCTTTGTTTAGACGATTATATTAAATGTTGTATAATGAATGCTTATTATTAGCTTAAACAATACTCCTCCAATCCAAAAAGATTGTAGTTTTAGGCATTTCCAAAATATCCAAAAATAGTGTAGTTTTACATAAATCAATGTAAAATATCCCAATTTTTCCCTTAATACCCTTATGTGCATAAAACAACTCAAAACACATTAATGATTACTCATAACTCAGTTTAACTCTTCATATTCCAACTCATTTATATAGCTACCTAAAAAAAGTGATTAAACTATTGCACTCCAAATATTTCACGTCTTGCATCAGATTTGGAATGGAGCATTCACGTCTTGCATCAGGTTTGAAGAAAAATGATGAAGATAATCACTTTTTGGAATGGAATGGTTTGAAGAAAAATGATGAAGATAATCACTTTTCTAATCACTCTAGTTAATCAAATTTAAAATTTTCGTTTGTATGAAATTTTTTGGCTCCAAGTAAAAGTTAAAATTTTCGTTTGTTTGAAATTTTCGTTTGTATGAAAGATTTTGGCTCCAACTAATTGTAGTGTGAAGAAGTTGAAGAGTTGCAGCCAAGAACATTCAAATACTATTGATTGACACATGTTTTTTAAGTGAATAATTAAATTACTAATCATTGGTTTTCAAAGGGTATGACTGGAATTTTTAAAAGTATTAAATATTTCTTAATCTATGTGAAATCTCTAAAACTACACTCTTTTTGGATTGGAGGGAGTAAATATCAAGCCTGGCTCATGAACCAACCTTTTGATTTGGTTCACGTAGTCACACATAATAACTTATTCACGTGCCTAGATTGTGAACCCTCACTTATTAGGCTTCTTTTCATTTTATGCCTTATAATACTATTTTTACCTTTTCAATTTGCCTCTAATATTTTTATTCTTTCAAGTAAAAAAATTTATCTCTAGTTAAAGATGAAAAAGTTAGTACACAAACTATCTAGCTTAGGCCATGTGCAATGGTTAGAGAATTCAACACCATTTCTTTTTAATTTTTAACATTCCATATATCTTTTTTTCTTCCACATAATAATTCAACAACCATTTAATTTTTATACCCTACAATAATTTTGTTTAGAAAATATTCAACATCGTTCATATAACAATCACTAATAATACACCACATATTTATCTTCTCCATACTTTTTCAACACTATTGAATGATGATGTAATTGGTGGGCTCTACTCTATTTTATTCAACATGTTAAATAAATTCAACACTAATTAATACACATAGATCGATTAAACAAGTTTTTTCAATTCATCATTGTAGTTGTTAAATTTGTTTTTTCAACTAACCATTGTAAATGGTCTTAGAAATAAAAGACACAGTTTTCGAGTAGCATGAAATAGTTGTCAGCTTGATGGCTTATGCCACCTAAGAGCATTCACACTAGCATCTCTAAATGTTTCATTATCTCAACAATGAGGAAGGAAGAATCACAAAATGCTAAAATGGTGCATTTTCAACCTTCTTATTGTGAGTTGGCCCACATCAAATTTAGAGAGCACAAGTTGGTATGGTGAAAATTTAGGATTCCATATCCAAACCCTAAAAGTCACTTTTATCTTCTTTCATTATATTGTCTACTTATTTTTTTTATTACTTTTTTGTATTGGTTTTAATTGAATAGGGAATAGAATAGGGCAATTGAAAATGATCTAAAATTAAAACACCTTCCCATATTTGATAAAGGTAATAAATAAAGATTTTTTTAAGGATAATTGTGGGGAGGTTAGTGTGAGTGCTCTAATAAATGAATAGGAATAGGAGAGACTGTTAATATTCGTGGTTATAACTTTGTAACTGAACCAATGATCTGTTTGAATTAGGATGAATTTATTAGATGGGATTGAAACCTATCAAGAAAATGTTTTACGATGGAACTCAAACACGGAACCTCACACGCCCCTTAGCTAATGCTCGTTGTTTAGGCTTGGATAGTTGGTTTATATTGGGAAATCGAGCACATTTGAAGATGAATTTAGAGATAGTGAATATATAAGAGGATAGATTTGTTAAATAATGGAAAAGGAAAAAGGAGTGCACGCGAGAGCAGTAAAGCACGAGAGTGTAAACAGAAATAGGGTAGACAATAGAAAAGAAAGAGAGATGGATGCAATAATTGTTGGCAGAAATAGATATGGTTCTTCGGTTGGGTAGCACTGATTGTCATATGAGGGTATCAGTCAAGCATGTTCTTGTCAAACCTTTTTATTGCTGTCAAATCTCTTTAAACTACAATTCCTTCACCCCAAAGGATGCCTTTTTAAGTTTTTGAGTATTTTAAAATATGTCAATTTCATCATCCATGTTTTTCAAACTTTTAACAATTATACCATTCAACTACTAGAAATATTTATTTTTGATTGCTTATGTTTCTAAACATAGGTATATAATCATAACGTAAATTGTTTAATAGTAACATTTAGTTCCTCAAATGTAAGTTGCTACCATAAGTTGATCATACTATCATATTCCCGAGACCGATTTCGGTGCATCAATACTTCCATGCATCAAGTTCATCAATGTACCTACTTAAAGGCTTCACGTGGGTACTGTACCCACTTGAAACTTCATCATTAATACAAGAAACAATATCAACATATCTTGTACCCAAGTTATACTATAACAATGGTACGGTACCACAATATTTACCAACTCAAAATAAAAGTAGTAAATATATATGTGATTTGCAAATTGACTCACAAATATATAGATAATTGTAACGTGACCCTTAATTATATAGATAATTGCAGTGTGACCCTTAATTTATGAGATATTATGCCCCGACCCCATTGATGAACCTGATGCATGGAAGTATTGATGCACCCAATCTTTTCACCATATTCCCCGGTATACTTCAATCGTCAAGTATTTAATATTAGGGAAAATGACACCGGACATCACTAACGTTTGATTTATTTACCACATTTACTACTGACGTTCAATTTCGTGCCAAAGACATCACTCATGTTCCAATACTACGCCTGTCTACACTTTTTCGTCAATTTTGCTGAGATCGCAATTTTAAGCACAAAAGTTAAAAGAGCAATTTAGTCATGACATTTAAAATTATTAGTAAGTACTTCTAGATATTAGATTCCCCCCCCCCCCCTAATTGGGCATCAATTGAAGCTTTCGAGAAACGGCACTTGTTCAATTTTTGAAAGGTCCCAAAATTTAACAAGTACAATCTTGAAAAGATGCCATTAATTGGCCAAAAATTCTTGAGCTCGGGCTCGACTCAGCTCGCCTCGTGTACAACTCTAGGTGCAAATAAACCGATTTTAATAGTTCGGGGAGGCAAATTAACCAAATCGTCATAGGACATGAATAATTTAAGCCTTACCTGAGTAAATAATTTAATAAGCGTTATTCTCCTACTATTATATTCACGTCCCAGATGTAATAAGGAGTCATTGTGAATTAAATAAACTTCACAAAACCAATTCTTCATCAGTTTGATTGCATCTCAAATTATTAAATCTCTGAGTCCTATAACTTTCCTTGTCAATTATATTGTTGTAGAGTTATGCAAAATTTATCATAATGCAGCCTAGATCATAAAAGCTTAATATGGTACAACGGCATTACAGTTAAGTTCTGCCAACAATAAATTCATAAAATGAATCCACAAACTTATACATAAAAGGAGCCATTTTATTAGAGTTGAATCGAGACCTCCTAGTCGATGCTTAGGCCAGATATTATGAGGTACTTAAAATTGACAAATGCAGAGTCAAATTCTACTAATCAACCTGATCTTGGAGCCTGTAGGAGATGGATGGGAAGGTTACTGTCTTAAAGGCAATTCAAGCCATGGACTGTTCTATCAAGCAAGTACTGATTTAATTACAACTACAATTTATGATGCAAATTGCGCGAAGTAAACCCGCGCTAGGAAATCTATTACTGGATCATGTGTTTTTTTAGGACAATCACTAATTGTTTGAAGGCAAAGAAACAAATGACTATTGCAAGATTTTCAACAAAGCAGAACTAAAACTTGCGATGCTTCTTTTCTGGTTCATTTAGAATATAAATTATGGCACAACATTCATGAAAAATACAATCAGAAGAGACACATTATGTAAGGCTATAATTGACCTGAACCACTGTAATCATGCAAAGACCGTGTATCTAGAATGTTGTAATGTCTCTGTTACAATCGACTGATTTTATTTTATCAGCACTTTTCCGAGGATTTAGCTTTTGAGGTGTGTCATATGTCAGCTTGCGAGCTTTTGAAGAGACTTTGCCATTTGGTGAGATAGTTTTCGCATTTGTGTTGGTAGTCTGGGTGGTCAACTTTTTGCCAACCCTACCATCCTGTTGGCTATGTCCTTTTTTGGGGCTTGCTCGAACAGGTACTCGGCTTTCCCAAGGCCGAGCTGCAATCCACCGATCCATCCAACTCCAACCCCAGTTTTCGTTTCCATAATCGGGGTTAACCAGTCCAAAGTTGTAGGTTGGTCTCCACTACAAGATATACTCTCTATAAGAAGAGATCTTAAATTCATCTCAAGAAAAGTACTCTACTTGGGAATGCTGGTAGAAGTGTTACCTGATGTGAAAATGCATATGCCAATGCTCGCTCCCTTTTGACTGCTGCTTCCTCTTTCCGACGTATCTTAGAAAAAATTTCTTCCATGGTCTCTGCACCAGCGTCAAACTCAACCTACCAAACATTCCGTCTCTATTACGCTTTAATGCATTATTTGGCATGGCTATCTGAATTCGTCGTTCTTGAATGTAAAAACACTAATATTGGCAATCTATCGATCTTATACCACTCCAAATATGATTCTTCATCTGGTTTAATCCCACTCCAAACACATTTACACATAAGTTATATTACTCTATCTAGCTTCGGACTCCTATCGGTTGTAATTTGGCCCCAATAGAAACTACATCTCAGAGGTAAATGAGTCATTTGTTGAATGGCACTAAAAAGGATGTATAGCATGGACCACAAAACATATTAGCGAAAGCACGATTTTAGTAACTCATCAATAACACCCTTATATAGTTTAGCTCTAGAAATGGCGCAACTTATATCATGGCTTGCTTAAACAAGGTGAAAGTTGTTATAACTCAATTGCACCTTCTCTGATGTTATTCTAATGACTTACTTCTAAACACCCGTGAGATCACCCAAATAAGAACGATGAACACAAACATTGATGAGCTCTAGAAAGTCTTGCTGTAATATAATTGGAATTTGAAAAATGCAGTTCCATTAGCAGGGCCAAGATTCCAGATACCTTACGAATGAAATTAATTGGATTACTTGAACAACAAAGAAGATAGACCATGCTTCCTGGCACATCCAACTTTTCAGAAAGGAACCATATGTCTAACGTAAAAGCAAAGTGGTCTTACCTCTTGGTCATAAAGTTTGGCCTCGAGCATAATTTGATTGTTGAGTTTCTTCTGCTTGATCCTTCCTTCAGCGGCCATGCTCATTCGGTGAGCTGTAATCTCAGCCTGAATCCTGTTCCATGAATGGAGATAGCTTAAAGCTGCAGAGGCTTGAGTTTTGGCAGAATATCCTTGTATGAGAGTCTGTAACCTCGCGGTACCCCTTATACACCTGAAATCTTTCATAGCCTACAACAGGATGATATATTAACTAAACATGGAATTCATAAATCAGGGCAGTTCATATGCCATCAGATTTTGTCCTGTTGATTTACATCTAAGACTGAAGTTACTTAATGATACTAGTATATAAGCTATCATATTCAATTATTTTTGGACTGCTTATTGCTCTGAAGTCTGAACATTATGCTCATACGAGTTGGAGAAAACATGGCACTGAACTCATATTAACTGTAGCTTTAACATCACAGAAAAAGACCATGTGAATTGCAATCTATGTTTGATTCAAGAGATGTCTAAATACCTTATACGCACGAAAAGAAGATTGAATATGAGTTGCAGCTGTATTTTCAATTTGCGTCTTATCCATCCCACGAATTCTAGCGATGAAATTATTTTTGGATTTTGAAGGAACTTTTCCGGAAGAGCTGGTAGGCATACCACCATTTGACTTTTTGCAGGTTGATGTTTTCTGTTGCATAGCATAAGTAAATCGACATCCAATGATGTGCCAAAGAATTCACATGAAAACTTTAAAGAGAAACTGATAAAGCTCAGAATATGATGCAGGAAGAGGCTCAAAATTAATCCAACAACAAGATTACTTTAATGACATGGAAAATAAAGTTATAAGACAGAAGTTGACTTTGGATACTGTAGGAATTAAAACAAGATAACAACAATGACAGTTTATAGTTATGGAAAAGCACTGAGATATGAACCTTCGAGACCTTCAATTTCGCTTTCTTCAGAATGCTTATATTTTTAAACCATTCTCCATTAGCCATGATATCGCTTGCTTGGTAGACAAAGTAAAATCTGCTGTGGAAGTTTTAGTTAGCAAGAACACAGGATCATCTACACAATCTGAGGTTTAAGCAATGTACTACAACTACAAGTAAGAGCATGGAATCGATCTAAAACTGAATGTTTTACACACGAATTATAAATCATGGTTATTATGTATCGTTACTACTTATAAACTAAATAAAAACTACAGAGTTGTTATTGTAGAGTTCTGCTGATGATAAACAAACATCTATTTTGAGTCTAATGCATCATAAAACAGTAAGGTACATTAGATCAAATGTTCTGTTTCATTCACATAAACAAATATTGCATACGAAACTTAATCAGATAATGGTATCTAGTGAAAAAATGTCAAAAGACAATATGTTCAATATACTTTATTATCTACGGAGCACATGATAATTTTGATTCAAATCAAAGTTACGTGCGTCATTTTCATATTATAAAGTTTCTTACTGTTGATCATTATAATAGAAACTACAAAAATCATCAGTTGCGCAAGCATGCAGCCTATTATGTTCTAAGCATTCAAATTAGTGGAGCAACAAAAGTTTAAGACTATGGATTACAATAACTTACAAACACGTGATGTTTATAGATTTTCAAGTGGTGAAATGATAAGAACATAAAATGTTAAATGTCACTATCTAGTATCTACTAATCATTTTATATTCTTATCATTTCTATAATTCTATAAACATAGGGAATATAATTAATCAAGAATGAGATTAATTAAATAAATTCTATAAAACAGCTGAAAACATAAATTGCAATAGGAGAATGAGTTGTGGGTATAGACATACCAAAGACGAGAGGTTTTGAAGAAAGAAGTGATGCAATAACGTACTTTTGGGAAAGTAGAGAACAGAGATTGTAAGAAAAAGCTAATTTGGTGGCAATAGAAATAGTTGGAGTGGATATGAAGAATTACTATTGTAGTAGTGTGGAAAAGCTAAAGGTGGGAATAACAATTGTAGTTTAGTTTGTATTTTTACTAATTGAAGATTTAATTACAATATACAAGTAGGTGATAATTGATTGTGAATATACAGTTTTTGTTACATATATACTTCCTTCATTAATAAAGTAGCTCAAAATCTCGCTTGAAACACATATTACGAGATCATTTAATAATTGAAAAAAGAAACATTACTAAACAAGTTATTATTAGATAATAATAGGAAGAAAACTAAATATGGTAATTTTGGTTTATATACGTAAAATATCTTCAGTTTTAGAATTCCCGAAATTAAAATATGTAAAAGTGAGACATTTTTTAAATTTAAATTAAAATCTAATTGATATATGATATATACACTTAAACTAATTAGAGAGAATGTTTATTCGAATGGTTAACGAGATTAGTTGTTAGAAAAGTGAGATGTTAGCAACTTATTTAAGAAAACTGGTACGGTTGAATTGTTGTTTAATTTCGTTACAAGGTTGATTGTGAAATGAGCTTGTGATATTTTCAAAATCGATCATCAATATTTATGATAAATTGAATACACATCTAATTAACATTTTAATTCAAAATCTCAAAGTCGATTTAAGAAAAAGCTCCGGAATAAAAGAAATTGCCGTATATATTTCAGTTATATATGTGATTATGAGTAGAGTGAATTTATTGGGAATAATATATTGCTCTTGTCCGTTACTTTCGTCATTCTATTAAAGATGTACTATTATATAGTAGTAAGTAATAATAATAACGTAAGGAATACAAAATAATTGTAGTTTTGGTTGTATATATGTCAATTAAATACTCCTATGTGATTATAAGTAGGTGTGAATTGATTGTAGATATACGCCTATTATGTTTTCCTAAATAACAAATACTTTATTATTATTTATTATATTTTATTTAGTTGCTTTCGTTTGGTTGTTGTTCTCAATCAGTGAAAATACACGGTTACCTACTCACTAGCTACTCACCACCCAACACTACAGCAAATCAAAATCTTATTTCATCGATTGAACTCTTAAAAGTTGAGATAATAATTATACCAAACAGAGTGCAGATTAATATATCTGCTCATAAGGAATCTCAATTATGCCTTCGTTTAACTTTCTTCAAATTAGTATTATCCTATATAACAAACGGATTTTCGTTTATAAACAACGAATCAAGTTATCAAGGTGGCTATGGAGGAGAAGTGGAGAACAACTATCTATTATGACACATTTTGCCCCTACGAGTCTGGATGTTTTGTTACACTTTATGTGACACTCTCTGTAACCTTTTATTATTTGTTTGTTTTATTGAATTTTCAAGCATATGTCTTATCTAATGATATTGTTATAAGCATATACTAATGTATTAATTCAAAATAATTCTCATATATATTTTTTAGAGGCGAAATATTTGACTATTCAGTACTTTTATCATTAAAAATCAAAACTTACAATTTTTGTCATAAAAACAAAAAACAAATCAATTCTTTTTTATTGGAGGTGGTAGTGAATGCTGTTATTATTAGAATTATTACACCATTAGTTGTATATTTATTAGCATTAATGACCACTATTATTAGTTGACTATATAGTATTAGTGACCATTATTAGCATTAATGATCATCACCCATTAGTTGACTATATTAGTCCGTAGTGGTAGGCATCTTTCTGAATAAATATGTATCATTATTCAATAATACATACATCGATTCCACAATATTCTAACATGTAATCAGAGCCTAGAAATTCCTCTAAACCTATTTTTCTTTTCTTCAAAATAGTCGCCTTCTAGGTTACAACCCTGGTGTTTTCCGCTGCGCCGACGGGTGGTTCACCACTACAAAACCATCCGTTGGACATTAATATTCTTATTTATATTTTTTTCGATATTAGTTTTTCTTGTTCCTGTTGATTTTATACTAAAAAAAACAAAAATATCAAAGCCTTTGATTTATACTTCCTCTAATGAATTCCAATGTATTCATGCTATTGATTGCACAATTTTCTAAACTAGATCAAAAAAAAAACTCGCTCTTTACTACTATTGATATGTTTGTCTCCCACAATCTTCTTTCTTTCTATTAGACAAATGTTTTCTGATTTCTTTCTCTCCAAATGAAACTTTTTTTTTTTCATCTTATAATTTCTCTTCTTAATATTTTCTATTTCCTCTCAAACGAAAGTTTTTTGAATTCTCTTCTTCCGATGGAGGTCTTTTGTTTCATGGTTGCAATTCATTTTCTTAATATATTCTCTTTTACTCTTTTAAATAATTTTTCTTTTCCTTATTTACCCTTTCACCTCTATCAAGGTGTTCTTTATTCTTCTTCATTATCTCATCCTTGAGGAATTCTATTCTAAATTTTTATAATGATGGTATTTGCTTTATCTCAATATATCTTTGACGATGTTATTCCGCGTCCATTTTTGGTGTTTTCCGGTGATGCTCTTCCACCGATATTTAAATTTTTGCCGATGTACTTCCGCCTTGTTAATGTTCCGACAATGTATTTCCGTCGATGTCTTGTTATTGTTGCAGATATTCTATTTGTCCGAGAGCAGTTGACCAGGGGTCAAGTCCGACTTCTTCATGTTCCATCCTGCTATCTAGATCGCTTACATCTTCACCAAGGGTCTTCCACTCATCTTATTTGACGACTTTCGGAACAATCTGAGCGTCCGTCCTCCTCCCGCTCCTATAGAGGTTACACCATTAGTTGTATATTTATTAGCATTAGTGACAATTACTCATTAGTTGACTATATAGCATTAGTGACCATTATTAGCATTAGTGACCGTTATTAACATTAATGATCATTACTCATTAGTTGACTATATTAGCCCATAGTGGGAGGCATCTTTCTATATAACTATGTATCATTATTCAATAATATGGACATCGATTCAAAATATTCTAAAAGTTATGAAGATTCTTTGTCAAGTTAATATGCTTGAAAGATTAAAAAATAATCAAATAATAGAATTGTAGCAGAGAGTGTCACATAAAAGTGTAACAAGTGATCCTAACTCACTCCGTATGTTCTCTATGTATAGTGTAACGCTTGTCTTGTATTTCAAAAACCTAATATCCTATTTTATATGAAATTATTCCTTCAGCACATCGTTAAATATACTCAATTATTTTTATACTTCGCAAGAAATAACATTTCACAAAATAATTTACTCTTCACTTATATACATATCAGTAACATACACCCCACCATATATAACCTTAAAATGTGTAAAAAACTTTATTATCCAAATAAAATAATTTAGTTTTCTCTTATATACATATCAGCTTCTTCCTCCCCATCTTCTCCCTTCTCAGCATAAACCCTACCTCCTTCTTTCTCTTCTCTTCTCCCTCCATCCACCCTGCAACCCTTCTCCTCGTCGACCACCCCAAGGTCGCGACTTAACCCCCTTGCCACCAACTTTATGCGCCTCTTTAGTCTCGGCCGCCCCTAACACCACCAGTCGCCACCATCACCCGTGATCCACCATTTCTTGTTTATTAATTAGTTAATTAGTTTTTCATGTTTTGTTTTAATTTTAAAAAAAAGATGATTGAATATCTATAAATGTGAACGGACAAAATTTCCCTCGTTAAAACTTATGAAATGCACCCAAAATATTTCAAAACTGCCCAGTGACCCAAGTTTTTTCGAAAAACTGTAGTTTAGTGATCCAACATTGTCCATTTAAAATGAGGATGATCGAAGTGGAATATTAGATACTTTCAGTAATCCTTAGTGCCGTTAACCGTATGTAAAATGCCCTAGTTTTGACATAATTGCTGGATGAGACAGTCACTTATTATAACGGCCTCTATGAATTTTAGCATGCTGGTTAATTACTTCCTTAAGCTTGTAGGTCAGCAAGTGAGACGTGATAGATGAACATATATCTTTTAAGAGTCTATGAGGTTCCACTCTCTTTGCACCAATGCTTGAACTACTCCCATAAACTAATTCAAATGCACCCTATTTTCTTATAGTCCGAAAACTCCCGGCCCGTTTACCCGCCCGAAATTCGATCGGTCCGGTACCGGGAATTTTTTTGGACCGAGTCCCATTAAGACCCGGACCGATAACCTGCTAAAAGCCCCGATAAGCTGGGGTATAAATAACACCCTTTCCACTAGGGTGTCATTATATCCATCTCTCATCAAACCCTTTTGCCTCCTTGCCTCCTTTTCTCACTGATAATACTCTCCAAGCGTCTCCATATCTGTCTCTTGCTCAATCTCGTCTCTCTTGCTCAATATCGTCTATTCGTCTTGGATTTGAAGTTTAGGAGCATAGGAAAATATTTTGGTTCGATTTCATCTATCTTATTTCTCAAATCGTTTTTTCAATGTTTTTATTTTTTATTTTTGTAATTTTCATCCTTCTTAATTTCTGAAATTTCATAACGTGAGTACGTGACATTGCTTGTATTATGTATTTATGTTATATGTATGTTCGTCCATCTAAAAGTGATAATATCAAGTTAAAACTTATGAATTAGTGTTGGGGGTTTAATTTGTGTTTAATTTATGTAATTGGGTTTGAACTTTGAATGTTTAATTAGGTTTAGAAAATTGGGGATTTAATTAGGGTTGCGATTTTCGATTCGATTTTTGTTTTTATTAATTGGGTTTGGGTGTTTAATTAGGTTTCGAAAATTAGGGGTTTAGTTTCGATTTTGATTTTTGTTTTAATTAATTGGGGATTTGGAGGTTTAATTGGGTTTCGAAAATTTGGGGTTTAATTAGGGTTTCGAAAATTGTTTGATTAATTAGGGTTTTCATTTCGAATTTTGGTATTGCTGGATAATTTGGATATGTTGGATATTTTGGATATCTTTGGATGATTTTATCTGATATTTTGGATATTTTAGGTGTTTATGTCATTTTATTGTTATTTTTGTTGATGTCCCATTTCTTATCGGGCGGTCCGGGTACCCGCCCGATAACGTCTCGGTCCGGTTCCGGGAACCATTTCATAGCCGAAATGTTATCGGTCCGGTTCTCGGGTATCCGGTAAGCTTATCGGACCGGCTCCCGGTACATCGAGTATCCGGACCGGTAACAGGCCTAGTTAAGATGCACATCCCATATCGAAAGTCGATGTCCTCTCGGGTTATAATATAAGATCTTGTGCTACTCCCTCTATTGCCAATTGGTTTTAGAGTGGAACCTAGTACCCCTTATAGTACACAAATATGCAAAATCTCAAGTTCTAACAGGTGACATTGAAAAAGCTTGTGACGCATAATTTTTGTTTTCAAGACATATGAGGCTTTTGTTATGAAATAACCATATAATATGATTGTTATATGAATATTAATGATGAAAAATATATAATTTCACAAAAAATATAAATTATATATTTTTAAATTATTTTTTAACTATTTTGTAAGAAAATAAAAAACATAATCATATGAGTAGTTTGATTTGAAATAATCATGGAATATGATTGTTATATGAATATTAATGATGAAAAATGAATAAACTCTTAACATGGTATCAGAGCCAAGCACGTGTAACCCCGCACGATTGGGTTACACGTGCGCATCCCACATCGAAAGTCGATGTCCTCACAGGTCAATATATAAAATCTTGGGCTACTTACTTTGTTGCTTTTGGTATTAGAGTGGAACCCCATAGACTCTTAACAATATCAATACATTACGTTATTCTTTTCTCCATTACGTTAAGTTTTATCTATATATATACAATGATATATATAGATAGAAACTTTTAAGCAATCCATTACGTTACGTTATCAATTTCATTACACAGAGTACCTTAAACACAACTTCAAGCAAGCTAAGGTTCTTAAGGTAGGAAGTGCTTTACCTTGAATTGTGATAAGAGTATATGAGGTTCCACTCTAAAATCTATTGGCAATAGTGGAGTAGCCCAAGATCTTATATATTGACTTAGGAGTACATCGACTTCGGATGTGGGATGTGCATCTTAACACTCTCACGTGTAACCTAATCGTCGGCGAAATTTTTCTCACCGGAATTATTTGACGGAACAACATTGGTGGAGTTATACGTGCCTCAATAACTAGGGTTTGGCTCTGATACCATGTTAAAAGTCTATGGGCTTCCGCTCTAAAACCAATTGGCTCCAATACATGTACTTTTGGCTCTCTATTTGTCATATTTGTTTTCTCTCCAAGTGATTCTCCCGGTCTGGTACTTGACTTTGGTGGATATCGAGCAGCAAGTGCCATGAACGCGGAACTGGAAAGATGATCAGATACATTTTGGGTGAGAAATACACCAACCACAGAGTCTACAATGGACCCTTTCCATGGAGTGAAGCGTCTGTCGCCTTGGACAAGATGCATCCGAGAAACGAAAGAATCTGCTCGTCCAGCAAACACCCTTCGTTCTTCTTCCCACCACCTTGCTTTCTCCTCATCTGTTCCATCAATGCCTTCAGTTTTTATATCTCCATCAAGGTCCACTTTCGGCCTCTGTTTTCGCATTCGAACAGGGCCACTTGCATTGCTAAAGGGGAAAATCCTTCCATCTCGTTGGTAAACAACCAGTGCATTTTGTTTAGGGTAACTCGTTTCAGCATTGATATTAAGAATGCTAAGTCGTTGAATAATTTCATCTATCAGAGATATGGGTTCCCATGTTATGGCTAGAGGTGCACCTATTCCGAGAGAATGTGGATGATTGTGTAGGGAGGGAACTGAAGGACTAATGGTAGCGTTCTTCTTTGACCTCTTCTTTTTCTTCTTAGGCGCAATGCTGATTATACTTCCGTTTTGATTCCCTATTACTTCTCCTTTGTCGTTAAGCAACTGCTCTCCACTTGGCTGTCCCCTAAGCCTCTTTCTTTTATCTCCTTGAACTTCTGCCACTTTTATGTTGTTGTTTGATATTTTATTTTCATGCAGAGTAGCATAGTTCACTACTGGATAACTTGGATTTCCATTGGAAGCGCATTGACTTAAAGGAATCCAGGTGGTATTTGCAGTTTCAGATGTTAATTGGTTTTCCTGAGTTCCACTGGTACAATTTGACTTGCAGATGTTAATAGTTGGAAAATTCATACCGAATTCTGCAAATATTGTTCATTCCATTTGAAGAAAGGGCTGCTTCATATGACCTCAAGGAATTGTAGTACGCAACATTCAAATATGGGCTGCATATGTCGGCTTCAAAATCTTGGAAGTGTTATATTTTTTAGTGTGTTGCTTCTATTTCCTGTGTCATACATGTACTTCTATTGCATTGGATCTGCAGGGATCCTTTCTTGCACATTTTAGTATCAGTACCCATCATCGGCTGAACTGCCTCTACCTCTTTGTCATGGCTAGCATCTGAGGAAAATATTTGAAACTTTGCCATGGAACATTTCTTTTTGGTGGCCATTGATTGACTTGTGCAGTGGCTGACTATTGAACGGAGTTGAGGGGCAAGGAGCGTGCCCCTGAGATGGTGTTAAGTCCACTAGATGCTGCAACGCCTTGTTTACATTCATTTGATCATATACATGCATTTCATTAGCAACATCTTTTAACAGCCCACGGGTGTCATTAATCTGTGGGTTCTCAGTTTCAAAATTCAATGATTTTCTACATGAAGATCTAGTGTGTCGAATTATCATGTCACCATTGATGCTCATTCTGTCATCCAAGGGTGCACAATCAGGGTTACTAACTCCTTTTCTTCTAACATACTTCCTTTTGCCAACTGATTTTTTCTCAGAACTAGGAGTTGTTATTAAATCATAGTTACCTGTCTTGTTTGGAGGGGGAGTGGTTGTCGTATTGCTACCTCTGCGAACATATTTCCTCTTAGGAGTACTACGCTCGGGAGCAATTTTGGGTTTGGGAGTCCTCTTAGGTTTTCCTTCAGTTGGCTATATCATTTCCCTAAGTATAAAAGTAAACGTTGGAAAGATATAAATCAGAGATAGAGACTAATGATCATACATATTATGTACATACGGATACATGAAACACTCGTAATATATTACATAATTTAGCCTCATCATCTTGAAACTTAATTCTGCATAAGAACTCTGCAGTGGTTCCTCGTTGAGGCGTAAAGATGGAACTGAATTTGTTTTCTGTTTTCTAATCTGATTCTAGTTCAATTCCAACTTGGTACCTTGAAGAAACACCACAAATTTACAAACAATAATAATACAAATTTGAATAAAGAATACCAACCAAACTAGTTCCAACCCCAAACATAATGAACGACGCAATATAATCCAAACGAGAGAAGGTAGAGGATGAATGCAAAAATGCAGGTCCAGAGTGGATAAGTGTTGGTGAAGAAACCGAAGAAGCCAACAACACCAGAGGTCAGGATGATTACAAGCATCTCGGCTGAGTAATCCCACGCCAAGTTCTTTGCATATACTATCCCAAGTACTGTGGTCAATCCTATCAAGTTGTTTGTTATCAAGTCACCATACAACTGCAAAAAAAACAAAAAACATAATTAATAATTATCAGGAACATTCAATGATTTGATATAACATAACGCAATGGATTTGATTGAGCGACATAAAAATAATGATTACTAATAAGTAATAACCTCTGAGAACGTCAAGGAAGCTGTTTTTGAACACTTCTGAGAGGCTGGGAAGATGGCTGACATAACCACTCTCATATTCATGATAACTGGAACAATGATATAGGAGATGTAGAAGTAATCAATGCCCACACCAAGCGAAAAATACAAAATGCTACTAATCAGCGGCCTTGCAAGAAGCGTTAACATGACAACACCCCAGATTATCTGAAGTATTGGTTGAACAAAAGTCCAGGCTAGTAGCAGCTTTTCCTTTATGTTTCCTGTTTGTTGAGTCTTGAATAACTTTTCCACTTCATCCCACTTAATCCCCTGCAAAAATATAACATAAACAAGATATTGTGTTATGTCATTCATAGTATAGGTAATTCGTCCAATGTATATTGAAGATAATAGGAAAAATATATATAGGTCACGCAAAATTATTACTCCGTAATTGCTTATGAAAATTTACACTTACCTCGTCCGGTTGATTGTCTTGAACATTAGATTCAGTACTCAAATGTGTTCGAACTGCATTGACAAACTCTCCAATATCTATATTTTCATTACCATCTTCGTCTAAACCATTCATCACTTTAATGACTGTCTCATCAGGATTGACTTGTCCATCTCCAAACTTCACTCTTTGGATCAATTGCTTCAATTCAGAGTGTGATATCGTATTATCTTGGTTATCAGGCACGAATTCTTTGAAAATCCTACAGGCGGAAATATTAATAATTAGACGCTTCAAATATAACTGAAATGTCAGGGGTTGTGTAATTTCTTACGATTGGAGGAATTCGATGTTGGGGCTTCCGTCATCATTAAGAAGAGAACGGCTAACTTCGAGTGCTTTGCTACGAACATGCTTCATGACATTTCCCATGAGATCCTCTATCTCATTCAGTTCTTTTCTTTTCTTGTTTGTAAATGTTTTGATGAACTATTTACATATTCACATAGTAAGACTTGTTAAGTGAAGAATTTTAACGTAGAGAAGAAGTATAAAATCATTAACCCCCTGCTTCAATTATTATCAATTGCATGTACTTCTAATTTGGACCTATTCCATTAAAGATTGTCCAAGATGTTTCTAAAATAATACTAGTATAAATTAATTACGAGTTTAACTCGTTACCTCGTCTACGGATTCTTTATGAGGAGTGGTGGAATCATCACCACCTGCATCTAATTTTTTAGCTTCTTCTATCCATTTCTTGGAACCTTCAACAAATTCATCCTCACTGATTCGACCATCGCGGTTCAAATCGAAGACTTCTAGCACTTGTGACACCGAATAATTTCTGTCAACTTGAACTTGGCCGTTTTGAATATTGTCCATTAGCTTTTCTATCTCTTGGCGTGTTAGGCTTTTATCTGCGTCTTCGTCATTTTCAGAAAATAACCTGCATTTTCAAATTCATCCTTATTAGTACCAGTACTCTAATTCAATATCCTATATTATGGTAATCCTATTATATTACTCCGTATTATATGAGCCAAGTCACCAAGACTAATACAGAATGATTTCGGTATAATAAACTTTTATTATCTATGAATGAAGATATTCAAGTAAGGATAATGAAGATTGAAGGAATTCTACAGAAAATACAAAATTTGCAATACTATCATGTACAGAGTAATAATTACTGAACTTCATCTTTTGACTATGAAATATGCAATATGTTTATGAAGGCATAACAAAGGGATTTTTATGTTAGTTATAACTAATTACTTTTTAATATAGAAAATACTATCGATCACACTCAAATAGTGTACCTTTTAGGAATAAAATTATTATTTTATCGCTAATTGAAACTTCCTCAAGTATTATACTTAGAAATGTGGGGCAAATAATACTTTTCCTTCTAAAAACCATTACTTGGTGTGTTTATAACAACTACATATCTTATGAACTCTAACACAATAATAACTTCCATTTTCTCCTAATTTTTTTCTTCCAATTTATACCTTTTAACATCCACTATAACACTGTTATAAATGATGGAATCCACTACATACAACTATACAAGCACTAGAGGTATAATTGAACTATTTTATAAACCACTCTTAATATGATATTTTAAAAAATTAATGGCAAGATAACCAAGTTATTGAAATGAGATATTTTTTTCTTTTCATGTTAGTACAAAAACTTCAATAAATGCCATGATAACAACATTTGACCCATTGACAAACAAACGGAAACGAACAAATAAAAGGGGACAATAACAATAATAAAAAATAATATAACCTTCCTATGGCACCAACGTTGGGTTGCCCCTTGTCATCCACGAGCTTCCCTTTTGCCTGTTTTCGAGCATATTTGAGGAACCCGGACAATAAATTCTCGTACTTTGAATATTCCAAACTCCTTTCTTGCATCCATGGATCCCAAAGCTGGATATCAACTTTACATCATTAGTAGAACTAGATGTTTCTGTATAGTCTAGACGTGCGAATTCCGATCATATATAATATACTATATGTTTTTCGATTAATTTTTACATAAACAGACATAAATTAGTATACCTGATAGATGAAGTAAGCCAACATTGATGCAAACGACATTACAAACGTAACCAAAATAACCGTATGGCTACTAGATGGTGTGGAGCTACACAAGAGAATAGCTATCCAAGCTACCCCAAATGGGATTAGCGAAAGAAGCATTATTCCAGCTGTTTTGCTAGTCTTTTCGTCTGTTGTCACACCAGTTTCTGCTTTCACCAAAATGACCTCCATTCAATTTCAAACTTAGGGATTATTAAATACCGAAAAAGTCACACATGGAAATTAAATAATAAAATCATAATTGGTAGGTACCTTTAACTTTAACCTAGAAAAAGGTCAACTAACGTTTTGTGTATCAATTACGATAATCAAAATTCTCGAATTGCGATAATTAAAAATTAAATTTGATGATATTTTAGTTCAACGCGAGTAGTAAGAGGTACCCGTTAATTGAGAAAATATGTCTTTGTCATGTATCGGTCCTGTCGTGGAAGAAGAATTTTCAGAGCCACCATTTGTGTTGTTTAGCAAAGGTGTTGAAATGGATGGTTCTTCACATGTTGCATCTCTAGAAATATCTCTTCTGGCGAAAATTACAATAATACCCCAACATACAGTGAGAACGAAGATTGTGGATCCAGCATATATGGCTACACTCATCGCTACTTGTTGCTGTGCTTGTGCCTCACTTGACAATGCCCCGGACACTATTCGATAAGTAATTAATAGTTAAATATTGACATAATAGAAAATGAAAACGTCAATTAAAACGAATACATTTGGAATGTCGAAACACTTACTAATGACAAAGATGAGTCTTGGGAAGTTAAGGAGGATACGAAGAAGACTTGCACCAAAGACTCCTGTGCCAAGCATAGTAAACAGCTTCTTGCTTCCATCTGCAACGAATTGTCCACCAATGCCCATCAAATATTGATACAACACCGCCTGGAAGAGATGCCCAGCCACGTTCTCCGAGCAGGGAAAGAACCCGTAAAGGTGCTCGCACGTGTCGGAGGAAAGCGTAAACGATGAGCTATTGAGATGGTGCTGATGATGATCATCAATTGGGAAATTTTCATCTTGGATAATTGCATGACTCATTTCTCCATCTGAAAGGAGTATAGTGTTTGATGAGTTGTTGAGTGTGATTGGTCCTCCTTGAACTGTTTTGAGAAAGAGGAGGAGAATAGTCAACGAGCAAGATGAGAAAGGAGACATGTTGATTACTGAAAGAAGCATGAAACAGAGCATCAAGAATGATTGAGTATATAAGCTTATGGCCTGCCTGGCGCTGATGGCTTTTTGAAAAAGTCAAAATAGTTAGTCAAAATCAAGTGGGAATTGTGGAAATGAGATATTGGGTAATGCCTTTGTCCAATAATAATTGTATTTTTAAGATAAATGTTTGTTAAGTTGATGTTAAAAGTTAGAACCTACTTCTCATTTATTTTGGTTGATGTTCTAATTTTTATATCAAAAGAATTTTTTCATTTATATCGATTACTATTAGCCTAATGGTATCTGGTCCGACCTTCTATTAGGAGATTTCAAATTCAATTCTCAACTCTTCAATCGTTATATTCAATAGTTGTAAATCTCATTGCTAATTTACAAAAGGTTAAATGATGGTTGATATGTTGATAATGAAGTTCTAACTTCAAAGTTGACATTGAGAAAGAAACAAAATAAAGGCTGTAAATAAAGACTTACTAATTTATAAACAACATTTTTTTTGAATAAAGAATAGCAATATAAAAAGTATGTTTTACAAATTTTCTTCAAAGCATATGCGTGTAAATCTGGATTGTCAAATGAAGCAAAAGTTATTATATATTATTAATCAAAATGTATGTAAAATTGAAACAAAAAGTGTTACTGTATATCAATTTTGTCATCATGTTAATCTGTATCAGAGGAAATCCCATGGTCTTGAAACTTAGAAATTAATAATAAATCGATCGATATATCGTGTGACGTACATGTAATTACGAACAACTTGTAAAATAACAACACATCACATTAGCTAATACGATAAATATTTGTTATATTAAAATGTTGAATAAAACGTGAAAAGTGACAAAAATATTAATTCCATTCCATTAGTTGTCTAATTTGTCATATTTGACCAATTTTTAATACATCGCTTAGGAACCACTTAGGGATCTTAGTCTGGCAGCCATTAATTAGGAATTTTAGGATCCTTCCAAGATTCCGTTATCTAAGAAGACAAATAAAAAAGATGAATACGAACAATATTATATTTAATGAAGAAGATAACCTCTGTTTATACTTTATATGTCAACTTTATTTTTTTTACTCTCCTTTTTAAGTTCTAACTAACTAAAGGATTATTAAGTAATCCCTAAATATTTGGTATATTTTAACTTTTATAGTCAACAAAATATAATTTAAATTTAAATATATCTTATTCTATATGCAAAAAAGTTATAACAAGTTGATATTTTAAAAATATATATTGAGATGAATTAAACAAGGTCCCATATGATTATATTATTTCTTATGGTTTAATGAGAATTCTTGATCAAATTTTTAAAATTTGACCATAAAAATCAAAATATACCAATTATTTAGGGATGGAGGGATTACAACCAAATTTGATTCGTTCCATTTAATTTTAGATACCGAACAACCTTAAATGTTTGAAACTTACAAGAGCTTTAGGTGATTTACAAATGTTTCTCATTATGTGTCTTTTGTTAGTTTTGTCAAATGTTTCTCATTATGTGCTAGGACTTTCAAACCAACACACTTTCGTAATATTTGAGATGTGACACCCACAACATGGACACGATTTACAAATAAAGTAATTCCCAGCTACCCCTCTAATGTTTTCATAATAAGTCTGATTTTCTTACGCTCCCTCAACTTTTCAGACGTTCCGAACTACCTATCTTTTTAAATAAATAATTAAATTATCCTTCTTTTCAAAATTGTCTTCCCATATGCCAAAAAATATACTCCTTCCGTCCCTAAAAGATTGTCACATTTTAACTTTTGATGGTCAACAAAACACGATTTAAAATATAAATATCTATTATTCTACATGCGAAAAAGTTATAAAAAGTTAATATTTCAAAAATATATATTGAGACGAATCTAACAAGGTCCCACAAGACTATATTATTTATTACTATCGTTTAATGAGAATTCATGATCAAATTTTGTAATGTTTGACTAACAAAAGTCAAAATGTGACAATCTTTTAGGGACGGAGGGAGTAACAATTGAACGACATAATAGAAAACACACATAAAATGACATTTTAAAATAAACCTTATAATAATGAAAGGTAAAGGTAACTAAAAAAATAAAATTATTTTCATTAATGAAATTATTACAAAATAATTCCTCCTTCTTCCTCACACCCCACCCTAACCCGATCAACCCCCAACCGAAGTTTATAAGGGACTACGATGCAAATTAACATAATACCAATACTTCATTCATGATTCTCGTAGAAACTTCGTGTAGAATCTTTTAATTAATGACCTAATAATGTCTTTTAAAAACATTCTAAGCAAAGGTAATAAGCAAAGGTCGTTGTCTTCATCATCATAATATTTTGTCCACTTCCACCCCAGTGGTAGCATTTAACAATTTTTTTGCATGTTGGATAGTTTACATAATTACATGCATGATGATGCATCATATAGAAAAGCCAATCGCAGCCCAAGTTGCAGAGTAAACAATGACGAACAGGTAAAACAACGGCAAACATAGTATACTCTAACTTGATGGTTCCTATATAGCTAGATAATTGTCGAAATAGTCCTAATAATTAGGTTATTGTTATATTTTGATTTTAGTAAAATGATTTCTATAAATGTGTATAAAATATGGCAATTGTCTATTTTGGGGTTAGGGGCAAAAACATAATTTAACCCTTTATTCTATAGTTTAATATTTGAAGTAGTTTGAGTAGAGGTAAAGATGAAATAAAATTTAAAATATTATTGTTTGTCTCAAATATATATTTATCAAAACTATAAAATGTCTCAAAAGTAAGTTATAATTGTACAATTAACAAAATTGTTATTGATAGATCATTTTCGCACTTGCTACATACTTACATAGACCATTTAGACATATGTTCGATATCATATTACAATTTTTGTCACTTTAGAGGACTAATATGCAACATGCATATAATTATAATTTGGACTAAAATATAACTTTATATCAGTATTGCGGATCAAAACAATAATTATTTCACATTATTACAACTTATTTACTCGAAAAATATGATACATGCAATTAATAGATATTTGCTTACTTCAAAAACAAATACATGAAAATTGCTAAAGTAACAACACAACACATTATTAGCTAAATAGTAAATGTTTGTTGTACAGTACTATTAAAATGTTTAATAGAACGTGAAAAGGGACAAGAATATTTCATTCCATTGTTGTACAATTTGTCTTATTTGGCTAACTGTGAGAGCTAGACTGACGATCATAGATACTATGTACATACGAATACATGAAACACTCATAATATTATACTCCTTCAGTTACTATATGATCGGTATATTTTAATTTTTATAATCAAACTTTAAAATATTTAATAAAAGTTTTCATTAAACGATAACAAAAAATATAATCATGTAAAGAATATAGTCATTTGAGATCTTGTTAGATTCATCTTAATATACATTTTTGACATATTAATTTTTATACTTTTTTCGCATGTAAAATAATAGATATTTACATTTTAAATTGAGATTTATTGACCATGAAATAAAAATGTACCAAACATTTAGGGGCGGAGAGAGTTCTACATAATCTAGCTTCATCATCTTGAAACTTAATTCTGCATACGAACCTGCAGTGATTCCTCGTTGAGGCGTGAAGATGGAACTAAATTTGTTTTCCGTTTTCTAGTCTGATTCTAGTTAAAATCATACCAACCCTGTACCTTGAATAAACACGACAAATTTACAAACAATAATAATACAAATTTGAATAAAGAATACCAACGAAACTAGTTCCAACCCCAAACATAATGAACGACGCAATATAATCCAAACGAGAGAAGGTAGAGGATGAATGCAAAAATGCAGGTCCAGAGTGGATAAGTGTTGGTGAAGAAACCGAAGAAGCCAACAACACCAGAGGCCAGGATGATTACAAGCATCTCGGCTGAGTAATCCCACGCCAAGTTCTTTGCATATACTATCCCAAGTACTGTGGTCAATCCTATCAAGTTGTTTGTTATCAAGTCACCATACAACTGCAAAACCAACAAAAAACATGATTAATAATTATCAGGAACATTCAATGATTTGATATAACATAACCCAATGGATTTGATTGAGCGACATAAAAATAATGATTACTAATAAGTAATAACCTCTGAGAACGTCAAGGAAGCTGTTTTTGAACCTTTCTGAGAGGCTGGAAAGATGGCTGACATAACCACTCTCATATTCATGATAACTGGAACAATGATATAGGAGATGTAAAAGAAATCGATGCCCACACCAAGCGAAAAATACAAAATGCTACTGATCAAAGGCCTTGCAAGAAATGTTAACATGACAACACCCCAGATTATCTGAAGTATTGGTTGAGCAAAAGTCCATGCTAGTAGCAACTTTTCCTTTATGTTTCCTGTTTGTTGAACCCTGAATAACTTTTCCACTGCATCCCACTTAGACCCCTGCAAAATATTAAAATGAGTTTTGAAAGTCGAAGATGACATTCTCCCCCATGTTATATGCACCAATAATTTTAGTGATACATCTAATCATACTATAAAACATTTCAATATCAAATTAAATCTAATGTCGTTAATATTAATTGCTAATAATAATTTCCACTTGCCTCGTCCTGTTTCTTGGATTGTTTGTTGGCCGCTTCTTGATTGTCTTGAACATCAGATTCAGTAAGCAAATGTGTTCGAACTGCATTGACAAACTCTCCAACATCTATATTTTCATTACCATCTTTGTCTAAACCTTTCATCATTGTAATTACTGTCTCATCAGGATTCACTTGTCCATCTCCAAACTTCACTGTCTGGATCAGTTGCTTCAATTCAGAGTGTGATATCGTATTATCTTGGTCTTTACGCACGAATTTTTTGAAAATCCTACAGGCGGAAACATAATAATAAGGCGCTTCACCTATAACTGAAATGTAAGGGGTTGTGTAGTTTCTTACGATTGAAGGCCTTCGATGTTGGGGCTCCTGTCATCATTAAGAAGAACACTGCTAACTTTGAGTGCTTTGCTACGAACATGCTTCATGACATTTCCCATGAGACCCTCGATCTCCTTCAGTTCTTTTCTTTTCTTTTTTGTAAATGTTTTGATGAACTATTTGCATATTCACATAATAAAACTGGTTAACTGAATTTTAATGTAGACTGTAACAAAATCATAAATACTCCTGCTTAAATTATTCTGAGTTGCTTGTACTTCTAAAGGTGAATCCAAACTCCTTCTAAAGTACAAACTCATAATGATCCAAACTCATTATATTACGAAGGTAAAGTTGGTTCTATCTCATCCGTTAAACATTGTTTTTGCTATGCGAAAAAACCTGAGTTGTTATAAACACACAGATTGTGATTTTTAGAAGTGAGAGTTCTAACATGCCCCTATTTGTTAGTGTAGGCTGTGTAGTAATTGAGGAGGTTTCAATTAGGGACAAAGTAGTATTTGTACTTCCTAAGAAAACACTATTTTTACGATCTTAATTAAGTAAATTGACTCACACGTTTTAATTTGAATATAACATATCATGTTAATAGTAAGAGCTAATTGTCGATTTGGTCTCCTATAATTGACATCTAGTTACATTGTTGTCCTCAATTGTGTCACTACAGCAGTTTAGTTCTGCTACTGCTGTAAGTGGCACAAAGGTTGCTCTTTGATACCCAAACTAACCTCCCAATCAATCCTGAGCAGTGAATATTTAACGAAATTCTTTTGAGAGCTAAAATGTAACTTTTGTTTCAGTTACGAGAACTAAACTGCTATCACGACACTATCCGGAATCAAATTGCAACTTGATATCATTATCGGAACCACTTGACAATTATCTTTATATAATAACTGACATTTTTTTTACGAAATATGAATATAGACGAAAGTAAATTGTGGATGGTTTAATCGTAACCTCGTTTATGGATTCTCTACGAGGAGCGGTGGAATCATCAACATTTTCTTCTAATTTGTTAGCTTCTTCTATCCATTTCTTGGAACCTTGAACAAATTCATCCTCACTGATTCGACCATCGCCGTTCAAATCGAAGGCTTGTAGCACTTGGGACACCGAATAATCTCTGTCTACTTGAACTTGGCCTCTTTGCATTTTGTCCATTAGCTTTTCTATCTCTTGACGTGTTAGGCTTTTATCCGCGTCTTTGTCATTTTCAGAAAATAACCTGCATTTTCAAATTCATACTAATAATTAGTAATCTAATTCAATATCCTATATTATGTTATTCCTACTCCCTCAATCCCAAATTGTTTGTCTCATTTGACTTTTGACGGTCATCAATACATGATTTAAAACGTAAATGAAATTCACTTTACATGAGTATGGCTGTGGAAATATAGGCCCACTTTATAAACAAAAGGATGCGAACAAATAAAAGGGGACAATAACAATAATAGGAAATAACCTTTCTATAGCACCAACGTTGGGTTGCCCATTGTCATCCACGAGCTTCCCTTGTGCCTGTTCTTGAACATACATAAGGAACCCAGACATTAAACTCTCGTACTTTGAATATTCCAAGCTTCTTTGCTGCATCCATGGATCCCAAAGCTGGACATCAACTTAACATTATTAGTATCCTTATTATACTTACAAATTACAATTTGAATGAATCATGTCAATTTGGACTATAATTTCGCAATTAGATGTTTCTGGCGTATTCGTTCTAAATACGCCATTTTAGTATACCTGATAGATGAAATAAGCCAACATTGATGCAAACGACATTATAAACGTAACCAAAATAACGGTATGGCTACTGGATGGTGTGGAGCTACACAAGAGAATAGCTATCCAAGCTACCCCAAATGGGATTAACGAAAGAAGCATTATTCCAGCTGTTTTGCTAGTCTTCTCGTCTGTTGTCACACCAGTTTCTGCTTTCACCAAAATGATCTCCATTCAATTTCAAACTTATGGATAATTAAACATCCAAAAAGTCACACATGGAAATTAAATTATAAATCAAAATTGATAAGTACCAAAAAAATGGTCGACTTAATAAAAATTCTCGAATTGCGACAATTAAAAATTAACTTTGATGATATTTTAGTTCAACGCGATAGAAAAAAGTAGTAGGAGGCAGGGACGCGAAACCAGTGGGGGTAAGGGGGGGCATGCGCCCTCCAGATTCTTGAGAATCGAGGATATATGATATAAGTTTTACATGAATTAACAACATTTGTCATAGTAAAGTTGACAAAAATATTAGATTTTTATTGAATATATCAGGGCTCAAATTCTCTGGGTGTATTATTTATACTATTTGTTATGTTTTTTCATCTTCAGTTTTCATTTTTAAAATTGTATCCCTCTATTTATGTTTTTTAGATTTTGTTCCATTTCAAATTTCATCCAAGTTTCGTTCTTGCTAAGAGGTACCTGTTAATTGATAAAATATGTCTTTGTCATGTATCGGTTTTGTCGTGGAAGAAGAATTTTCAGAGCCACCATTTGGGTTGTCTAGCAAAGGAGTTGAAATGGATGGTTCTTTACGTGTTGATTCTTTAGAGATATCTCGTCTGGCGAAAATTACAATAATACCCCAACATATAGTGAGGACGAAGATTGTGGATCCAGCATATATGGCAACACTCATCGCTACTTGTTGCTGTGCTTGTGCCTCACTTGAGAATGCCCCGGACACTATTCGATAAGTAATTAATAGTTAAATATATTGACATTATCAAAAATGAAAACTGTTAGCACACCTTGAGTGCTGGTTGCACAAGAGTGCACAGAGTGTATTGGTCACGTTTTTCCTGAACAGACCTACTGTTGTACCATCTATTGAAATGAAAGTATAACAGTGAGCGGAAGAAGAATCATTACGGAGTTAAGCATTAAAGACATTAAAGCTAATTCATGAAGAGCAAATATGGAAGATCCCGGAAGATCACGTTGAAGATTTGGACGTAGGTCAACAACGTGTGGACAAAGGAAAACATGAATTAGGAAGATCTTGTCATTATGAAGCGGGATTATGTTGGATTCGTTTATGGTAACTTTTGTTATTAATAGGCGCAATCAATGACAAGATATTCAAGGGCCAAGATTCACATTACCTTATGTGATATTCAAGAGAGTTAATGTAGATTGACCTAGCCCGTCAAGATACACAAGAAGGCCCGCGACCTAGGCCTATAAAAGGAGCACTCACCGTAGCTGGAAGATGTCGACTTTTGTAGAGAGCACAAGAACAATAGAAGAAGATTTTATTATCTAGATTTTAGTGCTAGGTCGTCCATATGTGTTAGAAGATCAGATCTATCTTCTAACTGAATTTCCGATTGAAATACCACCATTCGGTATTATCAATAGTGATGTTTTTATCTCTACCTTTCACCTTTTATTTGTAAGTATCGGGAGATACATTCTGTAGGGGTAGATCTCATCTAGAAGAGTCTAGGTTTAGGCAACGGTGTACGGGGAGCGTACAGAGTAAGACCTTCCTTGTAAATCTCAGTATAGTGAATTTTCCCTTGGACAGGCAGTCCCCCAGATGTACGTGCGTTGACACGGAACTGGGTTACCAACTTTGTGTCTCTTTTTATTCAGTATCTTATTTCCTGCACACTGACCGTCATACTGCTATAGCAGTTTAATCTACCAAACAGGATACACAATTTCAATTGGTATCAGAGCAGGCACTCAACACACAGAGTGTACTTCGTGATATCCTGTAGCAATGGGACCAAGGTGGCTTCAACCCCCACTTCTGCATAAAGATACTGATTTTGGACACTGGAAAATTAAGATGACTGTTTATCTAAAGGCTGTAAGCAAGGCTACCTGGAAGGCTGTGATCAATGAATGGAAACCTCCTATGGAGTATCTCGAAGGAGCAGCATCTGAGAAGCCAGAAACTCGATGGACAAAAGCTGAAGAAGAAGATGCCTTGGCCAATAACAGAGCCTTGCATGCACTACTCTCTAGTGTAGATCTCTCACTGTTCCCTCTTATAGCTGAGGAGACTAGTGCTCATAAAGCCTGGTCAATTATAGAAGAGAAGTGTACTTCAAGAATTCCTTTACTCAATCTTGATGAGATTAGGGCAAACTGGCAGGAGATCAGGATGAATGATCATGAGACTATTCAAAATTACCTCACCAGATTTCAGAAGTTGGTGAATCTAAGAATCTCTACTGGCCTGATGAGTCACAATGAAAATTACACTAAGAAATTTTTGAGCTCCCTCACTACAAAATTTCAGGAGAAAGTAAAAGCCATTGAAGAAGTTGATCCCCTACTCACTAGGGAATTCTCCTGCATAACCAGAAGTCTCTCCATCTTTGAAGCTCAACCTGACAATGGAAATAACTCCAATCCTACTCAGATTGATCATTCTGAAGGATTATTCAGGTGCTTTGTATCCTGTATCCCTCATGGAGCTGATAAAGACAACGAAATATCTGATGATGAGAATGATATGACAGCCAAAGAACTTGAAACTGAGTATAAACATCTCTTTCACAGTTGGAGTAATCTAACAAAGGCCTTCATTAAGCTAAAAGAA
This sequence comes from Echium plantagineum, assembly GCA_003412495.2. NCBI lineage: Eukaryota > Viridiplantae > Streptophyta > Magnoliopsida > Boraginales > Boraginaceae > Echium > Echium plantagineum. Next base: position 11,558,885 of record CM016562.1, read on the forward strand.
GAAAAAGACAAACTCGAATCTGAGAATGAATCTCTTCTCTCTGAAAATTTAGAATATAAATCAACTGTTGGAATGCTAGAAGGAAAAGTAGCAAGTCTGGAAAAGGGAATCAAGATGATGAACCCCAGCACCAACATGTTGAATGAAGTTCTGCTTCTTGGAAAACATCCTGGTGATCATGAAGGGATAGGCTATGGAAATCAACAAAGATACCAAGAAGCTGCAAAAAGAAGAACAAAGTTCTCTCACACACAAACTGTCCAAGTGAAAGAGAAGGCAAAGAGGAATTGGAGATGTACCAGCTGTGGTAAAAGAGGGCACATTGCTCCTTTCTGCTACAAAGTCTATGGCAAAGGAAAGAACAGATTTATGCTCAAACAGATATGGGTACCTAAGACTCAACTGGTAAGCCAAGTGGTAGTAACTGTTGATAAGGCACCCCAGGATGAGATTTGGTATTTTGACAGTGGCTGCTCAAGACACATGACTGGTAATGTGGAGCACCTGACTAATCTGGAAATGGCAACTAAACAAGCAGTAGTGTTTGGAGATGGGAATCAAGGCACTGTCATAGCAGTAGGAACACTTAATGTTCCAGGGCTTCCAAGACTGACCAAAGTTCTGCTTGTTCAAGGACTTACTTCAAATCTCATCAGCATAAGTCAGCTATGTGACATTGGTATGCATGTTGAATTTTCTAAAGAGAATTGCCTTGTCATCAACAAATCAAGATCACTCATGATGAAAGGCAAACGATCCAAAGAAGACTGTTATATCTGGACCTCATCTGATGCTCAAGACTATTCACTTGACATGAATAAGTCCACCCTAAGCTATGATTTACCCATTTACTCACAAAACTATAAAAAGGGTAATCAAGGTTCAGAAAATTGTAGATTTCTTCAAAAGGAATTCCAGGAAAGAATCAAAGAACTTGCCAATAAATATGATGATCTAAGACAAGAGTATAATAAATTAAAAACCCAAATTGATCAAAATCATCATTTAAATTGGAATTCCAGAAAACATCATGAGGATTATAATTGGAAAAATCAAAATTTCAGAATGAATCAATCCAAGCCTTACTCAACTAAGTGGTATAACAACAGGAAGGCGTTAAAGGCTACGGTTAGACCTTGGAGAGAGGAAGTTGCTTTTTGCAGGAATGACATCATCCCATGCAGCTTTTTCAGGCAACGTGGAAAGTGGAGTAATGAAAAACTATATCAAAAACGCTTCATTACTTCATTTTGTTCACTCTATTTTTCAAAACTCTTCATTTACCACACCTTTCTCTCTCAAGCAAAAACAGAGAACTCAATGGCTTCTTCACGAAACAACTCAAGGTCTGAGGAAGATGATGTACCCATGCCTCTACAAATGCGACTTCCTGGAGAACCTATGGAACCGCTGGCAGTTTTGGTTGTTGAAGAAAGACCTGCAGTGATTCGACCTGGAGAAGTTCTACTCCTCCCTTGGATTGAATCAGGTAATCTGGCTATCTCCTCTGTTTTACCTTCTGAGCCTTCAACTATGCCGGATTCTGGAATTGAGTCTCCATCTAGGGTTGACAGTGACTTAGGCACTAAGAAATCAAGTCCCTCAATTCCTAAAAAGAAACGAGTGTTGAGAAAGGGGGGTAAACCTGTTAGGTATGTTAAGGTTGAAAATATCTCGAATTCTGACCGAAAACTCTCTGAGAAACCGAAAATTGCTGTTAAGAAAGAGCCTGATAGTAGTGATGATGATGACATTAAGGTTATTAGTGCTACTAGTAGTGTTGGTAGGAGACATACTAGAGCCAGTATGGCAGCAATGAAAGAAAAGGTTAGAGAGATGTGTGTTGATGAGAACATTCAGGCTTCTCTTGAAAAGGTTAGGGTTCAATCTGAGAAATTTAGGGAAACCCTACGAAAGGTTGAGAAGAAACAGAGAGGGGTAAAGAGGGTTGCTACCCCTGATGTTAGCAGTAGGAAAAAGGTTAAGGGGATTCACATTTCTGAGCCTAGTGAATCAAAACCTTCTGGCAGAAGACTTGTTGATACAAGTTCTGATGAGGAGGAAAAGAAGGTGAAGTCAAAAGGGAAGGAGAAGGTCTTTGAATCCAGAACCAGGTCTGGAAAGAAAAAGGTGTTTGAGGATGATGATCCCACTGACAACACTGAGTTTTCTGGATTTGATCAAACTGATAGATGGAGAATTGTTGCCAGTAGGACTATCATTCCAGAAAAACATATCTCAGAGGCTGTTCAAAACATAGCCACCTATATGGACATAATCACAGAAGCAGGCTTACTGGACATCATTCCAGAACAAACTCAGTACTGGCCTCAGCTTGTTAAGGAGTTTGTTTATAGCATTAGTGAGGACATTGAGAATCCCACTCATCCCATGTACTACAAGGTTAATGTCAGAGGCAAAATGATCAAGTTCAGCCCAATGGTGATCAACAGAGCTTATATGAGAGCTAATGAAGGATATACAGGGGAGCAGCTCAGTCTCAATGACATTATCAGTGAGCTCACTGCTGATTATATGAAGAAATGGCCAGAGAAAGGGCAACAGCTGCAAGCCTCCTCCCTCAGTCTCAGACATACTCTCTTTCACAAGATAGGGCTGTCCTGCATCATTCCCTCATCCAATAACACAAATGTCAGTGAAACACTAGCCAGAGTCATGTTTCTTGCTGGGACTGGTGAAACAGTAAACTTTGGGCAGCTGGTATTCAATCAGATCATCAGTCATGCCATGTCCAATGCCACCTTCAAGTCCATTGGCTTTCCTGCTTTGCTATGTACTATTATGATAGGTCAATATCCTACTATTGTCAAGCCATCTGATGGAGCTGGAGTGTGGACTAAACCCTTGATCCTGAGCAAGAAGCTAATGGGAAGTCATCCTCTGGATTGTGAAATCAACGAAGCTGATAAGGAACCTGAGTTGCATGCTAAAGATGATGCTGTCAGAGCTTTGTATGCTGCCAGAACTGAAGAGAGAGCCAGACTGATCAAGGAAATTGAAGAGAAAAAGCAGCTGGTACAGGCCCTGGATGAACAGATCAAGCACATGAAGCTGACTGCCAAGCCTGCTGACTCTGACAATGATGAGTAGCTGTGGATGAAGACTCCCCTGTTGGCCTTTGGTTATGTTTTTTTATGCCAAATAGGGGGAGAAGAAAGAAGAAGAAGCAACTGTTTTATTATATCTAGTGTTTTATTATCCGCTGCAAACAATATTACTTTTAGTTTTTATTCTGCTGAACAATCTTTAACTATCTTAGGATACTGCTGAACAATCTTTACCTATCTTAGGATATTTGTGCCTTTGTGCACCATGTGATGTTTTCAAAAACATCTGACTGCCTGTGTCCACCACACCACTGATGGTTGGACTGATATCTGGTTAGATAGAACCAATATGTGATGTTTTCAAAAACATCTGACTGCCTGTGTTCACCACATCACTGATGGTTGAACTGATATCTGGTTTCCTAGAACCAATATATGTCTTTAAACACTTGCTCTACACTCTGAAAACAAACAAGGCATTTGTCATGAAAAACATGCCCAAAGGGGGAGTTTGTTAGCACACCTTGAGTGCTGGTTGCACAAGAGTGCACAGAGTGTATTGGTCACGTTTTTCCTGAACAGACCTACTGTTGTACCATCTATTGAAATGAAAGTATAACAGTGAGCGGAAGAAGAATCATTACGGAGTTAAGCATTAAAGACATTAAAGCTAATTCATGAAGAGCAAATATGGAAGATCCCGGAAGATCACGTTGAAGATTTGGACGTAGGTCAACAACGTGTGGACAAAGGAAAACATGAATTAGGAAGATCTTGTCATTATGAAGCGGGATTATGTTGGATTCGTTTATGGTAACTTTTGTTATTAATAGGCGCAATCAATGACAAGATATTCAAGGGCCAAGATTCACATTACCTTATGTGATATTCAAGAGAGTTAATGTAGATTGACCTAGCCCGTCAAGATACACAAGAAGGCCCGCGACCTAGGCCTATAAAAGGAGCACTCACCGTAGCTGGAAGATGTCGACTTTTGTAGAGAGCACAAGAGCAATAGAAGAAGATTTTATTATCTAGATTTTAGTGCTAGGTCGTCCATATGTGTTAGAAGATCAGATCTATCTTCTAACTGAATTTCCGATTGAAATACCACCATTCGGTATTATCAATAGTGATGTTTTTATCTCTACCTTTCACCTTTTATTTGTAAGTATCGGGAGATACATTCTGTAGGGGTAGATCTCATCTAGAAGAGTCTAGGTTTAGGCAACGGTGTACGGGGAGCGTACAGAGTAAGACCTTCCTTGTAAATCTCAGTATAGTGAATTTTCCCTTGGACAGGCAGTCCCCCAGATGTACGTGCGTTGACACGGAACTGGGTTACCAACTTTGTGTCTCTTTTTATTCAGTATCTTATTTCCTGCACACTGACCGTCATACTGCTATAGCAGTTTAATCTACCAAACAGGATACACAATTTCAAAAACGTCAACTAAAATGAATTAAAAATTAAAAATGGAGGAATATCGAAACACTTACTAATGACAAAGATGAGTCTTGGGAAGTTAAGGAGGATACGAAGAAGACTTGCACCAAAGACTCCTGTGCCAAGCATAGTAAACAGCTTCTTGCTTCCATCTGCAACGAATTGACCACCAATGCCCATCAAATACTGATACAACACCACTTGGAAAAGATGCCCAGCCACATTCTCCGAGCATGGAAAGAACCCGTAAAGGTGCTCGCATGTGTCGGAAGAAAGCCTAAGCGATGAGCTATTGAGATGGTGCTGATGATGATCATCAACTGGGAAATTTTCATCTTGGATAATTGCATGACCAATTTCTCCATCTGAAATGAGTATACTGTTTGATGGATTGTTGAGTGTGATTGATCCTCCTTGAACAGTTTTGAGAAAGAGGAGGAGAAGAATCAACGAGCATGATGAGAAAGGAGACATGTTGATTACTGAAAGAAGCATGAAACAGAGCAGCAAGAATGATTGAGTATATAAGCTGATGGCCTGCAGGCTGCATGGCGCTGATGTCTTTTGTAAAAAGTCAAAATAGTTGGTCATGATTTTTAGACACTAAAAAACGCATAAGTAAAAAAAGATTGTTTGAAATAAAACATGTTATATGTCAAGTATGAAAAATATAATCGATAATGAATGTGTTTTAAATTGAAAATATGATAGCTAAAAATAAATGGGCCGAGATGGATGGAAATGCAATTGCGAATATTCATCTGGCAGTAGCAGATGAGATATTGTCCAGCATAGAAAAGAAGAGAACGGCAAATGAGATAGAGGATCTCCTCACAAAATTATAAGAGGCTAAACCCCTTCACAACAAAAATTTTCTTAAGAGAAAATTATATACACTAAGGATGTCAGAATCCACTTCAATAATTGAACACATCAACACGTTAAATACGTTATTCTCCCAACTTACTTCACTATATTATAGAATAACGATGAATGAACGTGCTGAAATATTACTTCCAAGTCCACCAGATTCGTATGATCAATTCATCATCAATTTAACAAATAACTTCATCACGTAAGTTTTAGTCTTTGATGATATTGCAGCTGCTATTCTCAAAGAAGAAAGCTGGAGCAAGAACACAAAGGTATTGGCGGTGATGAGAGGGAGATCAACAGAACGGAGCTCAAGTGGGAGCCAAAATCAAGGTAGATCAAAATCATGGAGTAAGAAAAACATAACATGTTATAATTGTGGCAAAAATGGTCACTTGAAGAAGGATTGTTGGAGTTTAAACAATAAGTCCAATCCATATGAAAATATAGCAAGCACCTCAAAGGAAGGTGAAGCCTTATGTTGTGAAGGTGCCACGATTTACAAAGGGAAATTGACATTTGCGGATGGATGGCTCATTAATTGTGGAGCCAGCTTTCACATGACCTCACGGAGAGAATGGTTTCAAGATTATGAACCAATATCTGGAGGATCAGTGAATAGTTGCAATGATCATGCTTTAAAGATTGTCGGAATTGGAACCATCAAGTTAAAGTTACATGATGCGATACGCATTATACAGAATGTGTGACACGTAAAAGGCCTGAAAAAGAATTTACTTTCACTAGGTCAATTGGATGACCTTGATTGTAAAATTTTTATAGAGAAATGGATCTTGACAATTAGTCGAGGTGCGCTATAACTTATGAAAGGAGAAAAGATAGCTTCAAAGTTGTATCTTTTAAAGGGAGAGACTTTGCAAAAAGGAGAAACATTTGTTGCTTCAAACGATTCAAAAGAAAATGCGTCAATTATGTGACATAAAAGGCTTGGACATATGTCTGAGCAAGGAATGAAGATTCTTGCAGAACAAAGTCTACAACCTGGACTCACAAAGGTAGCTTTACCCTTTTGGGAGAATTGCATCATATGTAAGCAACACATGTTAAAGTTCAGTACATCAAAGTTCAGAGTCAGAAGACTAGAATTGGTTCACTCTAATGTGTGGCAAGTACCGGTTACGTCCCTGGGAGGAGCAAGGTACTTTGTGTCCTTCATTGATAATTATTCCAGAAGATGTTGGGTGTACCCAATGAAGAGGAAGACAGATGTATTCGAAACTTTTAAAGATTTCAAGGCATGTTTGGAACATGAATCTGAGAATAAGATCACGTGTTTAAGGACAGATAATGCAGGCATCAGAAGACATTTCACGACGGCATACACTCCTCAGCAGAATGAAGTGGCAGAGGGATGAACATAACCTTGTTATAAAGAACAAGAGCAATGTTGGGAACTACAGGCTTGGAAAAATGCTTCTGGCAGAAGCAGTAAATACTGCCTGTTATGTAATAAACATGAGACCGTCAACAACAATTGGGTTAAAGACGCCAATTGAGATGTGGAATGGTAAGAAAGCTGATTGTTCAAACCTTCATATATTTGGAAGTCTTGTGTACGTGATGTACAATACCAAAAAAACAACCAAGCTAGATTCAAAATCTAGAAAAAAATGTTTGTTCTTCGGGTATGCTGATGGAATAAAAAGGTCTCGGTTGTGGGATCCTACATCCCGCAAGGTTATCATCAGCAGAGATGCTATTTTTGCAGAGGACAAACTGCAAAAGGATAATAACATGAAAATAACGATTTCAGAAACTAAAAAAGTTTACATGGAAGATGAATCTCTACAACAAAATTTATCTGAAGATGAATTGGAGCATGATATACAAGAGCACGATGTAGTCGAAGCACCAGAAATCGACGATCCGATCTGTTGAGAAGAAGACCAAGTTGGCACTCTGATTATATTATGGAGAGCAATGATGCGTATTGCCTTCTAACTGAATATGGAGAGCCCTCACACTTCCAAGAAGCAAAGAGGAGTTCAGAAGCGTCTCATTAGATGACGTCATGAATGTCAATGAATAAATGTGGTGTGAAGATTGATTGATCGTCAATCGAATCTTCAAATGGGAGATTGTTAAATTATTAACGTAAGGTTAATAATAAGAATTAATTTAATCCATTAACTATTAAGCGTTAAGAATAGATTTAATATAATCCTTTAATAATATAAGGTTAATAGGAAAAAACGTTAAAATCCATTAATCATTAGATGGTTATAATTCCACTTTCGATATAAAGAAAGATTATGTAATCATTTATTCATATCTAAAATACAAACATTTCTCTTCTTATTCATGTATTCATCATTCCACTTTATTGTGATTATTATATAATTATCTTACATTTTTTATTAAATTATTAGCTGCATTTTCTGTATATCAATCCTCATGTTTACAACATAAAAGATCTAAATTCAATGAAATTGATATACTGATATTGAAGTTTAAAGTTAACATTCATAAACAAACAAATAAACGCTATAAGAAACAATTAAAAATTTATAAACATCTTTTTTAATATAACAATAATAAACAAAGTATATTTTACAAATTTTTCTTCACAAGTAAGTAGGCATACATATGCGTGTAAATATGGATTGTCAATGGAAGCAAAAGTTACTATTCCGTCCATTCATAAATGATTGATACATTTTAATTTTTTATGATGAACAAATACGATTTTAAACGTAAATTTCACGTGCCAATTTTTTCTATAAAAAGTTGATATTGTCAAAATATATATTGGGACGAATCTAACAAGATTTTATATGACTATATTATTTCATATCATTTAATGAGAATTCATGCTCAAATTTTTTAAAATTTGATCACGAAAAATGAAAATATGAATTATTTAGGGAAGGAGGAAGTATATTAATCCAAAATGTATTTTAAGTTAGAAACATACAATATGAATTTTGTCATCATGGTAATCGGTATGAGAGGAAATTAAATTTCATGGAATTGAAATTTAGAAATTAATAATGGATCGATCAGTATATCGTGTGATGTACGTAGATGGCATGTAGATGCAATTACGAACAACTTGTAAAGTAATAACCCATCACAATATTAGCTCATACGATAGATGTTTATTGTGTATATATAGTATTAAAATTTTCAATAAAACGTGAAAAATGACGAGAATATTTCATTCCATTGTTCTTTAATTTGTCTTATTTGGCCAACTGTTAATACATCGCCGCCTAGGAACCACTGGGATCTTAGTCTCGCAGCCATCAATTAGGAATTTCAGGATTCATCCAAGATTTTACGTTATCTAAGAAGACAAATAAAAAAGGTAAGTACGGTCCGAGTGTATTATATACTCCCTTCGTGTCTAAAAAATTGTCACATTTTGACTTTTGTTAGTCAAATATTATAAAATTTGATCATGAATTACCATTAAACGATAAGAAATAATATAGTCTTGTGGGACCTTATTAGATTCGTCTCAATAAATATTTTTGAAATATTAACATTTTGTAGTAATTTTTTTCGCATGTAGAATAATAGATATTTATGTTTTAAATTGTGTTTTGTTGACCACCGAAAGTCAAAATATGTCAATATTTTAGGGACGGAGGGAGTATTTATACATAATGAAGAAGATAACCTGTGGTTATACTTTATAAAGTTAATTGCTAAAATGATTTATGTAAGTGGCCTATTATTGTATTTTGATATTTTTAAGTTGGATCGATGTGCAAATGGTCTTTGAAAGTGTGTAATGGATGTGCATTTAGCCCCTAAAATTAACGGATTCGTCAATTCATAACATTTTTTAGCTAAAATAATATTTTATGTTAATGTCGTACCATAAATTAGTATTAATTGAAACTATTTAAAAATCATTTGTTATAAATAAGACTCAACCATGATATTCCCCTCTGATTTTTTTAAGATAGTTTTTTGCTTTTTAAGGTCAACGACATATGACTTAAAACGAAAATATCTCTAATTTTACATGTGTAAAAGTTATAAAAAGTTAATATTTCAAAAATATAAATTGAGACGAATCTAACCAGATCCAACATGACTATATTATTTTATATCGATTAATAAAAATTAATGATCAAAGTTTTCAAATTTTGACTACACGAATTCCAAACAATAAACTAAAAATAATAGAGGGAATATTAACTAGGAAACAAGATCTCTTCCCGTCCTCAATTGGTGCCGCCCTTTCAAAATGGTGACTACCGGAATTAAAACGAAGAAGATTCATGAGAGCATTAACAATTGGCTGGATCTTCCGATGAAGAGTGGAAAATACATTCTTGACTACAAAACTGTACTCAAAACTCTAAAGGTGAAATCTTTGTTTATTTTCTTATTTTTTATTGGATTGAAAGTGTGAATGCGGATCTTTTTAAGTGATTGATTGATTTTAAAACTATATTGGATATAAATAATTTGATTTTGATTTCCAATAATTGTCCTTGAGGAAGTCGGAGATCGAGTATTATGCAATGCTTGCTAAGATCGGTGTACATCACTACAATGGAAAGTGGAAACAATGTCGATTTGAGTACATCCTGTGGGAAGATTACTGAGCTTCATTTTCGAACTTAAACACAAAAATTGCTGCTAAAGATTTTTATTATTGGGTTGGCTTCTGTTCATCTTTGAACCTAAAGAACACGTTTGAGTGTGGAATTTTTGTGTAATTTGAATGATTTTAGCTGCGTTTTTTGCCATGGATGTGGCACCGTTCATATTGGTAAGCTCGGTCGGAAATGGTGATTGTGGCCGGAAAAGGCGGCCTCTCCGGTTTCGTTTGGCCGGAAGTCAGTGGTGCAGCTTGGACTCGGTCAAAATGACAATGGACTTTGACCAAAGACTCTTGAGGGTGGGGAATATTTCAGTTTAGAAATTTATTTTCCTAGATAATATCATGGTTAGGTCTTATTTGTAATAAATAACGAACTATTAAATAGTTTACTTAATACTATTAAGTTTTGTCCAGAGTTAACATAAAATATTATTTTGACCCAAAAACGTTATGAAATTGACGGGTCCGTTAATTTTAAAAATCAAATGCGCACCCGTTACATACTTTGAAAGACCATTTATGCTTTAATTCCACTTACAAAAGACTTGATAAGTGTAACACTACGTCAGTTGTTGAGATCATTTTAAAAATTAACTCATACTTTGTATGTCAACTTTTTTTTTTCACTTTCATTTTCAAGTTCTAACTTCTAACTAACAAAAGCATTATTAAAAATTAGAATATATATGAATATATATACGATGTCCTTAACTGGATCGATCTAATTGGATTTATAGATTGGAATACGCAACTCAATTAAATTCACATGTGTAGTTTGGTACTCCAAAATTCAATATATTTCATTTTCATACCAACTCAATTTGTAGAAGTTATTCAAATGAGATAATGGATGGATTTCAAAATATCTTAAACGACGTAGGATGTATTTGATGATATGATGGAATGCATTTGAACATTAATTATAGAATATTATATGTATATATACTTTTAATATAAATAAAATATTTATCTTTCATTACTTTGCGTTCTTTTCTCCACTTCCACCCAAGTGGTCGTATTTAACAAATTTTTTGCATGTTGAATAGTTCACATAATTACATGCATGATAATGCATCAGATAGAAAAGCCAATCGCAGCCCAAGTTGCTGATTAAACAATGTCAATGATTAATCAATGTCAACAACGAACAGATCAAACAAGTGCATACATACTCTTAATTTGATGTGTTCCTAACTTCATGGTATAGCCATGAGTTGCCTAATTTCTATTTCAAAGGATGCTATTTCTTAACTGGTGCAGTTTTTATTCTTGCTAATAGTTTAGCACATTCTTATTGTTGTTACGGTGTCCTGAAGCAGAAGGAGATTTCACTCGTCAATTGAGGGTATATATAGGTAATTAATTGCCAAAATAGTAGTAGTAATTGGGTTATTGTTGTATTTTGATCTTAGTAATAAGTAACGTTAATGCGCAAATGATCTTTGTAAGTGTGTATCAGCAGGTACACAAATAGTCCCTAAATTAATAAATTTGTTACCTTGTTGACGGACAAAGAAAATGTAAATCTCTTTTGGGGTTGAAATTAAAAATTTAAAGAATATTTTGGGGCGCAAACATAATTCAACCCCGTATTTTGAAGTCTGGTATTTGAGGTAGATTTAGTATGGGGCGAGGGCGAAAGTAGGAAAGAAGACATAAAGTTCAAAGTATTTTTATTTGTCTAAAATGTTTATCAAACTTATAAAATGCCCCAGAAGTAAGTTATAATCGTTAATAATTAATAATCGAGAGATCATTTTCGTACCACATTGACCTCTTTTTCCGAAGTCATTTTGAGCACCACAGTGCCTTCACCTTCTATGTTTGAGGTTGCACTATTAGTCATGTACATCTTTTCACCATTTGTAACGGGTTTGAAAATTGCAAAGTGGTCTTTGACGACACAAACATTCCTAGTAGCCCTTGTGTCAATCTACCATTCTTGTGGGTTAGTTCCCACGAGGTTCAGAGGTGACCATATTAGCCATCTCGGCTGTGATTTCAGAGGTGAACCTCGTGGGAACTAACCCACAAGAATGGTAAATTGAAACAGGGCCTGCTAGGCATGTTTGTGCCGTCAAAGGCCACTTTGCAACTTTCAACCCCGTTACAAATGGTAAAAAGATGTACATGAGTGCAACTTCAAACATAGAAGGTGAAGGCACTATGGTGCTCAAGATGACTTCGAGAAAAGAGGTCAGTTTGAAGGATGTTCTTTATGTGCCAGAATTGAGGCAGAACTTGTGTATGGTTCGCTGTTAAGTAAGAATGGCTTCAGGCTAGTGATAGGATCTGACAAAGTTAGTACTTAGTAAGTCTGGCATGTTTGTTGGAAATGGCTACGTCTTAGATGGCCTTTTTAAAATGAAAGATATGGGCCAAGTTGATGTAATCTTGGCGGTACGCATTATGAGAACTCCAAATGGTCTACTGTTAACCCAGTCACATTATGTTGACACAAGAAAAATTTTCAAAGACGATATGGAAGTGAGTAGAACTCCAGTGGATGAACATAAATATCTCAAGAAGAACAAAGGAGAAAGTGTGCCCCAACTTGAGTATTCTCTAGTAATTGGGAGTCTTATGTACCTAATGAGTTGTACAAGACCCGATATAGCTTATACGAGTTATCCGAGTAGCGATCATTGAGAAGCTTTGATGCGCGTACTTAAATATTTGCGACCAACCAATCCTTAGCACCGAAGGGGAGGTCGAAAAAGTTTTTAAGTTGTAGGACCAAAGCCGGGAATATGCAACTATACAATACAACCAGATGGAGTCACATACGGAAACCGTTTTCCTTAAAACTTTTTCGACCTCCCCTTTGGTGTTAAGGATTGCTTGGTCGCAAGTTTCCCAGAATAAAACCACCTATCGGTTTGACCTCACAAGCACGATGAGTCAACCAACGAACTGCCTATGAGTATGCGTATCACCGACGAAAAGCAAGTGTAAAACTCAGAGAGTATGGGTGTTCTCTGATTTTATTTTGTGCTAAAGTTGTGTGTGTTTCAAGTGAGGAAGAAGGATTTGGTTTTGCCTACTTATAGAAGCTGAGTCAATACGAAAATGTAATGCACAATAATGTGTACTAATTATTGTCATTATATTCTGTAACGGTGTAGTAGCTGAGTCCATTCGAAAATATAATGTACAATTAAAAGTACTAATTGCTATCATTATATTCTGTAACGGTCATGCCATTCTTGCCCAATCAATACAGCACCTGTTACACCCTTTTTAATTTCGAATGCAAATCGAGCTTGGCTGGAAGCAAAACTTGACTCGCACGAGCCCAAGTTTATTTTCTAAGCTCAACCCAAATTTGCACCACCATCCTGCGCGAGAGGCCTTGGGATAATGCTCTTTCTTATTCAACAACATCTCAAGCTTGTTTACTTGTTAAGTGGATAACAAACTCACTCCCTTCCTATGTGGGAGTGACACTTTCAATTTTCCACTTCAAATTTGATTCACCTCTTGCGCAACCTTAATAACATCCAACAGTTTCTACATATATTCTTTTAAGAAAGTTGAATCTCATTATTTTGGCTAATTGATTTTTCAATATGCAAGTTTCAACAACTATCATTCATTACACTTCTTCTTAGCTTCTTGAATCTCTCCTATTTGTGAAGAGGCCTCTTGAATATACGAATTGTAAATTATGAGAGATGTGATTTAATAATCGCCCTTCAAATAAGATGACTAACAAGACATGAAATCAAAATTAACCAACAAAATACATGTCTAGATATCTCTACTCTAATCACATATTTTACCATTTACCAGTTACACTTACACCATACTGTTGGAGGCATTTGAATACCATTGTTTAGACTAGGATACCATATGTCCATTATCCATATGTGTTTACATGCCTGAAATAAATTCTTGATCGTTCCCAAAAATGTTGGTTAATTCGTTCTTTAATTTGTTGTTGACCCTTTAAATTTTCCTTATTCAGTTGTAGACTGTTTTCAATGTACTTTACTAGAAAGTAAAATGATAATGTTGATTTAAATAAAAATTAGTTATGTCGCAAAATGAATGGATGTTTTCATTTAAAGTTATTTCACAATGGATTCCTATTTTTCTTAACAATATGAGAGAATTAACTGGATAATAATTTTATTAGATTTTTTATTATTATTATTAAATAAGATATCATTATCAATTAAAGATTGAGGGAATATTAATTTAAGTAATTACATAGACTCAAATATGAATTGTTGAAGTAGTACACAGTAATACCATTGTATTACAGTTTAGTTCCTAATAGTGACATGGTTGCAGTTTAGTTTTTGAGAATGATAAAAAAGTTATAGATCGATCCCCAACTTAACTTCCATGTTACTAATTAACGAAAACATGCAATTAATGAGTACTTTTAAGCATAAAATAAATTTTAAAAGTTTAAACATCATATTTAGTGACTAAAAACACTTTATCAACCCATTTTCATCTGATGATAAAAGTTTTCAAGTCACTATAAAAGGAGTTGATAAGAAAATTTTAAGCACTAAATATAAACTTAGAGATATTATGTATAGGAGACCCTTGAAATGTAAGCACCGTTGAGAATTTTCTCATGATGTATTCTGGCAAAAAGGAACCATATTTCCTTATTACTTCTTTTTTATTTCGAATAAAAAGTTTAATAATTGTCTTTTATTCTTCAATTAATAAATACATAAATTAATACATTAAATTTTCAAAAGTATTTTCAAAATACAAATTTGATATTATTTTTCAACATATTAAGATATTTTTCTCAAAAAATATCAATCAAGATGAATTAATTGGGTTTGAGACATTGGAAGTCAGTTTAATATTCGTCCCTATGATGTTGAAAATCACACCCCAACATTTATCACTTTCGCTACTTACTTTACTGTAAATTTTTTGTCATTTTAAGGGACAAATTAGAACATGCATGTAACTAGTTGAGGTTAGGGCTGTCAGCAAACGTATTTATTCGAAAAAGCTTGATGTATTTGGTTTGAAAAGGTGCGGCTCAAAATTTGGCTCGGGATCAAATGTCAAGCCAAACGGTTGGATTGGGTATTTGTTAAATCGAGCCAAACCGTTCGAAAAGGTTTGGCTCGGTCACCATAAGTGTATTTAATGATAAAAACATTATCAACCCATATATATTCTCATCTATGTACTCATCTCATTCTTTCATCTCCACTCTCCAGATCGCCCCCCTCTTCGGCCCTCTCTCATCTCATCTCTTCTCTTCTCAAAAGTCGTTCCCCCGCCCCGCTCACCCTCACGAGGCATGGCATCGAGCCATCGGTCATCCACATAAGTTCTCCAAACCCCTCCCTTCCCCCTCACCTTTGTTTGTATAATTGCAGCTTCACTTATGATTTCAATTGTTATTTTTTCGACTTTTCTATTGATATAAGGTTTTCGTTCTTGATTTTTCTTCAAATGGTTATCAAGCCAAACATTTTTGAACGTGTTCGGCTCGAACCTTCAAACTCAAGCCAAACATCAATTTTTAAGGTTTGACCACCCAAACGGTTTGGCTCGAAAAGGTTTGACCTCTCAAACCTCCAAATATTCGACTCGATTACAGACGTAGTTGAGGTTAATAAAATATAGTTTTGTACATTATCTCGGACCAAATCATCAAATTATTTACTAAAAAAAAATGTGATATATGAAATAAAAGATATTTACTTACTTCAAAAACGACTAACAACTTTACCCTACATATTTATCAAAATAGCCTGTGCCGAAGCTATCAACTCGTGTAGATTTTCTCTCCTCTATAATGTAAAATTTACTTGCAATGTGATATTCGACAACAAACAGAAGCTACCAACCGAGGAAGAAGTTGAATACATAATAGAGAACAATTGAAAACAAATACATGAAAATTGCTAAAAGGCAAGTCCACATAGGGTAGGTGGTGCACCTAAATGCAATGAAGCCAACAATGGCACATGTCACAAATATTATAAGCACCTCAGCCGAATACTCCCAATCCAAGTGGTTTGCCCAAACAATTGCCAATAACGTTGTCAACCCCGTTACATTATTCATGATCACCTCACCATATATCTAAAACAAAATGTATAAAATAAATTAAAACGACTAAAATAATCAACTATTTTGAAACGGGCGAACTATAAAGTACCTCTGAAAATGTCAAGGAAATAGTCTTGTTGTTCTTTTTGCTAACGGAAACAACTGCTGATATTGCCTTCTTGGCATTCATAATGATGGGAACAATTATGAATGAGATGAAAAACGTAGAGATACCCATTGAATCGGAGAGGTCAATGACCGAGTCCATGAAGGGATCTCCAACAAATGTAATTACTAATACACCCATGATGATTTCTGAAAGAGGTTTAGTATAAGCCCATGCCATTAGTAACTTTTCATGCATGCTTCCATCATGTTTCACCTCAAACACTTTGCTATCCATTTCTTCCCAACTAGACTGCAAAATCAAAATACAGAACAAAACGAGATTTATAAATACTCCGCATTATATACTCTTTTCGTGTTATTACTTGTCATTCTAGTTATTTTTTGCATCAATTAACGTACAATCAATGAATAATTAAATGAAAATTTACATATTATATCGCTAATCGAAGTGTATTGAAATTTCAATGTGATAAGTAGTTTTTAAAATAAATAATTTTTTTAAAGATAAAACGAAGAAAAATCCACGCGAGTATTGATTTTTAGGTTGAAACATATACGATTAAAAAGAAAGCCTGCTTGAATCATTATTACTTACCGCAACAGAGGATCGTTCACTTGTGGTTGTCGTCGTCATGGTTCTGGCCTTCAATGGTTTGATGACCTGCATTTGTATATAGCACAAATTTATAAAGTTCATTCAAACAAACTTATTCTTTTTCATTATATTTAATTGTTGATTTGGTCCCACGTTATAGAATGAAGAGTAAGGATGAATATTTGCTAGTTCACAAAAGTGATACAACTATTACAATATGGTCATCGAAAGTGACAAAATGTTGCAATATGGTCCCAAAAATAACATGGACGAATATGCAATGTTACTTTAGTGGAATTATACTACAACAATTATGCCATTTTCTTGAACTAATCTGCAAAAATGTAATATAATTAATTGAAAGTAAAATACAACTTCGTCCACTATCCAACACCATACCAAATCGACAATTACCTGTCTGCTTGACAAAATTAAAATTTTGATAGTATTTGGATACTTAACAAGATCAAAATGTAACAATCTTTTAGGGACGAAGGAAGTATTTTGAAAAAGATTCACTTGCCTTTCGTAGGAATCGTCTTGCTACATTATTGTCTCCAGTTTCTATATGCATCAAATTCATTATCCCATCAATGAACTCTTTGAGGCTAATCCTTCCATGTCGAGATCGCTGGAATGCTTCTATCAGTTGTTTCTGGGAGTACTCGTTGTCAATTTCGTCATTTTGCGGCTTCAATTCATGCACCAGACTTTCCAATTCCTCAACACTGATACTATTGTCAGAATTTTTATCTACTTGTTGAAATAACCTGCATTCATATATCAGTGTAATAATCACGTAATGTAGGCTAGTAATATAATGCAAAGTCATGAGATCGATTTCTCTTACCAGCACATTCTTGGCCGAGGCTGTCACACTGAGGGTGTGGTTTCCGTTTACCTTGGCTGATGCCAGGACTAATGTATGTGTGACATTTTTTATCAAGAAAGTGTTGGTAACTTAAGAGATCATCGAACTCATGCCCTTGCAGGCGCAAGCTCACCGACTCTACCAATTTACCCACTCAACCGAACTAAAGACCTCTTAAATTTAAAGCTTTACTAGAATAATGTAATGTCACCTTTCCATTGCTGCTACATTGGGCTGGCCATTTTCGTCAATAAGACTCCCTTGTGTATGCTTAAGAGCATATTTCATCAATTCTTTCACTAGTGACTCACGCTTACTATATTGCAAACTCCTTTCTTGAATCCACGGATTCAGAATCTGCAATCGAATTTCATTTTATTCGAAACACACATTATTGTGTAACACCCCTAATATAAATCAATTATGACTTAATATATAATTCGATCACATAACAATAGCATTGTTTAATTATTTATCGATTTACCTGATAAATGAAGTATGCCAAGAGTAACAATGTAGAGACAACAAGAGCAATGAGAATGATTTTTCGACTTCGAGATGAAGATGTGTTGAATATACTTATGGTTTGCAATATACCATAAGGAATAAGAGATAGAAGCATAATCCCAGCAGTATGACGAGTCTCGTTGTCTGTATGAACTCCCGTCTCTAAAAAATTCCAATATATGTTACAACGATTTAAATTTGAATGGGCCATTGAAATTGTATAAATGGAATCTGATAATGACGATAATGTTTATTTATTTCTAAATAATGCTTCAATTCAACTTAAAAATAACCCTCATTCTAAACCTGCAACTTTTTTTGCTAATACCCTGATCAGGTACTAAACTGGAACACTGTCACTATGGAGGACTAAACCTGATGACATTATAGAAAATATTTCAACAATTTGCTCATTATACATACAAAGAAATTATATTAAACATACCTTTCAATTTGTGGAATATTTTTTTGACAAATTGATATTGATATGAAGAATATGGGTCGTCAAGCGGATTGTTTGTTCGAGTACTGTTGTTATTTTGAAGGTCCTGGCTGTGACTGGCAACGATGATACACAAACCCCATATTAAAGTAAGACAAAGGACAATTGATCCCGCATAAACAGCAACTCCAAGAGAGACCATCTGTTTAGCATCCCTTCTAGTAGTGAAAACTCCAGATACTTGAAATTAAACCAATTAAACAAAATATACAAATCAATTACTATAAATATCTATATTAGAGATTTGGAGGATTATTCAAATTATGTACTACGATACGTTTGTCAGATCTGTAACATATCACCATCGTAATGTAAGTTGCTAAAAATATGCATAAATCAAATAAATGCATATTTCATATATATCATGCCTGTTATATAAAGAATCGTCCATCTCTTTTGCCTCCTTCCATATGTATGTGTTACCCCCTTCAAATTTTTTGTATTATGTATTGTTGTTATATCAAGCTAGACATGACGTACAAAATATAGCATGCACGAAAAGAGGTTTAAAACAAAGGAAGATAGAGAGATAACTGCGAAATGATTTGTGTAAGTGTAACTGATGACGGATGACCCAATCCTTGTAAGTGTCAACGTTGTGCGAATAGTCTTTGTAAGTGTACAAAATGTAAGTCTATTTTATGGATCAATACACCATTTACCTACACGATGTGACGTGGACCATTTACGATAATAATGAATTGAAAAATCCTAAAAATATACATTTGTCTCAAGTTTTTGTTAAAAATGTAAAAGTGACCTAAAATAAGTATAAATGTTAACATTTGACGAATGTATAATTTATAGACAGTTTGGGCACACAACACACTAACACACTTACACACATATATCTGTACGGAGACCATACATCTGCATCGTTTTCACTCACATGAACCAAAGTGTAATCGTTATCTATTTATTGTGTCTATATATGTATACACCTAGATGCCAGATGGTATGTACATAAATGGTGAAGTCATAAAATGAGTTGACTAGATAGATGAGGCGAGATAAAAGAAATGTTGATACTTACTTACTACGAATATAATTTCGGGCAAGCCAAGTAGGACCCCAAAAATACTAGCGCCAAAAACTCCAGTCCCCAGCATGGTAAACAACTTCTTGCTTCCATCTCTCACAAATTTGCTTCCAATGAACAACAAATATTGAAACAAAACTATTTGGAAAATATAACCTCCAACGTTTTCAGCACATGGAATGAAACCATAGGCATGCTCGCAACTATTCCTCGGAGCGAACATGTCGGGTTGCTCTTCTTGATGATTAAGGCCATCATCAACTAATTGATTACTATTGGACGTGTTAAGACTAATCAACCGGCTCTGAACTGCTTGATTAGCGAAGAGAAATAGTGAAATAGAGGCTTTTAATAGTTTGATAGCCATTAAGAAAGTTAAGTAGATTGAAGATATGATAATGATATAGATGAATAGCTTCCTATACTAAGGAAGACGACTTGGAATAGTTACTTTCATGGGTCAACTTCTTGTAGTCCATCGTAAATATGCTACTATTTGAGATTAGACTTATATTTGTGGTCGAGATATATCTCAATTTACACATGTGGCAACCATGGAAATTCAGTAATTATAATACACAATAAACACAAAAAAGGTGGAAAGGAAAATTGTTAATTATATTTATATATTCAAACAACCAACTTAAGTATCTTCTTGATTTGAAATGTTTAAGATATTTTAAAGCTTATTAAATTAACATGCATGTATGCCAAAATATATTGTCCACTAACATTTATTTTGTTAATAGTTTATGGGTTCCACTCTAAAATTAATTGGCAATAGTGGGACTAGCCCAAGATCTTATATACTGATCCGGGAGGACACCGACTTCTGATGTGGGATGTGCATCTTGACACTCCCCTCACATGTAACCCGATCGTCGGCGGAATTTTCCTCGCCGGTATTAATTGCTTTCATTCCATATCGGAAGTTGGTGTCCTCTCAGGTCAATATATAAGATCCTCTTAGACTCTTAACATGGTATCAGAGCCAAGCCCGAGTTAATGAGACACGGGAATTTTCCTTGCCGGTATTAATTGCCGGAAAAATATCGGCGGGGTTACACGTGTCTCATTAACTCGGGCTTGGCTCTGATACCATGTTAAGAGTCTAAGAGGATCTTATATATTGACCTGAGAGGACACCAACTTCCGATATGGAATGTACATATTAACATATTTAATCTTACAAGTAATATTATAAAAAATTCAATTTATTAATTTTCGTAATATAAAAAAACAAGTGAACGTACACACGACAATATAATTGGCGTCCATGTCATTAGTCCCTACCAACCCAAATAGATGTTGAGTACATAATAAAGAGCAATAGAAAAGAAATAGGTGAACAACGCTAAGATACAAGTCCATAGAGGGTAGGTGGTGAACCGAACTCCTACGAATCCAACAATGGAGCATATTACAAATATTATTACAACTTCTGCTGAAAAGTCCCAACTCAAATCCTTTGCCCAAACAATTGCAAGCAATGTGCTCAGTCCCATTACATTATTCATAATCACTTCACCATATATCTGCAAGATAATTCAACTTCTTATTGTTAATCTCTAGTATTTCATATATCCTATGGTAATATAATTATTTAATATACTACCTTCGTTGGTTTTTACATGTCCGTCTAGTCATAGTTTTTTCTTTTAAATATGTAGCTGTCTTTCTAGCATTAATATTTGTATTTTTCGATCTTTTATGTATTTTCTACAACTTTTGTCTTACTAAAAAATGTTGAAAGCTAATTTCATGCCACGAATATACTCGGCTCACTTTAGTTCATGGGCTTGAAAGCACGTTTCATGCGCTTGGTATTATTTTTACGCATAACACCAAAACGCATGGAACGGCGGTGCCGTTGAAATAACGAGCAGTGGAAATATAGGTGTTTTTAATCCTAAAATATCAATCAACCAATTATATAGCTAGAAACATAAGTAAAGCGGAATGAAGGGAATATGTTTTAGCGTTCAAGGTATTAATTCGATTACACATATTTCACATCATGTCATTATTTGATCACACATGTTTCGATATTCCTTTCTATGATTTCGATCAACATTCCATTCCATAATTTCAGTCACATGTTTTAAAAGGTGTCCTACTTAGCTTGTCATTAATTATTTTATAAACAATTGTAGTTTAACTTTTAGGCATAAATTATAAGGGGTAAAATTGTCCAACACTATCTTTTACAAATTATAAGCTTATACCTCTGAAAATGTGAGTGAAGCAGTTTTGTTGCTCTTTTGGCTTGCAGGGAAGAATGTCGATATTGCCCTTCTGGCGTTGATGATTATTGGGACTATTATAAATGCGATTACAAATGTGGAGAATCCTATTGAAGCCGAGAATTGAAAGACTGCTTCCATAAATGGCCTACTGAAAAATGTCATCAAAGCAACACCCAAGATGATTTCTAAACCAGGTTTGCTTAAAGCCCATATGGTTCCATCATGTGTGACTTTGAAGAGTTTTCTATCTACTTCTTTCCAATCACTCTGCAAACATAAAATAAGTAGAACTGAACGACGACGACAACTTAAAAAATCGAAGGGACTACTAATACTTGCCTCCAGAGGGGATGTTTTGGGTGCAGAGTCGCTACTTTCACCAATGTTATCAACATCATATTTCAATTCCATGATTCCATCAACGAATTCGTTCAAGCTAATTTTTCCGTCCCTAGATGGATCAAGTTTTTTGATCATTTGAGCCACAGCATGATGATTTTCGATATCTTGATTGTTTCCAGCTTCAATTTTACGCACTACCTTTTGAAATTCTCCAACACTAATACTATCATCTGCATTTGTGTCTACTTCATGAAATAACCTGGAAAATTTTAATCCTTGTCAGTTTTAAAATCTAATCAATTAATAATCATTTTTAAGTTGATAAAATGTAATGTAATTTTCTAAAATACCTTTCAATAGCGGGCACGTTTGGCTGGCCGTTTTTATCGATGAGTTTCTCTTGTACATGCTTCCTTGCATATTGCAAAAATTCTTTAACTAATGTCTCATACTTGCAATATTCCAGACTTCTTTCTTGAATCCATGGATTAACAATCTGTAGGAGAATTAATTGTGTTTCATAATATGCTAGAGTTCATAGCAGATTTCGTCCTAGATAGTGCGACACACTTATTACATTTTAGTCTCATAGAGTTATACATATATATGTTGTGGTATGGTCCCCAAAGAATAGGGACAATGTGAACATAAGTCACTTTTCGAGGACTATACTGCAAGCTTGTGTCACTTAGCATGCACACTGCCATGGACTAATATATATACAATAACGTAACTATCTAATACTAAATTATAATTTCATCCTACAAATCATTTGTATATACACTGATTTAACACAGAATAATACAAAATGGTTAATTACCTGGAATGTGAAGTATGCCAAGAGTAATAATGTTGATACAACAAGAGCAGTCATTACGACTATATGCTTTCCATTTGAAGACATCTTTAATATGTCCAACATTAGTAGTATAGCATAAGGAACAAGAGATATCAGCATAAGTCCTGCAGTGTGACTAGTCTTGTCATCTATCCGAACTCCCGTGTCTATGACATATTAGGTGATGAAACGATAAGTCAATTTACGTCATTCAAATAAATACGAATAAGCATATAAAAGTAATAAAGAGACAAACCTTTTAAATTTGAGCAAGTATCCTTATTTAGGAGACATTGAATCGAAGAAGCTGAGTCGTCGTTAGGAGACTCGTTTGTTGTTGAATTTGTTCGGTTATCATGAAGTTTAGTTCTGGCAAGAATGACGCAGATACCCCATAGCAATGTAAGGCAAAGAACGGTGGAACCAGCATAGATAGAGACACCAAGAGTAACCATCTGTTTAGCTCTCCCTTTAGTAGCAAATACTCCGGATACTATATTTACGAGAACAACTACGGTTCATTAGTATGTAAAATAAGTACTACTGATGAACTTTTGTAAATGTTCATCCATATATACATATGTAGTTTAGTTATAATGAAAAACCTTCTTTCGTGTTGTCTTCTTTTTTTCATCATCAAATGTGCAATACAACTACTCATTTAGTCAGTGTTAGTTACGTTGTTACATATAGTATATACAGAGTATGTTTTTTCTCAAGTGATGTACATTGATCAGCATAATATCTTAGGAGTTCGTTTTGCTTAAATATGCATGTGACCTTATAATTTAAGTAATCCGAGAATGATGATTTGCATTTTCTTGCGTGCACAATAGTTTGAATTAAATCATGGTCATAATTTTAGTGTCAAATGATTAATTAGTAATATATTGTTATTTTTCGATTAAATAAATTGATTAGTTCTGTAATTTCATAGTTGCTTGTGATGTTTGGTCGGAGTCATTGTATATGATCAAATTGCAATCAAGTGTTATAAATCTAGTTTTAAAAAAAAGTGTTATAAATCTAGTTCTTAACTTTAGATGGCGCTTCCATAGCGCTTCTCAAAGTGTCGTCCATGACTTCTTCTTTTTTTCTTGCCTTTTTAATTATTTTTTCTTCCTTTTCCCCTGTATATATACTATAACATATATAGATTGCTAATCTAGAAATCATAATAATAATTCAAATGTAAACAAATCAAAATCATATGCTTAGACGGCGGCTCATGGGACCGTGCTTATATGTGTGATCTAAGTCAAATCTTAAGCGGGGTCTAATTTATAATAGTATGTGTATATATAATATTTGACAAGTTCAAGCATAATTCATCTCGTAAATATTTATCACACGTCGAATAACGAATTAATAATATAATTCCAAAGCTGAGGTTGATGATATATACTACTTACCGATTAGAAATATAATTCTTGGCAAGCCAAGGAGCACTCTGAAAATACTAGCACCATAAACACCCTTCCCAAGCATAGTAAACAACTTCTTGCTTCCATCTATTACAAGTTGTCCTCCAATGAACAATAAATATTGAAACACAATTACTTGGAAAATAAACCCTCCAAGGTTGTCTGCACACGGAATGAAACCATATGCATGTTCGCAACTGCTAGCAGCAAATGCCAAATTATCACCATTATTTAGTCCATCAGAAACTAATAATAATTGATCATTTAATGTGTTAACACTAATTAATCGGCTTTGTACCGCTGTGATTATTAGAGAGATAATTGAAGTGATTATAAACAAGCTAATACAAGAAAAGCTTGCCATGGAGAAGGAAATCATATGTAATAAATTGATGATTGAAAATTCTTGAAACATATATATATAGGCTGTTAGTAAATATATAGACGCCTAGCTTAACATGAAGTCAAACTTGTCAATAATTATTTTCATTTTTTATTTCTCCCACACGTAAGAAGTTGTCACTATGATAAAAATTAAAGATGAAAATACGATAAATATATATTGCCTTCGTTGTGATTGATCATTAACGTAAGAGTTAATTGTCGATTTTTTGGCATCATAAAATGGATCTCAGTTGCGGGATTAAGTAGTTCCTCATCGTAGTGACTAACTGACTATGTATGGTTGTGATTTGTGAATTTGTGATTAGTTCCCAATTTATTGATTTTCTACACAAATTATACGGAATTAATGTTTTCGTGAAAATGAAGACCAAATATCATCCACATCTCTGAGATAAAATCACAACCATTAAACTAATGGGAAATTAAAATGCAATTTAATTTTACTAAGAAAAATCGCATCAGCAATTAACTTGTAAGAGTAAGCCTACACGGTAAGATAACAAATTGATGAATTTATATTTCTGTGAAAATTAAGTTCCTAGGTAACGAATGAGACGAAATAAATTTCATCGAGATCAACTAGTCATAACTTGGGTAATGGTCTTTTAGAAAATAATTTCCATTTATATCACAAGATTATCTATATCTTGTCTTTCGTTTCCCTTATTATATAACAATAAGTTACGTTAAGCTTCAGTCATTTAACCGGATAAATACAAAATTAACCACATCAACATGCATCAGTCTCACTAACAGCGATGGATCACATATTGACTGATCAAATCCTCAATTCAATCGGGACAATCTGACGGGTGAATCCACAATACAAAAACTGTAAGATCCCTCAATTGATATGATTATTCTTTAGGCGAAGTAATCGCGAGGAATTGTTAGAAGAAAAAAAAATTCATAGTTCAATTATGTTTTGAGGTCGGATGCAGATTCTCAGTTACAAAAAAAAAGGACTGCTTAATTACGGTAAAGAACGTTTGTAACAAATATTATTTTCCCGCCAATTTTACCCTAAACTCCCACCACGCACTTATATTCTGCTAGGACTTCGACGTCCAGTTTGGACGTCTGACTTACAAGATATATGCTTTTGTAGATGCTTAAATTGAGTAGGGATGTCTGGGGTTGATGTTTGAAGTGAGTTTAGCCATGTGGAGTGAATTTTCAATACTATTCACATTTTAATTTCTTTTTGAAAAAATAAAACTTAAAAATAATTTTGATAACTGATATTCGAACACTGTAGCAACATCCTCTTCACATCTTCATTTTGAATTCGATCATTCGTCTATGTTGTTCAAACCATGTTAAAATGATGAAGGTCCATTTGTGAATCTTTAATGTACTGATGACTTGTTTGGTTCTAACATCACGTGCGAAAGACAAAAAAAATATAGTTTAGGCATGGAAATAGAAATAGTCTTGGTAACACTCTGAAATTACCATTTTGTCCCTCTATCAAAGTTCCTCAATCACTACATTTGCAAATAGGGGAGAGCATAATTGTATATTCTCTCCCTACAAATACTATTTAGGTGTGCATATAACGGATCAGCAATGGGCCTCAATAATTTGAGGGGTGGAAATAATAAGGAACACACTCATAACAAAACAACTGCCCCCAATTAGGGGATATTTGAATTAAAAAAATGAAAACTCTCTCTGATGAAAGCTCTGAACCCTTGCTTCTTTCTTACGCGTCGCCTTCAACCATCCCCGCCGCCACACCATCCATCCTCTTCAATGTCAATCTGACGCCTCACCAAGCTCGGCCACCTCCCCCTCTGCACAAACCACCATCTCTGACCATCCCCAAATGCAAATCACCCACTTCATCTCTTCCCCTCACCGATGAGAAACCCAAGACCACCTTCTCAATCGTTGACCGCCATCTCCGTCGACGCTCATCTTCTCTTCTGCCTCAGTCTACAACTTCAGCTAGCACCACCATCTCCTCCAAGCGCCACCCACTCCTCCTCTCCCACGCTTCCAACCATGAACAAGCTGCCATTTCTGGATCGACATCGATTTGTACCTCTCAACATGGACGAGAAGAGGCCATGAACAAGATGAGGTTGTTTCAACCTCTTCCCCATAACGTTGCCAAACCTCAAAAGGGATATTTCAATGAGACTTCTACATCTCTCACAGCAAAAAATGGTAACAATATCTATGACTCTTCTTTTTCTTATTCTAACAGAATATCCCCAAACTACTATTTTCATTATTTTTGCTATAATAATGAAACTATTACAAACATTCTTGACGTTAAGCCATCGATTTTAGGACCCCGACCCTCCATCCTTGGACCTTGTCCTTCTAGTATTGATACCGATTTTACAATCTTCAATACTCGCCTTTCTATTCTTGGTCCACGGCGTTCAATTCTCGGACCTCACCCTTTTACATTTTCACGTGAAAATTGTAACTATTTCCACCCAAAATTGACCAATAAAAAAAGAAAATCACAACCAAGTGTTGATTTTTCAAAAAAATCATGTACCCCGGTCGATTCTTTGCCTTTTTCAAGAATTAATTGTCCATCCTTCAACCGGGTCAAACGTGATCGCGAAGAAGGTATTTTTATGTTTTCTTCAGTTAGTGAACGTCCGTTGAAAAAATTGAAATCTTTTAGCAAGGTTTTCAAATTTGTTGTGGAAGATGATCATAGCCAAGATTTATATTTACAAAAGTCCAAAATGAAGACAAAAGACGTAATCATTTCCCCACCCAGAAGAGTTAAACGAGCTCGGGATGTTGATATTTATTGTTTTACTACTGTTAAGCTTTTTGTGAAAAGACGTAAGTTTATTGATGAAGATCAAGAAGAGATTGGCGAAGAACAAAATCCAAAGGAGTTTGAACTAATAATTAGACAAAAAGGAATAGATAAGAAGGATGATACTGGTCTTGAGTTGGAGGATAAACATGTTGGGAACATAAAAATAAGGGAAACTCAAGAACAAACAAGTGGGAACGACAGGAAAGGTAACGAGAATAGAGATGTTAATCTTGAGGAGCCACACTGTAGTGATTGGATTGATCAGAATTCAGATTTTGAAGATGCAGTTTGTGATTTCGATAACAGTAATTGGGATTATCAAGATTCAGATTTTGAAGATGCAATTGGTGATCCGAGTTCCTTTGAACAGTGGGAGACTACTGTCGACACAAAAATCATGACCATCCTCCAGCGAGAAGTCACCCCCACTTACAACAACTATCAAGATTTGGAGTATCACCGGGAGGACGCAGACTGTATGGACTGGAATTATTTGCAGAGGATTACTAACGGCTCTCAGGAATCTTGTAGTCCAGGTACTCTTATAAACTCTAAACATCTTTCCTCTTTTATTGATTTATCTCCTTATGTTAATTTTAAATGGTCCAAAACTTTACAATTTAATACTAGGTCTTTGGTGGTTGTACCTCAACAACCCCAAATGACATTATGAAAATCTTTGCTTGGAACTGTAGAGGACTAGGTCAATCCTCTACAGTTCAACTTCTCGCTTCTCTCATGAAGTGTTTTAAACCTGATATTTGCTTTTTATCTGAAACCATTTGCTCGGTAAATACTGCTTCTACTAGATTAGCTAAATTACTTTTTCCATTCTCTTATGGGTTTGATGCTATTGGTCATAGTGGAGGTCTTTGGATAGGTTTCTCATCGAATATTCACCACACCCCAATTCACTTGACTAAGAATCTCCTTCTCTTTGAAATTACAACAGAACTTAATTCACCTTGGTACCTAGCCTGTTTATATGGTTGTCCCCAACTTCATCATAGATTAGATACTTGGAACCTTGTTGAAGATTCTCTAAAACCATTCTCGCATCTTCCAATCCTGATGTGTGGTGACTTTAATCAAATTATTTTCAACTCTGATAAATCTCCCCAACCTAAAACCACCATTCCCGGCTCTATACCTCTTCTTAACTTCCTTTCTACCTTCGGACTTGAGGACATTCCTAATAAGGGTTGTCCTTATACATGGTCAGGCACCCGAAAGGGTATCAAAATCTATGAAAAACTAGATCGGGCAATGGGTAACTACGAACTCTCAGTTGCCTTTCCTGGAGCCACGTGTAATACTCTGCCCATCCAACGATCTGATCATGGGCCTCTAGTTATTTCAACAAAATCTTCATCCTCCAATAAAGCGAGGTCCTTCAAACTTGAATCGTTCCTTACCCTTATCCCTGACTTCCCCCTTCTCATACAAAACACTTGGTCTTCAACCACCAATTCTACCTCTTCTTCCCTGCTTCCCTCTTCGCATTCATTCTCTCTTGTGAACAACCTAAAACATACCAAAAAAACAATTAAGCATTGGAACTCCACCAGAGTGGGAAACATATTCAACCAAATAAAACAGTTACAAACTCAACTTTCTCTTTCACAATCTAGCCCCCATATCCCAATTAATCAAGTCAATGATGATCAAATAAGATCCCAACTTGACCTTCTCCTAACTGCCGAAGAAGAATATTGGCGCCAACGATCTAAGATCACAGCTATCTCTGAGGGGGACCGAAACACAAAATTCTTTCATGCTCATGTAAAACACAAAACCAAAATAAACAACATTCTGGAAATAAAGGATGATTCAGGAAATCTGATATCTGATGACAATGAAATTCGAAGTCATTGCAAAATGTACTTCGAATCTCTTTTCAAAACCCATTTTAAACCAGATTCAACTTCCTCCAGAAGCCCTAACAGAAGCTCTAACAACTCCTACACCTCCCTCTCTCATATCAAGAAGTCCCTCACCGACTCTCAAATTTCTGATCTTAGCATGCCATTTACTCATGATGAGGTCAAAGATGCTTTATTTCAGATGTCGCATTACAAGTCCCCGGGGCCTGACGGATTTCCTGCAGAATTCTATCAGAAAAATTGGGATATTGTTGGGAAAGATGTCACCCTTGCCACTCTGGAATTTCTTAATCAAGGTTTTATTTTAAAGGAAATTAATAATACCTTCATCACTCTCATTCCTAAAGTGGCAAAACCTGAAACCATTGGTGACTTTCGACCCATCAGTCTTTGCAATGTTATCTACAAAATTGCATCCAAGGTCCTTGTTAATAGATTGAAACCACACCTTAATGACCTCATCTCCCCTTACCAAAACGGTTTCATCCATGGTAGAAGTTCTCAAGATAACATTATCATGGCTCAAGAACTCACTCATACAATCCGATCCTCTCAAGTGAGAAAATATGGGACTGCAGCCATTAAAATAGACATGAGTAAGGCTTTTGATAGAGTCAACTGGGACTTCCTCCTCTCTCTTCTATGTAAACTCAATTTCCCCCAACACTGGATTAATCTCATTGACCAATGCATTTCAACTGTAAAATATTCTGTTATTGTCAATGGACAAACAACAGATCCTTTTGCTCCAACATGCGGTCTTCGCCAAGGAGATCCACTCTCTCCTATCCTCTTTGCCCTCTGCACTGAAGCTCTTTCCTCGTCTCTTACCCATCTCCAAGAATCTAAAATTCTGAAGGGGGTGTCAATTGCCAAGAATGGACCCCAAATTACTCATCTATTGTTTGCTGATGATTGTTACTTCTTCATCCACCTTTCTCCTAGTAGTGTCTCGGCTTTCTCTGACATGCTCAACCAATTCTGTTCGGACTCTGGCCAAATAATTAATCACACCAAATCTATCATCACTTTTAGTCCCAAGACACCCACTTCTATAAAAACTTCTACCATCTCTTTATTAGGTATCTCAAATTCTGATACCTTTGGTAACTACCTTGGTATTCCACTTGATATCACTTCTAACCGTAAACAAATTTTTCTTGAAGTGATCGACAAAATTAAAAAGAAAATTGCATCATGGAAAAGCAAATTTTTGAACTTCTCTGGCAGATCTACCCTTATTAAATCTGTTCTTCAAGCCATCCTTGTCTATCCTATGGGTATTTATAAATTTCCTTTGAATACACTCCATGAAATTGATAAACTCCTTGCCAACTTTCTTTGGAGTGGTCATCAGGGAAACAAGATTCATTGGATAAATTGGGAATTCCTCCATTTTGAAAAATGTAAGGGAGGACTTGGTTTTAAACACCTTCATCACTTCAATCTTTCACTTCTTGCCAGAAATGGTTGGCGTCTTATTAGCCAACCCAATCTCCCCATTACCAAACTTCTCAAATCCAAATATTTTCCGAACTCCAACCCTTCATCTTCCCTTACCAAACCTAACTCTTCATGGTCCTGGAAAAGCCTTGCCTCTGGAATTGCAAATATCAAGAAGTTCTGTTGCTGGAAAGTTGGTAATGGAACTTCCATAAATATTTGGAATGATTCCTGGATCCCGTCTGATAACAACTATACCAAAACTCAACCCCCTCTTTCCCTCTTGAATATCACCCCTCCTAACAACTCTCAGATCACTCTTGTCTCTGAGCTCCTCATAAATAATACACATTGGAACACTCCTCTCCTTAATTCCCTTTTTTCCCCCATCCTCGTAAGAGCCATACTCAGTATCACCCCATCTGAATCTGATGATACCATTATATGGTTTAAAGATAAATTAAGTACTAAAGACATATACAACAAACTCAATACAAATTTACCTAACACTACCCATAAACCTGCAAGCATATCTATTATCCCCAGAAACACTTGGAAAAAACTTTATAAAATTCCGTTCCCAGAAAAAATCCATACCTTCCTCTGGAAACTTATCCTCAACAGACTTCCAACAAATGACTTGCTCTCCACCAAAACCAAACATCAAATTTGCACTGATTGTCCTCTTTGTATAACTTCTAAGGAGACCTCCCATCATCTCTTTTCTGAATGTTATTTTTCTAAAAACTTATTTTCTCATTTTAATATTATTTTCTCTTCTTCTGACCCTGTTAGCCTTACGGTTGCCCGATGGTTAACAAAAAATTGGACTTTAAATAACATGAGAGATATTCTTAAATTTGGAAGTATACTTTGGGTTATATGGATTACAAGAAATGATATCTTGTTCAACAAAATCATACCAAATGTAACACATTGTATTGATCTTGTCACCTCTTTATCAAACAATTGGCACAACAAATATTCCAGTATTAAAAGAACCTCCAAACCAACTATCATCTCTCAACCAAGAAATCATGGATTGAGAAATCAATCCATTATTTCTTTCAACTCCATTAGCACTCTGTTTTGCAACTCTTGTCCAAGAGATTGTCGCAGAAGAGATAACAAATTATTCTTAGGAGTTACACACTCTCCTGACTCTAGATGGACCATCTCTTGGTCAAAGTATGGAACCAACAAAACAATAGAGGGATCCAAACTCTTTACTGAAGATAGCAACAGAAACTTATCACTCCAGAATATCTGTACTGGGATTTTTACGGCTCTACTCATTGCAAAGGATCTTGATCATCATAATGTCTTTATTGTTACTGATAGTTTTATGACTCAGATTTGGTCTAGATACTATCACATTTTTCATCAGAAAAGCGAGTTGGACCATTTGCTCAAGAGTGAAGATAGAAATTGCTGCAATATCTTGTGGAACCCAACTACCACAGGATGTTTCAACAATCTCAAGGATGTTGTAATTTATGCTTTCAATGCTTTGAACAATTGTAATATTTTGGATGCGACATGTAATGGGTTCGCAACCCGTAACTCTGTTTAAGTTAAGAATTGATTTATCTATCAAAAAAAAAAAAAACAAAACAACTGCCGAACTTGTTCACAGCTTCAACTGCCACTGCTATACTGCGACTAAAAGGAACCAGCTCCCATTTTCCGCAACCAAAACTCAGCTCCTTCAAAGTCAACGCAATGAGAGCCGTCGTTCAGCGGGTCGCGTCCGCAAGCGTTGAGGCAAGACCATAAAAATTGTCGCCTTTCTCATAAATTTATCACATTTCGCACAAATTTATCACATTTATAACAAATTTCGTATTTTATTTCATGGGATGTAATCAGGTTGAAGGGCGAATTGTGTCTTCAATTGGGCCTGGGTTGCTTGTTCTCGTCGGTATTCATGAATCGGATGCTGATTCTGACGCTGATTATATGTATGTATATGAAGATTTAATGTGTATTTGTATGTACAAAAATAGTCACTCCATCCCAAAATGATTGTCCAGTATTAACGAACTTCATTGCTTGATAACATAAATTTGTTTGAATCAAAACTATTAGCGATAAAGTCAGTTGAGGACAATAGCAGTTGGTAGGTTTGCTTATTGGCTTTTTAAAATTTGAATAGATTTGTGTATGTTGTATAATGTTTTGAGTTTAATAATTACTGAAATATAGTGTTTCCAACCTGCGGTAATTTCATTTTGAATTGAATATGTGCATTTGGTAACTTCGGGGGAGTTTGTTAATCTTGACTATCGAACAAAAAAACTTAGAATAATGTAGGGATGTAGGTAGTGCAACTTCGATTTGGATCAAATATTAGCATGTTAATAGTAATGTTCATTTGGCATGTGATGCATATTTCACCAAATATTTTACAACTTATGTAAACATACTCGACTTGAAAATCGAAAGCTGATCTATCAAATAAAAAACTGGACAATTTGGTTGGATGGAGGGAGTATTATTTAGATCTGTTAATGGGGGTATACTTTTGGTGAATTTGGTCGAAATCACGTTTCTGATTCAGTATTTTAAATTGATTGCAGATGTCGGAAAGTTTTGAACATGAGATTATTTACGAATGAGAATACTGGCAAACCATGGGACCTCAATGTATCATTGTTTTTGTTTTCTCTCATTTTGTATTGCTATCTGTTACTAGTTATAAATGCTGAATATTTTATTTCTCAATACTTCGAATTTTGTATTTGGATGGGGAAGAGCCCGTTTCTTGTTGGTTATGTATATCAATGTGAAAACCAGTGGCATGTAGTTTTTTGTTGATTGCTTCATTTTACATATCACAGGTTATGCAAAAGAATAACGAAGTTCTTCTAGGTACATGGGTAGACTGTGATTTTTCCATTCCTAGATCACGTGGAATATTGATTTGTTTATTCATTTGTTTGGGATTCTGAAGTTGAAGTTTGATTCACTGTTAAATTATCTAAAGATGTTCAATGTTCATAACAGTAATTAGAATTCTCGTGTTTGTACAGTGAGTCAATTTACATTATATGGGGTTTTGAAGGGAAACAAGCCTGATTTCCATGTTGCTATGCCTTCAGACAAAGCAAAACCATTTTATGCTTCTATAGTTGAAAAATTCAGGAAAGCTTATAAGCCTGAAGCAGTCAAAGGTGATTCATTTAACTTGGATGTCTTGTTTAATTCTTGTCGTTATTACTCTACCTATAAGCAAATGCTTGATAAATATGTAAGATTCCTTTATGGATGCTCTTTTTGTTCTGAGGTTCGAATATCTGTTGCTACGAAGACAACTAGTGTCCCATTGGAAACAATATTGGTAATTGGTTTCTTGTGTCTCGTAGTATATTATTATCAAAATCGAACTAAGCCCTATCCAACTAAGAGAGTTCTACTATATGGATATGGCGTCTCCATTCAGTGATTCAGACCTATGTTTGGTTATCTCTTCTGTTAACTTTGTAAGTTGTAGGTTACTTGATATAGTTCGATAGTAACCTGCCTTTTTTTCCTGCTTAAATCAATAAAACTCTAAGGTTGCTTTGTAAAATCTCTTGACAGACGCTAGCAGGGAAACTGTTGTTGTAGTCTTTTCTGTTGAACACTGCCAGTGGATTAGGGTAGGGTAGCTCACTATACCTCACATTGTAGGATTAGACCTGTTTCTCTCCGGTGTGGAGTGTTGACACTTACTTCTTGTCTAACAATGTAATGTTCCAGTTTGTTTTTACTTTTTTACACTTTGAATATCAAGTTCACTTAATGTTACATAAATAGGTAGTAGTTCAAGAAATACATAATATCTTCAGAAGATGTTAAGACTCAAATTAACACATATAGATGGATTTCTCTGCTAGGTTAAGATGGTGTGACTTTTGCCAAACAATAACATTTATGTACCATATCTAGATGGGTACAAGACTCTTCAAACCTCACAGGTTCTAGCTCAATAAATTGATTTAGTGACAATTTAAGTTAATGATACAACTGTTGTGATTCTCAACACTAAGATTATGTCGCACTTTATAAATTGTTATGTGTTATAATTAAGAAGCGGCTGTTCTTCACCTTGAACCATTGTAGAAATGTATGCATCTTATGCATTCCACCTACGAGTCAATCAAGTTACTTCCATCCAAGAGTTAAAGATTTTGTATGCATATCGTGCTTATCAGCCTTGTTACCAATAACTAAGACTTCCACTTTAAACCCTTATTGAAATGTCATGCTGTTGCCTCAAAACCTATCTGACTAACTTATTTTCATCTTGCATAGTTGTTATGCATACTAAGGATCTGTAGCCTTCTAAATCTGCATCTTAGCCAGTGTCGCATCTATAAAGGAGCACTAATGTATTGTGTCTTGTGTTTCTACAGATGGCATTTTTGGAGCAATGATGAATGTAAGATTTAATGGCTTTATATTTTATTTAAGTTTTCTACTCCCCACCCCTACCCTCATGCATTTTCCATTTGCGTGGAGAAAAATACCATCAAATGTTTGACACCATCAGAAGAATATAAAAGTTCCTAACTCCCAATCCATGTAATAAGGCCAAGATATTATTTCAACCATTCAATTATTTACAATGCAAGGACAAGATAACCCTTAATTCCTTATCAAATCTTATCTGGCTCAGAATGACAGATTTCTTATGATGTGTTTTCTCAGTTCTTTTTGTATACTTAGCAACAGCTATAAATCTCCATTCGACTAGTTTGAGACCTTCAAACTAACCTATGGTTGAATTTGTTGATCTGCTTAAGGTAAATTTGGTCAATGATGGCCCGGTTACACTGCAGCTAGAATCCACAGGACCTTCCAAGTGACTTCACATTGTGTAAGTTCCAACTTCCCACT
The DNA here is from genome assembly GCA_003412495.2 of Echium plantagineum. NCBI lineage: Eukaryota > Viridiplantae > Streptophyta > Magnoliopsida > Boraginales > Boraginaceae > Echium > Echium plantagineum. The sequence goes on from CM016562.1 coordinate 11,594,796, forward strand.
ATTACCTTATATTCCCTTCTATGTGGAGATCAAATTTTTTGTGGACTTTGCTCTTGCTTTGTTTTTGCAGGAAAACACTTCCAGCGATCTGGTCTTGATTGAATTTTGTTTCTCACAAATGTTGATCTATGTTTGCCAACTGGAAACAAGGCACTATGGGTGAAGGCATCAACAAGCTGAGGATCAATCGACACAATATGCAGCAAGAGAGCAAATGGTATTTTTTTCTTATGATCTGTAATATTATTACCCTTAACCTTGGGTGTAGCATATTTTTTCTACGTATTCAACGTTAATGTTTATGTTGTGTTATTGAACTTTGCACTAGTTTATTTCGATGAAAGTTTGCCAGAGTAGATCTCCAAGTTTTAACCATTTTCCAAAGTTGTTTATAAATTAATTTCTTGTATTTTACCAATGATTTCAACTTTGAACTCAAATAGATCGAATAGGTAATACAAACACGAGACTATACAGCATTACTAGCTATTACATCATTTCAGCTTGGCATGTATGGTTTACTTGTATTTAATGTGTAGTCTATGAATATCATCTGTAGATAACTAGGTTCTGCTAACATTTATCTCTAAGGTATGCTCTACTGTGTGCAATGTGCTTAATAGTGCAGAAGGTAAGGCATGCGAGTACTACTGCACAAGTTGGTAATTAAGTTGTGTAAGTGTCGGGGATTAAGTTGTGTAGTGTGGTGTAGTGTCGCCCACACTAATGGTGGCGGGGGTTGACTATAATTATGATGGTGCTTGAGAGGGATCTTTTAGCAAGATGCGTTCTGATTTCAGTTGTCGAAACACCTCACAACCTTCAGTGAATTAGTTGAAATATGTATAGGGAGTTTTGAGTTAGAAAACAAAGCGCTTCCTTAATGTATGTTCAAGGTCAACTGGTCAACCAAGGCTTCTTAGATCTTACATTTTCGTAATAGCGAGCCTCTTTATATATTTTTACTAAAATTAATTAAAATGATAATTATGAAATATAACTATATAATTTTGTTATAAATTATAATAAGCTAAAAATTTGTAATAAAAATATTCTTTTATTATACTCTTAAACTTTTCTTGTTATAGTAACTATAATACAATGTATTGAACAATGATTGTCAATAAAACCAAATTCTGAACCGAAAAACTAGAGGTATTGAAATTAGTGAAACCGGTCGAACTCGAACAATTTTTAGTTAGAAAAAATCCACCAGACTCAATTTGGTTCGACCCGGAAAATGGTTGTTTATGAACAGAACCGGGTTATTTTTTTAAACAAAATTAAGTACTACCTTCATTTCAATTTAATTGACGCTTTAATAGTTTGTGTTAAACTTTGACCACAAACTATTTTTTATGCGTTCATCCAAAAAATATAAAATTGATATCATTCAATTTGTTTTCCAAAATATTTTCATAATACTGTAATTTTTTCTAATTTTCTATAATGCACATACAAATTAATTGGTGATTAAATTGTGTTTCGAAAAAACTGTGAAGTCAATTAAGATGAAGTGGAGTGAGTGTTGCTTCAAATAAACTTAAATCCCTAATTCGTGAGTCAATCGAATAGTCTAGTGGAAAAGGCTCAATGATAGTGATCAGAAATCCTGGTTCGAAACTCACCTCATCGCTAATTTACAAAAAAAAAAAAAAAATCCCTAATTCGTGAAGCTCCCATTCGCTACTCCAGCTCCACATCGCCCCCACCTTACTCAACCGACAACGGCGACACCAGGTCCCCTGCGACCTCCAACTCCGGTCCAGCCCAGGTATGATCTTTCTTGACTAATTAATATTTGATTGTTAATTAATGTTAATTTTTGCGAAATTATACAAAACCAACTATGATAACAGCTTAGGGCGTCGACCCATCCATGTCGTTCAGCGGGCATGTCGACATTTCCTCCGATTCGGATGTGGAAGAAGATTATTCTGTAACCAAGCCACCTAGCACCAATCTCACTACCGCTGCTAACAAAAATATACCCACAGGTAGTAAAATATCCTGATTTGAATTTGAATTTACCGAATTCGAGCTATCCGAACCCCCTTACCCCGCTTAGGATGAGAAGAGGCATTGGGGCATGTTGATTCGAATGTTTATCTGATGTTCTTTATGCAGACTCACAGCTGAGAAGAGCCCAGATGTACCAAGATTACATGAGCAATGTTCCGATTCCTAATTTACGAGGTTCTATCATTCCTTTTAGCTCGTGGACTGAGTTAGCCTCGTCGATTAAAAGTTTATATGATCAGCCACTCCATTACCTAACGAATATCCTCCTGAAAGAGTGGGATCGGATGAGAGTTGGTAGAGATGATGAAGAGATTTCGTTAGATATGCTAGTCCATCCTTCAAAAGCCGAAATTACAATTTGGCTTCTTGAAGAAGTTCATCGTGGGACAACGTCTCCTGACCATCTATTAAAACTGTGGCTGGCTGATCCCTGGTATCATACTTTTATCGATCAAATGTATCCAAATCTTATCCCTCGCTTGGGTAACTCGTAAGCTCTCTGTTGCTAAATGGACATGGTTTATGTACATGCCAATTGTTCTCTAGTATGTACCCTTTTAAATAGTGTAGTTCCTAATGACATATCTAGCTGTTTTGCATCTATGTGTACGTTTTGAGGATGCACACTCTTATTCTTGAACAATATGCTATATAAGGGATTATTATGTTGAGACTATATGAGCAGACCTTCATCCAGCAGATATAGGGGCGGCATCTCATGCTCGTCGCCTCATCTACTTTGAACTATTATTCAACTGAGGCCTGAGGGTAAATGGTCCTTGAACTGGTTTAGCTCTATGCAACTCCTATCTTCTTAGGCTAGAACTGGGCAATTAGACTCATGCATGATCTATCTGCGTCATAGCATCTTCTTGTCGAACATTTGCTACTATGCTATGTTAATGTGCCACTGAACTCGTAGGTCTAAAACCACAATAAACATCTCCGTCTTTGTTATGATGGGTGCAATTTCATCAGCCTTTTTGTTTTGATAATATATGTGGTAACTAACAATCCATCGACACCGTGATGCCTAAAACGAAGACGTCCTTTCGCTACTGTATAGTAATCTATCACCTATGTTATAGTACTCTATCAGGTCCTATTTTGTGCGATGGGTTGTTCACGCGAGGGTGGTGGTTGGTTGTGGTCAGTGGCGGATCTAGAATTTTAAAGTGTCTGTTCGAAATCGACATAAATTTTCAAAGTGACAGCTCAAAACACTTAAATATATTCAAATATAAATTTAAATGCTAATTTTTACATTAATCTTTCTTTAAATATATATAAATTATTTTTTAAAATGCTTGTTAGACTGAGCGGGTGCGAACAAGAACAAGTCCACACTGGTTTTGGTGGTGGGTATAAGATTTTAGTGGTGATGGTGGTGAGTGTGGGTAGGGAAGGTAGGGATAGGATGTGAAGAAAAAGAAGGTGATGAGGTTAATTTTTAATTTAATATTTTTGGTATTATCAAAAAGTGTCCAAAAAACTAATAAGCCTATTATTCCAAAATTAGGAAAGTATTAGGGTACAGTTTAAAATTTCGACGATAATAAAGGGTGCAACATGGAGATAAGCCTAACTTTTATTTTCTCTTTCAGTTTCTGGTTGAGAAAATAGTGAACAGCTATGGATATTGAAGTCAATCATGGGGAGATATAATAAAAGTGATATAAGTAAAAGAGTAGAAGTAAGTCAATATATCACGGATCTTTTTCTGTTTCCACCAAAATGGCAAGTTTTTGATTTCTATGCATTTGGTAACTATAGACATTGCATGATTGCCATAATTGATGCTTTAATTGATAACATTGCAAGAATCTTGATTCAAGTCAATGGAACTAGCTATTCAATAATTATATTGATTCACTAGACAAACTCGTATGCGGGTCATTAATGTGACGATTTCATACTAAGCAAACTGTGGGAGGGCATTTTGTTCCAAGTATTTCGCCATTGCCCGGTAGACTGTCTCGGTTGGATGAAGGCCATCGAAACTGTAATATTGTTTAGGATTTGGGCAAGCAGAACTTAGTGCACTCATGCACCCCATGCTGCAACAAGGAGCACCCATCACAACCAAACCTGTAAAACATCAAAAATAAATTAATAAATTATTTATTGAAAATGAAAGAAGAGTTTAGTTTTCTATAGATTTCTTTGTTACCATTGCTTTGTGGATTGGTGGTAACGTCTGTCATGGATTTGGCTAAATCTGCGTAAACGATTTTGCTTCCAGGGAGAGAAGCTTGGAGTTGAGGCAAGATTGCTTGTAATTTTGGATTGTAAGTAGAGCTTTCAGCCAAAGGGGGGATTCCCGCCACCAGCATGTTACGGACACCAAGTCCATACAACCCCTGACATAAGAAATAAAAAACGCGAAATAGTCAGTGACGGAACCAGGATTTTGAATGCGCGCGCACCTATGTACTTGTCCTGGAGACTGAAACTAATACTTAAAGGGGAATATTGATATTTGTGGGGTGATTGATATTGATGTACCTTGATAAATTCTTGAATTTTGCTATGAAGAAAATCTTGAAAAGCAGAACTGGTGAACTCTCTACTTCTTGGAGATGCAGCATAGTAATTCAAAAAGTAATCATTGCTTCCAGCCACTATAAAAACAAGAGCATTGTTGAGTATTTGTGTAGCCTCATCTTGTCCCACAAATGATGTCAACTTCTCAATATATTGATTTTTGAAAATGTCGAGCTGTTTTGAAACAGGAATAACATTTGATGTAGCAGTGGTAGCTTCATCATAGCCTGACCCAGCTGATGCAAAACAAACCCCTGTTTTAAGCTCCTCGTTGGACAACTTCGGATCCAAGAAAGGCGGCACAAGCTCCTTAATGCCAAGTGCTTCTGCTAGTAAATCTGACATGAGTTTCCCGTCCGAGAATCGGCCGGTCGGGACACCACCGGGGAAGGACATACCATATGGGGCATGGTTAGCTTTGGCATAAGAATTGATATAGTTGTTATTTCCGGTGTCAACTAAAGAATCACCAAATATCAAAATAGCAGGGAATTTTGGTAGGTTTGTATTATTTGGATTGATAGAGAAAGTAATGGTTAGGGTCATGCACATTTGCAGTATGAAAACGATTGAACATCTTGAGAATGCCATTTGATAATGAGAATTACTCTCAGGACACCAAATTTGGGATAAAAGAAGATATATTTGTGATGTGCCAATTTGAAAATGTGATTTGTGATCATTATATATACTTTTTCATGGAGCAAATTGAGAATACCATAATTTATGGTGAAGCCAATCAAATATAATAGTCCCTATTATAAATGCATGAAATCCGCCAGTTCTATTTAATTTCTGACTCATGCAAATTTGTTTTGTTAATGCGTGACATATATTTTGCCAAAAATACGCTCCTTAAAAAACAATTATAGGATTTAATTAGTTGAGATTAGGCTCGTCCAACGATTCTACATAAACTTAATGAACATGCTTAAAAAGGTGTGCCTTATATTTTATATTTACAATAGGAAAAATATAAAAAGCCAAAAAGTACCAAATATTACATTTTCTATCTCTAAAATTTTCCTCAAATATTATAGGTTATATTTACACTTTCCTCAAACCAGTTTTGTTCTTTATATCAAGTGTTGTAAGTTATAAATAAGGAATCTAAATTTGTGTAAAAGTTAATACATACTTCCTAAATTTGATAGAGTAGTATAATAAATTGATTTTAGGGAATTATTTTGACGAATCCCTTGCAAATGCTTTAAGTCTTGACTCCAACAATTCATATATTTTGTGAAATATTAAATAATGTATACACGTCAGTGCGTCACGCATGGCCGGCCCTTACCCATGGGCGGGGCCGTGACCACACTAGGCCTCCAAAACTGACACTTACAAATGAAAACATTAATCAAATCAAATTAGGATAGTCATCAATTGACAATAATAGATAAGAAGTATAAGTAATGTAATGTGTCATGCTGTAGTCCAAAGTTATTCTCCACGAAGTATATCAATTGTTGGGCGAATGGCGTGAAATTGCAACAAATTTGCCCTTTCCGTTGGGTGAACTGAGTCGAAGAAGACATACTCAGAGGCATTCTCGCAAACAATTGATAGTGGATTGCATAATAAAACCGATGTTTCAACTAGTCCTGTTCCGCAACAACCTTTATCAACTTCTCCAAAATCTGTTTTTTTTCATATAGATAGATAATCAAATAATACAAACTATTAAAAAGTTAAAAAATGTTATTATGGTAACAAGAACTCCAACAAAAGAAAATATACGAACAAAACATTAACCATATCATAACGTAGACTAGAGATAGTCTATAATAACAAATGATATTTTGCATCATCATACTCTAGAAGCTTTCTCCTGGCCTAGATACTCCTCACACTATTAACAGAAAATGTTACTCCCTCGTGAGTGATATCTACTTATGTATAAGCATTATCTGCAATTATAACATAATTTTGTAATTTTGAGGATTATATTCTAAGAACCCTTTATTCAATTAAAATGACTCAACTGCGAAATGTTAAATATAGGGTACTAAACTTATTCAGAAATCTTCTATCTTTCAAAACTACTTCCCTACACGGCTACATCCTTCACTAGTTAGAGTGCTCAATATATAACAAGTTATGAGATATAAAAACGATCGAACGCATACGATTTTCAACGAAGTTTAGTAATAACATCTGCATGAATTAATAATTCGAAGTTTGTTGACTTTATTTGATAATAATTGAGAAAACAATGTAAAAGATTTTCTAGAGCAGAGTAATAATCTTACCGTAGTTTTGGTTGTTGATGATGCCATTCATTGCCTCGTAGACATTCAAGAAAACAATGTTGGTGCCTAGAGTTGACCATTCATTTTGCATTGCATCCAAATTTGTTCGAACCAATATATTGAATTCTGCGGCTGCTTTTGATATCGATTTGATGCAGCCTCGTTCTGTTTTTGGATGATCTGAGAAACGAGTTATGAGTATTGGTAAACAACCCAATGGTAATAAACCTGTGAATCCTATTTTCCTTGCTCCTAGATCCACTAAACCCTGCAAAACAATTGCATAATAAAAACTACATTTAAAAATATGGATATAAATTCTAACAATAATGTGACAGATTGCTTGAATTTGATGTTAAAAGCATGTTTTTTGTTTATCTCTTATTAGTAAATAGGAGTACTGCGGAATGGTCATCAGTTTATTTTACTTATGTTACACGTCTTTTGTTTCAATATAAGAAATTGTTTAGCTCAATAACACTTTATTAAGATAGACAATCATGTGTGGAACCGTCTCACTAACGATCCATACACACCTCTTTCCTGAAGACCGTGAAAGAAGTAAATCGCGAAATGTGCCTCTATTGATACCTTACACTCAAATTCTTTATTACCAGTTGAGCTATGCGGAGCCATGTATATGTATAAGGATATAACATCATGTAAATACAAGAAACTCCATAGAAGTGGTACTTTACAATGAAAGCAGATTCTAACCTGCATAAAGTGTCGGATCTGTTTGATAAGAAAGTCCATATAAGTGGGAAGATCATAGGTCTTTCTTCGAATGGACGAGAGGTAATAACTGATCATAAAATCGTTAGTGCCTGAAGTTATAGTGTACAATGAATTTTTAACCAAAACTTGCATTTCTTCCTTCCCAATCGCAGCTTCTAGTTTTGTTTGATACTCTTTGAAATTCTCTAATTGTTGTTGTAGCGGAATCACACCCTAAATCAACAAAAAAAATAACACACCTAAATAGTATCAATTTCGATCAAAATGAATCATTATAACTTACAAGAGCTAACTAAAATTGTCATGGCATGGAAGGGCCTATTGAAGGAAGCTAGGACATATTACATATATCACCATTTGTCTGAAATACGTAAAATCTAAAAAATCCCGTGAAAAATGTGTCATAAATTGTAACAGCCGATTTAATATCTTTAAAATTTGCAAGTTATTTGTTTAATTTGGACAAACAGATATATAAAATTTTAAATTATTAAAGAAAAGGAGATTGCGCGAGGGCATGTTCTGAATTGTTATACACACATCGAAACAGTAGAGTTGCGGCCTGACAGGTGATGTTTTTGAAACATTAGCAAAAACCTACATAATAGTATGATGAATAAGAGTAATAAGTGAGTGAGAAATTGGAAAACCGTTAATTTTGGTGTAAGGGGGTCGAAGCCGGTCGCAGAAGATGCAAAAGTGACTCCAGTTTTGAGCTCTTCAATGCTAAGGCTTCTGTTCAAATATGGTGGAACATAATCTTTCACTCCCACGTACTTAGCTGCATTGCATATATAGCAAATTCATTCAATACCATTTTTTATTTTCTTTTCTTTTTCTTTTGAGATTGTACTAAATTTTTAAGAATAAACTTAAATCAAATTGATGAATCCGTGACTGAAGTTAAATGTGATGACTAAACATTCAAACGAAATAATATTACTGATTTATCTACTAAATATTTTTTTTTTCCGTGGAGTCTTAGCTGACTGAATCTATGACTAACTTAATAGCATGCAAACCAGATCATCCGATCAGGTAAATCACATTATTAAATAATGCAAGTCCTGTGTGACAGATTCGACTAAAAAATTGGTGATATATAACAGAAATCGAATTCATGACCTTGCCATTACAAGTCCAGTTATTCCACTTAACTTGCTAACTCATTCTGGCTAAAAGCTTTTAGACATTTAGATCACACAACATGCACTTAGTTCTTTCGTTCCAAATAACTTTGCTCTAACATGATTTAAACTAATTTGTAATAAAATAAAGTTGCTGAACAAACATTGTTCCAGCAATCGAAGATCAAATGTTACAATTAATTGGATTGCAAACTTACCAGTAAAATCACAAACAAGGCGACCATCAGTGAACCGTCCAGTAGGAAGTCGATTGGGGAAATTGGAGCCATAAGGTTTAAAATTGGCCTTGATAGGTGTTTTGATGTAGTTATTGTTTCCTGTATCAGAGTATGAATCACCAAAGGTAAAAACGGCTGGGATTGGTTTTGCATACGCTTCAAATGATGATGAAAATACATTGAGATAATAAAAAACAAAACAAGAAAGTGAAAGCTTGTAAAATGGATGCATTTTTTCTGCTGGCAAAGAAGCAATCTCCAAAATTAATGTATGGAACTATGGATGTCTTAGAGAAACCTATATATATTATGAAGTAGATTAATACTACCTCCGTCCCTAAAAAATTGTCACATTTTGACTTTTGTTGGTCAAACATAACAAAATTCGATCATGAATTTTTATTAAATGATAAGAAAGAATATAGCTTTGTGAGACCTTGTTAGATTCGTCCCAATATATATTTTTGAAATATTCATCCTTTGTAATTTTTTCTCATGTAGAATAATAAATATTTATGTTTTAAATCGTATTTTGTTGACCACCTAAAGTCAAAATGTGACAATCATTTAAGGATGGAGGGAGTAATTTATTTCATAGTTCATTTTTTAAATGCATGTTAGAAAAAAGAGGCGACAGTTAAACAAACTGATGCCAGGAACTAGTAGAGGTAAATAAAGTTCTTTTATTCTGAAGTGGAGATCCAGAGTTTCGAGTCACTAGTATAATTAAATGCATGTTAGAAAAACTTACTATTAACTTAATCTAAGTAAAGGAACAGTAGAATAAAACACGAAGAACCACCATCGGAACAAGCTACAAACTAAATTGTTAAGATGCACATCCTATATCAAAAATTAATGTTTTTCCAGATCAATATATAAGATCTTGGATTACTCCTCTTATTGCCAATTGGTTTTAGAGTGAAACTCATTTGAGATTTTAGTCATCCTTAATCACTAACTTTTGCAACAATAAAGAATTAAAACAAAACCATGCACATAAATAATGTCTTAAAAAAATTCTTTATTTAACAAAAAAGATAAGTAAATAATTATCAATTAGCCTAATTCAAATAGAATTTTCCATAACAAGAATTAACTCATAATAAATTAATGAAAAGCAAGGAACATTAAAAGCAAACAAACAAGTAAAACTAAGAATATAAAAGCACATACCAACAATTCATCGACATGTATATGTATAAACGCGCAATTAAAAGTGAAATAAAAAGACAAAGTTAAAACAACAAGCTGTTAACAAGAATCTAAATGAAAAAAATCTGATTGTAAAGCGAATAGAATTATCCAAAGAAATAAGAATGAGTGAGTGAGTGAGTGAATGAGTCGAAATGGATCAAGTATATATTTAGTAGAGGGAGGAAAGTGATCAATGGTCAAAATTGACCCAAGTAAATCCAATGGTTCAAAACCAATGGTCAATTATGAAGTGGGGCATAGTCAATTATGAACTGGCGTCTAAGTCATTTCATAACTAGTCCCACGTTCAAAAGATCAATAGCCAAAATTGGTTCAACTAATCCAATGACTGAAAATACGATGGTAAAGTCAAATGATCATTGGCCAAGATTGACCTAACTAATTCAATGGCTCAAATGCAATGATCAATTATGAAGTGGGGCATAGTCAATTATGAAGTGGTGCCTAAATGATTTAATAACTAGTCTCACGTTCAAATGATCAATGGCCAAAATTGGTCTAACTAATCCAAATGGCTCAAAATTCAATGGTAAAGTCAAATGATCAACGACCAAGATTGGCATAACTAATCCAATGACTCAAAAGCAATGGTCAATTATGAAGTGGACATATGTCAATTATGAAGTGGGGTCTAAGTCATTTAATAATTGGTCCCACATTCAAATGACCAATAGCCAAAATTGGTTCAGCTAATCTAATGGCTCAAAACACAATGGTGAAGTCAAATGATTAATGACCAATGTTAGTCTAACTAATCCAATGGCTCAAACGTGATGGTTGTTTATGAAGTGGGACATACGTTAATTATGAAGTGGGGTTTAAGTCATTTAATAGTTGATCCCATGTTGTTAATAGCTGGTCCCACAGGTGACATACCAAAATTTTATGAAGAAAACTTCATCATTCTTTATATATTGAGGTAATTGTTTCAGTTGAATTTTGTATTCTAAAATAATTACAATTATAGTGAGTTGATTGTAACAATAGACCCCATAAACGTGGCCAAATTGCACTTTCGTCCTAGTAAGTAAGTAATAGTGCAACTTGAACACACTTATTGACACTATTGGTACAATAAATTAACTCTCACCCTAGCAAATAGAATATATATATCTACATTTTCAATCTATTTTTTGACTATTTTATTTTGATAAATTATCAATTAATCAATTATGTATTTTAATTAATTATCACTTTTACATTTTCAATATATTTTATAAATAATTTTTTATTTGTCTTATCTATGTAAAAAATGACTAAAACTACATTACATAAATGAAACGGAATTATTGGTGGTAATTATTGGTGGTGCTAAAACGTAACCGACAATTACGTTTGGCTGACATCGCTTTCTTTATTAACTGATAACGCTATTTAACACGTGGCTGGGTCTTAACTTTGAGGTAACAGATTATTTATTATTGGTACTCCTATAGAGCAATAAATTTGTTAACACGAGTTGGTTGCGGAACCAGCCAGTGTCCATAAATTAAAGTGATCAAAGAATTATTTTGTGAAGTCGTCCCAAGTACTCTACTCCCTCTTTTTTTAGAACTAGTTATAAGGGATGTATTTTATTGTACATTTTTTACATATTATTATTTGTAAAATAACTAATAATTATAAAAGAAGTAAATTAAGTCAACATTAAAGTAGAAAAACTATTTTAAGTAAATGACTACTGTTTTTGAAAATAAATATATTATACCATACTACATGAATGTACAATGAACGTCATATTGGTATAATTATAGAGCAAATTAAGCCAACATTAAAGTAGAATAACTAGTTTTACAACGCTTGTTCGAAGCTGATAATAAATATATTATACCATACTATGAATGTACAATGAACGTTATATTTGAAAGACGTGTGTTATATGTCATTTATATGCACTTAGTATAAACCGGAGAGCATATATATTTGACTATTGGTAAAATATATATGTAACGACCCGCCCCAAGTGGGCCCTCCTGAGGTTAGGCTCGTTATCGACTCAGTAATAGAGTCACCTCTCTATGGATGACTCGAATAACATACGTAAAAGATTTGAATAATAATACAATAAACTTGATTTTAAAAAATAAAATACTGTTATAAATCCATCGGGGTAAATCACCTTACGACTCAACGGTAAGAAAATACATGTCTCAATACAATACAACTCATAACGACTCCAAAATACTACAACGTAAAAGCATGACGAAACAATAAGACACCCAACGACTGAGAGAGATCATATGCCACCATCACACTCACTAAAGCACGAAGTCCACTTGCTCCGCTGCAACACAGCTAGCCTAATAAAATATAGTCCCCGAAGGGTCAGCTCCACAACTGGTGAATTCTAAATCACCGGTGGCTACCAACCCACGCACGCAGAACCACCTTGAATTTTGTTAAAAAATTTATATAAGTTATATTCCGTTCATTTTTTTTAGTTGGTGTTTTATATTTTCAAAATAATATTTTAATGGGTATATCTTTTTAAGTTTATATTTAATGTAATCAAAGTACAATAAGTATAATACTAATACATGATTGTAATTGTTGATTAATTTATTATTAAAGACATATGTGTAACATGTGATTGTTTATTAATTGACATGAAAATAACTAGAACGATAACGAGAAAAATGGAGGGAGTATAAAATCAACAATTTTGAGGTGTTTTTCCTTGTAAATTGGTGGAAAATGCTTCAACCACTAGGTGTTTGGTAGCACGAAATAGAAGTTTTGCCGCAAAACTCATCTTATTTGATCAACGTGATCGGACTCGACATCGAAAAAATGAAATATAACTATCAATTTTTTTAAACCGAAAAAAATTTTAATACATAGTTCGAACCACCACTCATAAATCATCATGAAAAAAGAATAACATATATCAATAATATAGCTCAACAACCAACACCACATACAACATATGCATACATACTATATGCACCAGATTCAGACTTTCCCACTGTATAGTACTCTACCTAACTCGCGTGTAGGGAGACCACTCATACTCATCATCATATCATGGCATTACTATCATCGCCTGCATCACCTCTGTGACCGGCTCTAAACTAGCATGGTGTTACCGCCATTGCCCGCATCATGACCGGCTCTAAACTACCATTGCATTACCGCCATCGCTCGCATCACCTCTGTGACCGGCTCTAAACTACCATGGCATTTCCGACGATCCCGCATCACCTCTGTGACCGGCTATAAACTAACCCACGTTGTCGGATCATGACAATAAGCAAACTCATCACATGCAAGCATCTCAACATATCAATCATCAAACCTTAGGTCCACATCTATCATCATGTCCATACTCAACAAAATCAATAATCATAACATGATTCTAAATCCATACATCACATACGCAATTACACATAACACATGTATATGAAAGTAAACAGATATGAGTAAGAACTCACCTCAAGCAAACATCACAAGGAACACTCACTCCTGAGCCAAAGATGCGTAATAAACTGAGTACCAGGAACCTAGTATAAAAACATATATCCATCAACCATCGCTCATATATTGTCCCAACTTTTCACTAATTAATATATGTCCTTATATTATAATAGTACTTTACTTATGACCCAAGTATGTAAAATCACGATTTTTCTCCTGCATCTTCTTTAATTACATAATTATATAATAATAGGGTTTTAACGTCAGAAAAGACAAAACAGTTTATTTGAAGCTTATTAAACTCCTATTTTGCTTAATTTAAAATGTATTTCATTCATATCGCATAATTATTTATAATTTGATTAAAGAGAAAGAAAAAAAAATAGTCACTCATTCATACATATGATTTCCTTATAAGTAAAAGTGAAAATATATATGATTTGTTTGTAATGATGGTAAATTAGATAATTAAGCAAAGTCTCGTCTGATCCATTACTACCATTTACTATTCACCCCTTTCCCTTCACCAACACTTAAACTAACTATTCAAATCCAACTAACGGCATCATATCACCAACACTCACTCACTTTGTCCCCAAATTCAAACAAAAGAAGAACCTTAATGCATCTAATCATTCTTACATCCACTTGTCCTATACTACAAAAACCAACTTCCCAACTCTTATTATTCATCCAAAATTATAATTCAAATATGAGTACGGCAAGATTTGTGAAATGTGTGACAGTGGGAGATGGTGCCGTTGGAAAGACTTGCATGCTTATATCCTACACTAGTAATACATTTCCAACGGTACTATTATCTAATTTCTCATTATTATTTTTCAAATTCGTCGATAACTAATAAGTAAATTAATTGTTGTGTTCGTGATTTAATCTATAGGATTATGTCCCAACTGTATTTGATAACTTCAGCGCAAACGTTGTGGCGGATGGAAGTGTGGTTAACCTCGGACTATGGGATACTGCAGGTCGCCTTTCACACACCTCGACTAATTTTATTATAACGTTTTGGTAGCCGTCTATGTACTAAATGATAATAAGACTGCAGGACAGGAAGATTACAACAGGCTGAGACCTCTAAGCTACAGAGGAGCTGATGTATTTCTATTGGCATTTTCCCTAATTAGTAAGGCTAGTTTTGAAAACATAAGCAAAAAGGTACTAGTATTTATTCTAATTGACCTGATCACTGGATTCTCTACTAACTAGGATATGCTTGTTAATCTCGTTTCTAATTTGCATATATAGTGGATCCCTGAGCTTCGACACTACGCGCCCAATGTACCAATTCTCCTCGTTGGAACAAAACTCGGTATGATTATTGACTTTGCCTTCTGTGCGAACTGTTTATGAAATTTGGTATTAACACGATAATTTGAGCAGGAACCTAGAATTAATACTTGCAGCCGATTTTGAAATTGAGGGGGGTCATCGACACTTTATTATCATCCCTAGTAACCTCTGTTGTGAGAACATGAAGATATATGTCGAGGACATGTTCTATATTAGTATTGTTTTTAACTTCGTGTATACTGAGTATTATTTTTGGCATGTCATGATGTGTGTTCAGACTTACGAGATGACAAACAATATCTAAGTGAGCATTCTGGATCAATTTCAATAACGAACGCCCAGGTACATATCCTCTATTTCAACAATTCCCTTCAATCTAGAAAAATGTAGTTATATTTCTCTTGTTTAAAGGGGGAAGAGCTCAAGAAAACAATTGGTGCAGTTGCTTATGTTGAATGTAGCTCCAAGTCTCAACAGGTAATTATATTAGATTAATGGATCACCGCGCATCTTTAGTTAAGACGAGCGCTACATAATTGTTTAGACTTAGAGTAATATTTAAGATGAAACGCTATTTAAACTACCATAACGGTTGGTTAGATCGATTATATAGATTGTACTTGATTAAAAAACTGTTAAGCTAGTTCTCACAATAATATCGAGTATTATTTGATGTTGCAGAATGTGAAGCTCGTATTTGATACGGCAATAAAGATTGGTCTCCGTCCACCAAAAGTGACGAAAAAACAGAGCAAGCCAAGGAGCCTTTGCACCTTTTTGTAGGCTGCAATAATCATATACGTACATAGCATATTCTTTGAATCATCATTATGTATGTGCCACCCTAATGTATGTTTTTCGTTTTCTGTATATGAAATAATAATGATTACATGAGATGTTCAAAGTTCATTTTGGATTAAGGAATATGCATGACTTCACAATTGGAAGTCAATGCACTTCTCTTTACCTATTGCCGTTTCGAATCTAGAAAGTTATGATCCTCTTAAGAATAATTACCTTTTTTAAAGGACTATTATGCAATTTATATCAAATTTAGGAATAATTTCCAAGCTTTAGGGACCTTTCTGCAAAATCATTTTTATAACATGCATATCATTCGAATTAAAAGAGAGCAAACACTCGTAAAAATGAGTAATATAGAAACATGGAGTATTCTCAATCACACTATTGAATTTGAGAATATCGACATCTTATTAGGTATATAAACTCTCTTTTAATTATAATCACAATATTATATGTCATGTGGGTACAATACCAACATTAACCCTTTACATGGGTATACTTATATGAATGATGAAATATCGATGTTAGGATAAAGACCTCTAGCTTTCACCAACTTTAAGAATATTGTTCGATAGCTTATGTTATACAAATATTCATTTAGTTAACTCTTTAAACTATTGTAGATTCTCAAATTCAATGTGGTGTTACGAATACTAAGGTCAACAGATTCTTAAATCTAAAAGAAAATTGAGAATACTCCTAAAATTGATATAATTAACCTTGTAAACTATTATAGATTCTCAAATTCAGTATTGTGTTGCGAATACTAAGGTCACCATATTCTCAAATCTAAAAGAAAATTGAGAATACTTCAAAAGATTCGTGTTGACATACTATTACCAATCCAAAGTAAATATTATGGAAAATGGTCTATCTCCAGAACGTTGGGCAAAGAAACCAACAATGGAGCTATTTTCAATGATTTTTTAGTTGACTTTTGCTGAAATAGTATAATTATTGTCAATCAAAGCTCATTTGTTTGCAAATTTTTTGGTGTTTGTACCTTTCAATTTGCTCTATTTTTCTTGATGTTTGATAATTAAGAGAGAGATGATAAGAAACTAGAAATCGTGGGAAACGTATGTTGGGGGATTGAGTGGAAATAGGGACGTAGTTATAATTACTTAATTTTATAAGGACTATTTCTAATTTAATGTATTAGGAGAATTCTTAGGAGAACAACTATTAGGAGAACCGTAACCAATTCGTGGTCTAGTGACTAATACTATGATGTTGCTGGTGATAACATTTCATTTCTTTTAAAATATAGTGATGTTAGTGCATTCTCGTGACCTTGTGAACACATTTATGTCTCAACTAAAACACGAACAAAGCCTCAACGAGTAACACAAACTTTATTGAAGTCTTTGGTTAAAAGAGTTTAGGTTTCAACATCATTTAGTTCTGACAATAGACCCAAGTTAACATCAAATATTTCAAAATCGTGCTACATGGTGGCTAGTAGGGTTCATTTAAATGTTTGATTATCCCTTTTTATAATTTACATTTTTATTTGACATATAAATTTTTGAAAGTTCATTTTTTTATACACATGAAAAACAGTAGAGTTTTGGTGTGTAATTACGATGTTGGGGGTAGGTTGACGCGTGCAATGGAAACATCATAGAGTATTTTAGGATCATATGATTTTTAATAAATAATTCATGACATTAATTATGGAGAAACTCGTCTATAACCATCGTATCTTTTTTTTTTCGTCTACAACCGTCCTCGTTATTATTACATGAAGCAAAATTATAACAAATATATAGAATCGAAAGAATATAATTTCTCCATTTATTTATATGACTTTTTAGACTTTTGATTTAGTTAATATTTTACAATTTCAATGTACTTTTTGCTTATTTTTATTGAATTTATTAACTAACCAATAATACAATGACAATCAATTGATATTTACATTCTCAATGTAATTTTTAACTACTTTTACTTTTTCTTGATCTATATGAAAATATATTGAACATCATATAAAGAAACGGAGGGAGTATTGATGAATAAGAATGTAAAAGCAAAAAAGTATACTCACATTTGTATGTGGGAGGATTAAACTTAGCTTTCTTTTTTAATGAAAAAACTTGTCTACTTCTATAATTGTATCTTACTAAATGTCAAGATACCAAATTGTTCTGCCATTAAACAAGAATCAATAGATCGTGATAAACTATGGTTGCACACATATAAACAAATAAGAACGCCAAGGTCGTGATGATCCATATGGTCTACACTACAAATTTTGAAGACTATAAATTGTTAAGATTCACAACTCCACACATCTACTAAGAACTTCAAATTGAAATGGCCAATAAGCATATTATTTCTCTAATTATATGTTATCTACTTCTCATAGTGCTTATAGCACCAGGTTCATAATTTCTCTCTATGATTCTTGCTTAACTTTCTTAGATATTGAATTGTTATATTAGAGTTTATCTATACGATGCTCAAACAAAATTATGAGTCTTACACCTCCACTCTTAAAAGGCTTATTAATACCATATTAATTCTTCACGTAGTTATTATCTTTTCAAATAGTCGCATACCAACTATATTTTATGTTAAATTTGATAGTTGTGAATTTGAAAATGACTAGATTGCCTCTCCTTAAAATTATTTGTTATTAAAATATTCACATGAAATACTTGGTACATACTAATCTAAAGATTAAGAAAATCCAAAAATTATAGCATAAATATAACATATAAGAGAAATTTAATAAATTCAAATAATAATAATGACTAGAAATAGCATTTTGTATTTGAAGTATATTTCTTCTATATGTAGTATATTTTAAGTGAATCGCATAATTTTGACCTAATATTAGCATTAACACATGGTAAAACAAATGTTAAATACAAGCGGTATAATAATAAATTCACATATGTATCCTTAACATACAGAGAAGAAAATGGACTTCTTTGACTAAACTATATAATATTCTTTTTTCTTTTCAGGAGACATGTTTGTTCCAAAGCCATTGGCTACTAATCCTTGTTGGGAAAGTTGTTTGACAGATAATTGGGATTTTTGTCCAAATGGTTGTTATTGTAGGGGAATTAATCCTGGCAGTAATGAAGGAGTTTGTTCTATTTTGGGTGATCATCAATCAAAGCCCTAATAGTTCATTGTCTATCCCTAATGAAAACAAAAGATGAAATTGTTATTTCAACTGCTTAGCTTCCACATATCTCTATCCTGGAGTACACGAACAAAGTTTATCTTTAATTGTTTATACTCCAGAGATCTGAGAAGTATTACAACTACTAGCTTTTGTTTGTGTGTGATAATGAATGGTGAAAAGTTCAAAATAATAAATGAAGTTATTCGGCAAAGGATAATATATATGTCATATTTGTTTTGTAATGTTTAACTGAGAGCGAATTGTTAATTTTGTCCCAAATAAGAGAGAATTGTCATGGTTCGGAAGGTGGTAGCGAGGTGGACTTTGATCCACATTAGTGTCGTCCTAGCAGTTAAGTCCTAGTAACTTATACAAAACAACGGAGTAGTAAAATTGAATAGATTGAGTAATATGTCCCTCGACGTCAACTTAAGAAACACTATTCGGGTGTGTGTATAACGACGACTCACGCACCACACCTCACGAGATAACCCCCACCACCCCAATTAAAATCGAAAATGGACTTCTACCATGAAACAAGGGAGCACGGTAAGAAAATCACACCGAACTACTAAACCATGATGGGTGTGTATATGTCCACGATACCAATTTACCGAACGCATTAAAATGCGCCGGGGTCTCTCTTTTTTTTGAAAAAGACATACCAAACACATGCATGAATCATGCCCTCGATACCAATAACGAACGTGAACCGTAAAAATAAAAGTAGTGAAAATAAAATGTAGCGTTAACCATGAATATAATGCATCAATAAACGCTAGAAAGTACAAAGCTTACGAGTGGTACGGTTATGATTGGATTAGATGATTATGAGATGAGCTACAGTTTCTTCCATCCGCACGTTTGGTGAGGAGTGGACATGAAGCGATCGATGACTACTGCACCCAACTAATACCATATCCACTACTACGAACTACTTATGGCTCTCTTCATTT
This sequence comes from Echium plantagineum, assembly GCA_003412495.2. Classification (NCBI taxonomy): domain Eukaryota; kingdom Viridiplantae; phylum Streptophyta; class Magnoliopsida; order Boraginales; family Boraginaceae; genus Echium; species Echium plantagineum. The sequence goes on from CM016562.1 coordinate 11,614,563, forward strand.
AATTTGTTTATTATTAACAAGTTACTCACAAATTAATTAGTCTTTTTCTAAAAATAAGAAATTTCTTTCGAAAATTTGAAAGAGGAGAAAAATATCCTCGAGTCAATCCGTTTATTACTGTTATTTTGCCCTCATTTACTCACCACCGCTCAATCAAACCTTACAACAAAATATCTCGACTTTCAAACATCCATTTCTCACTCCTATTTATTTCAACAACAAATTATGCCCTTAGATTATTCCTGTGCTTATCTACTCATTTCAAATTTGACTTCTCTATTAATTAATATGCTGACTTTTTAATAGTAACAAACAATCATCAAAATGATGTTCAATTATTAATAATAGGTAAGTAATACTCCTATAGCCGATTTGTATGTGCAATATTGTAGTGGTATATGACCTGAACTTCTAAAATACTTTCTCTATTTGTAACGAGGAGACAAAGTTCTCAGAAAAAGATCCAACAACTCTGTATTCTTTCATTTATTTTTATTTATGCATTTATTAGAGCTTTCACGTTCTCCCTCTGGCTATATACTGATCAAGATTCCACTATAAGCCTTGCATGTTCATCTCTTTAGGTTTTACTTATGAATAATGGTTAACAAGTTACTCCCTCCATCCCTAAATGATTGTCACATTTGACTTTTGGTGGTCAATAAAACACGATTTAAAATATAAATATCTCTTATTTTACATGTGAAAAAATTATAATAAGTTGATATTTCAAAAATATATATTGAGACGAATCTAACGAGTTCCCACAAGACTATATTATTTCTTATCGTTTAATGAGAATTTATGATCAAATTTTATTGTAATTGACCACAAAAGTCAAAATGTGACAATCTTTTAGGGACGGAGGGAGTATATAATTATGTATGCCATCCTTTGATATTCATATTTTTATGAAATATTAACACTTGGAAGTATATGTAATTATGTATATATACCATCTTTTGATATTCATATTTTTATCATATACAAATCTATATACTGTAGTTTCAAAATAAAATTTTAAAAAAGTTATTTGTAAAATTTGATGACCTCTTTAGGATGGAATAAGGAGTATTCTTACTATTGAGTATTACTCCATCTCCGTCCTTAAATGATTTGTACGTTTTAACTTTTGTGGTCGGACTTTAAAAAAATTTATCAAGAATTTTTATTAAACGATAAGAAATAATATAATCGTGTGGGACCTTGTTAGATTCGTCTCAATATATATTTTTGAAATATCAACTTTTTATAATTTTTTCGCATGCAGATTAAGAGATATTTACGTTTTAAACTATATTTTGTTGACCATGAAAGTCAAAATATATCAATCATTTAGGGACGAAGGGATTATTATATTTGCATCTAATTTGATTTTGAACTTTAAAAAAAAAAAGTTGAAACTAAAATGCATAGTTGAACAGGAGTAGGTGAGGAGGCTATAAAAAGAGATGTCATCTTCACTAAGTAGCAGTTTCATCAGTACCATCTCAAGAATATTATGAGCAACAAACAATAATAGATCTTTCTGTCTCTCTTTGCCTTTAATTTCAATTCAATTGGTTGTTTGCGTTGTAGCTATATTCAACTCTGCACACAACAACAACTTGTTCCATTTTTGCCCCTTCTATCATCATGGCTTCTTCAAATAGGCACTGGCCTAGCATGTTCAAATCTAAACCTTGTACCAACACTCACCACCACCAATGGCAACATGACAATCCTTGTAATAATTCTACTCTCCTCTCCTCAAATGCTTCCCTCAAAGCATCATATAATTCAGGTAATCATTCAATAATCTATTTTTTAATTTAATTTGTGCCCTCGAGCACTATATATACTACTGCTACTACTACTACTACAGAGTTTAGTTTGAGTAACGTCACTAGATAATGCTTATTTGTTGTGATTAAGGTTGTGAGGAGAGGAGCCCCGAGCCAAAGCCGAGATGGAACCCTAGACCGGAGCAGATACACATACTTGAAGCTATCTTCAACTCAGGAATGGTGAATCCGCCGAGGGATGAGATAAGGAAGATTAGGGCTCAATTACAAGAGTATGGTCAAGTTGGAGATGCTAATGTTTTTTATTGGTTCCAAAACAGGAAATCAAGAAGCAAACATAAACAACGCCAACTCCAAACCAAACAAACTCATCATCAATGCACCCAACAAGCCCACCTTTCATCTTCTCCTTTAGCATCCATTCCCACAACCATCATGACTACTCCAACTTCATCTTTATCGAACTCCTCTGATAAATCCTCCCCGAGTTCATTTGGATCCAAGAACATGATGGATATGTCGAATAGTTCTCCAACTACTTCAGTGAACCAACAATCTTTCCCACAAGCTCAAAGCGAGTTCTTGGCTGAACCATTTTCCTTTAAACTGCAAGATCACATAACTCCTCAAGCATCGAGTGTTGCAAATTATTTCACTCAAGGGTTTTTCTTTCCTGATATCATGGCAGCACCTAGTCTCTTTTTCAATAATGTATTGAAGAATAATATGATGAACCATCAAGAAAACCAAGAAAAGGTCAATAATGTTGAGAAAATTAAGCTTCAAGAAGAACATCTTATCTTTCCTTCAACTACACCTATTCCATCAACCACTACTCAATTTCATCAAGGTATATATTTAAACCAAAAGATTGTCTACTTGTTCTTCCTTTTCATATTCGGGCGATGATGAGTAGATACCATGTATCCATTAAATTAAGTTGATTAGTTACATTATGGCTAATTATAATGTAGTCATGAGAATTGTGTCCTTAATAATTGTTGCACGGATTGACATTATCGTACGTTGAGGAATAGGCATGCCGGGGAGCAGAAAATCAACAGTGTTGATCAATGATGTGGCCTTTGAGGTTCCAGTTGGACGTTTCAATGTGAAGGGGTGGTTTGGTGAGGATGCAGTGCTTTTTCAATCTAGTGGTGAGCCTGTTCTTGCTGATCAATGTGGTATTACGCTTCACCCTCTCCGACATGGGGCTTTCTACTTCCTCCTTCGAACCCAAACCCCAACCGCGCTTCCATATACTCCTCATCAGACCACAATTCACTTGGTAATTTATTTATGTGTCTTTTTTTTTATTAGAATTTCATTTTATTATTGCATTACACATTTACACTAGGTATGTTATGATTTATTGCATGTATATGTAGTAATTAGTAATACAACTAACAACTGTTTGGTCATTTGTTTACTTAGCTTGTTTTTTTGTGCATTGCAGAGTTAAAAAGACTTATTAAAGGGATGAGGACTTCAAGAAATTTAATGGGATGGCTGCCTTCAATTCTCCTCTTAACTAGTTCTATGTTTACTTCTTGTTTTATATGGCAATGTACTTCGCTGGACTGTGCTAGTAGCCAACGTATGGGACGAGCGTTGAGCATTTTAACGAACACGTAATATAAAGTGTGCTTTAGAAATATATGTAGTCATGCTTTACAAAACATTACTCCATTTGTTCCCTAGCTACATAGTATAAATCTAGATTCTAGACAGACTATTAACGCCCCAAATATGTTGAGGGATTGAGGATGATTTAGTGAAGTTTAATCTTATTTAAGTCGACACGGGTTATTATTTACTTACGTATTACATTATCATCTACATTATTCTAAATTTCTAACTGCGAAACGTGAATGATTTCTTTTTTCCAAACATGAATCGTGATCAATATATATCAAACGCTAAATATATATACCAAATGGTAAGACTATGTTCGGATATAGTTGCATACTTGCATATAAAGCCGGTTTAAGAATTACAATCAAAGTTCATAGTTGCACATATATATAAATCGAAAGTAAATAGATTTAGACAGGATCCGTCCATAAATTTTCGAGGCTGGAAAAATTTAAAATGAGGCCTTTTATACCAATAAGACTTTTTAGTTGTTGTTTTCTAGCAAAAAGAAAAAGTAGTAAAAAAAATACACTTAAAATCTAAAATGACAATTGGTTGAAACTCTATCATTCGATGATCGACAATTTAAAATTTACAAAGTAAGAAAAAAATACATAGGAAATATAGAATTTCAATTTATTACTCCCTCCATCCCTAAATGATTGATACATTTTGACTCGTCTTTAGTCTAACATGGGTAATACTTGTGCAAATTATCCAACCATATACTACTTACATCATTCCAATCTTGTCTCATATTTCTTGTTTGTGCACGAATCATAATGTTAGACCCAAAAGTGGGTAGACTTGATGTTTCACGTACATTCTCTTTTCAAATCTCCTCTGTAAAAGTTCAAGTGTAAACATCTCTTTATAGAAGCTTCATTTTCTTATTGTTAGCACACCTTGAGTGCTGGTTGCACAAGAGTGCACAGAGTGTATTGGTCACGTTTTTCCTGAACAGACCTACTGTTGTACCATCTATTGAAATGAAAGTATAACAGTGAGCGGAAGAAGAATCATTACGGAGTTAAGCATTAAAGACATTAAAGCTAATTCATGAAGAGCAAATATGGAAGATCCCGGAAGATCACGTTGAAGATTTGGACGTAGGTCAACAACGTGTGGACAAAGGAAAACATGAATTAGGAAGATCTTGTCATTATGAAGCGGGATTATGTTGGATTCGTTTATGGTAACTTTTGTTATTAATAGGCGCAATCAATGACAAGATATTCAAGGGCCAAGATTCACATTACCTTATGTGATATTCAAGAGAGTTAATGTAGATTGACCTAGCCCGTCAAGATACACAAGAAAGGCCCGCGACCTAGGCCTATAAAAGGAGCACTCACCGTAGCTGGAAGATGTCGACTTTTGTAGAGAGCACAAGAGCAATAGAAGAAGATTTTATTATCTAGATTTTAGTGCTAGGTCGTCCATATGTGTTAGAAGATCAGATCTATCTTCTAACTGAATTTCCGATTGAAATACCACCATTCGGTATTATCAATAGTGATGTTTTTATCTCTACCTTTCACATTTTATTTGTAAGTATCGGGAGATACATTCTGTAGGGGTAGATCTCATCTAGAAGAGTCTAGGTTTAGGCAACGGTGTACGGGGAGCGTACAGAGTAAGACCTTCCTTGTAAATCTCAGTATAGTGGAATTTTCCCTTGGACAGGCAGTCCCCCAGATGTACGTGCGTTGACACGGAACTGGGTTACCAACTTTGTGTCTCTTTTTATTCAGTATCTTATTTCCTGCACACTGACCGTCATACTGCTATAGCAGTTTAATCTACCAAACAGGATACACAATTTCAATTGGTATCAGAGCGGGCACTCAACACACAGAGTGTACTTCGTGATATCCTGTAGCAATGGGACCAAGGTGGCTTCAACCCCCACTTCTGCATAAAGATACTGATTTTGGACACTGGAAAATTAAGATGACTGTTTATCTAAAGGCTGTAAGCAAGGCTACCTGGAAGGCTGTGATCAATGAATGGAAACCTCCTATGGAGTATCTCGAAGGAGCAGCATCTGAGAAGCCAGAAACTCGATGGACAAAAGCTGAAGAAGAAGATGCCTTGGCCAATAACAGAGCCTTGCATGCACTACTCTCTAGTGTAGATCTCTCACTGTTCCCTCTTATAGCTGAGGAGACTAGTGCTCATAAAGCATGGTCAATTATAGAAGAGAAGTGTACTTCAAGAATTCCTTTACTCAACCTTGATGAGATTAGGGCAAACTGGCAGGAGATCAGGATGAATGATCACGAGACTATTCAAAGTTACCTCACCAGATTTCAGAAGTTGGTGAATCTAAGAATCTCTACTGGCCTGATGAGTCACAATGAAAATTACACTAAGAAATTTTTGAGCTCTCTCACTACAAAATTTCAGGAGAAAGTAAAAGCCATTGAAGAAGTTGATCCCCTACTCACTAGGGAATTCTCCTGCATAACCAGAAGTCTCTCCATCTTTGAAGCTCAACCTGACAATGGAAATAACTCCAATCCTACTCAGATTGATCATTCTGAAGGATTATTCAGGTGCTTTGTATCCTGTATCCCTCATGGAGCTGATAAAGACAACGAAATATCTGATGATGAGAATGATATGACAGCCAAAGAACTTGAAACTGAGTATAAACATCTCTTTCACAGTTGGAGTAATCTAACAAAGGCCTTCATTAAGCTAAAAGAAGAAAAAGACAAACTCGAATCTGAGAATGAATCTCTTCTCTCTGAAAATTTAGAATATAAATCAACTGTTGGAATGCTAGAAGGAAAAGTAGCAAGTCTGGAAAAGGGAATCAAGATGATGAACCCCAGCACCAACATGTTGAATGAAGTTCTGCTTCTTGGAAAACATCCTGGTGATCATGAAGGGATAGGCTATGGAAATCAACAAAGATACCAAGAAGCTGCAAAAAGAAGAACAAAGTTCTCTCACACACAAACTGTCCAAGTGAAAGAGAAGGCAAAGAGGAATTGGAGATGTACCAGCTGTGGTAAAAGAGGGCACATTGCTCCTTTCTGCTACAAAGTCTATGGCAAAGGAAAGAACAGATTTATGCTCAAACAGATATGGGTACCTAAGACTCAACTGGTAAGCCAAGTGGTAGTAACTGTTGATAAGGCACCCCTGGATGAGATTTGGTATTTTGACAGTGGCTGCTCAAGACACATGACTGGTAATGTGGAGCACCTGACTAATCTGGAAATGGCAACTAAACAAGCAGTAGTGTTTGGAGATGGGAATCAAGGCACTGTTATAGCAGTAGGAACACTTAATGTTCCAGGGCTTCCAAGACTGACCAAAGTTCTGCTTGTTCAAGGACTTACTTCAAATCTCATCAGCATAAGTCAGCTATGTGACATTGGTATGCATGTTGAATTTTCTAAAGAGAATTGCCTTGTCATCAACAAATCAAGATCACTCATGATGAAAGGCAAACGATCCAAAGAAGACTGTTATATCTGGACCTCATCTGATGCTCAAGACTATTCACTTGACATGAATAAGTCCACCCTAAGCTATGATTTACCCATTTACTCACAAAACTATAAAAAGGGTAATCAAGGTTCAGAAAATTGTAGATTTCTTCAAAAGGAATTCCAGGAAAGAATCAAAGAACTTGCCAATAAATATGATGATCTAAGACAAGAGTATAATAAATTAAAAGCCCAAATTGATCAAAATCATCATTTAAATTGGAATTCCAGAAAACATCATGAGGATTATAATTGGAAAAATCAAAATTTCAGAATGAATCAATCCAAGCCTTACTCAACTAAGTGGTATAACAACAGGAAGGCGTTAAAGGCTACGGTTAGACCTTGGAGAGAGGAAGTTGCTTTTTGCAGGAATGACATCATCCCATGCAGCTTTTTCAGGCAACGTGGAAAGTGGAGTAATGAAAAACTATATCAAAAACGCTTCATTACTTCATTTTGTTCACTCTATTTTTCAAAACTCTTCATTTACCACACCTTTCTCTCTCAAGCAAAAACAGAGAACTCAATGGCTTCTTCACGAAACAACTCAAGGTCTGAGGAAGATGATGTACCCATGCCTCTACAAATGCGACTTCCTGGAGAACCTATGGAACCGCTGGCAGTTTTGGTTGTTGAAGAAAGACCTGCAGTGATCCGACCTGGAGAAGTTCTACTCCTCCCTTGGATTGAATCAGGTAATCTGGCTATCTCCTCTGTTTTACCTTCTGAGCCTTCAACTATGCCGGATTCTGGAATTGAGTCTCCATCTAGGGTTGACAGTGACTTAGGCACTAAGAAATCAAGTCCCTCAATTCCTAAAAAGAAACGAGTGTTGAGAAAGGGGGGTAAACCTGTTAGGTATGTTAAGGTTGAAAATATCTCGAATTCTGACCGAAAACTCTCTGAGAAACCGAAAATTGCTGTTAAGAAAGAGCCTGATAGTAGTGATGATGATGACATTAAGGTTATTAGTGCTACTAGTAGTGTTGGTAGGAGACATACTAGAGCCAGTATGGCAGCAATGAAAGAAAAGGTTAGAGAGATGTGTGTTGATGAGAACATTCAGGCTTCTCTTGAAAAGGTGAGGGTTCAATCTGAGAAATTTAGGGAAACCCTACGAAAGGTTGAGAAGAAACAGAGAGGGGTAAAGAGGGTTGCTACCCCTGATGTTAGCAGTAGGAAAAAGGTTAAGGGGATTCACATTTCTGAGCCTAGTGAATCAAAACCTTCTGGCAGAAGACTTGTTGATACAAGTTCTGATGAGGAGGAAAAGAAGGTGAAGTCAAAAGGGAAGGAGAAGGTCTTTGAATCCAGAACCAGGTCTGGAAAGAAAAAGGTGTTTGAGGATGATGATCCCACTGACAACACTGAGTTTTCTGGATTTGATCAAACTGATAGATGGAGAATTGTTGCCAGTAGGACTATCATTCCAGAAAAACATATCTCAGAGGCTGTTCAAAACATAGCCACCTATATGGACATAATCACAGAAGCAGGCTTACTGGACATCATTCCAGAACAAACTCAGTACTGGCCTCAGCTTGTTAAGGAGTTTGTTTATAGCATTAGTGAGGACATTGAGAATCCCACTCATCCCATGTACTACAAGGTTCATGTCAGAGGCAAGATGATCAAGTTCAGCCCAATGGTGATCAACAGAGCTTATATGAGAGCTAATGAAGGATATACAGGGGAGCAGCTCAGTCTCAATGACATTATCAGTGAGCTCACTGCTGATTATATGAAGAAATGGCCAGAGAAAGGGCAACAGCTGCAAGCCTCCTCCCTCAGTCTCAGACATACTCTCTTTCACAAGATAGGGCTATCCTGCATCATTCCCTCATCCAATAACACAAATGTCAGTGAAACACTAGCCAGAGTCATGTTTCTTGCTGGGACTGGTGAAACAGTAAACTTTGGGCAGCTGGTATTCAATCAGATCATCAGTCATGCTATGTCCAATGCCACCTTCAAGTCCATTGGCTTTCCTGCTTTGCTATGTACTATTATGATAGGTCAATATCCTACTATTGTCAAGCCATCTGATGGAGCTGGAGTGTGGACTAAACCCTTGATCCTGAGCAAGAAGCTAATGGGAAGTCATCCTCTGGATTGTGAAATCAACGAAGCTGATAAGGAACCTGAGTTGCAGGCTAAAGATGATGCTGTCAGAGCTTTGTATGCTGCCAGAACTGAAGAAAGAGCCAGACTGATCAAGGAAATTGAAGAGAAAAAGCAGCTGGTACAGGCCCTGGATGAACAGATCAAGCACATGAAGCTGACTGCCAAGCCTGCTGACTCTGACAATGATGAGTAGCTGTGGATGAAGACCCCCCTGTTGGCCTTTGGTTATGTTTTTTATGCCAAATAGGGGGAGAAGAAAGAAGAAGAAGCAACTGTCTAAATATCTAGTGTTTTATTATCCGCTGCAAACAATATTTCTTTAAACTTTTACTCTGCTGAACAATCTTTACCTATCTTAGGATATTGTTTAACTATCTTAGGATATTGTTTTACTATCTTAGGATATTTGTGCCTTTGTGCAACATGTGATGTTTTCAAAAACATCTGACTGCCTGTGTCCACCACACCACTGATGGTTGGACTGATATCTGGTTATATAGAACCAATATGTGATGTTTTCAAAAACATCTGACTGCCTGTGTTCACCACATGACTGATGGTTGAACTGATATCTGGTTTCCTAGAACCAATATATGTCTTTAAACACTTGCTCTACACTCTGAAAACAAACAAGGCATTTGTCATGAAAAACATGCCCAAAGGGGGAGTTTGTTAGCACACCTTGAGTGCTGGTTGCACAAGAGTGCACAGAGTGTATTGGTCACGTTTTTCCTGAACAGACCTACTGTTGTACCATCTATTGAAATGAAAGTATAACAGTGAGCGGAAGAAGAATCATTACGGAGTTAAGCATTAAAGACATTAAAGCTAATTCATGAAGAGCAAATATGGAAGATCCCGGAAGATCACGTTGAAGATTTGGACGTAGGTCAACAACGTGTGGACAAAGGAAAACATGAATTAGGAAGATCTTGTCATTATGAAGCGGGATTATGTTGGATTCGTTTATGGTAACTTTTGTTATTAATAGGCGCAATCAATGACAAGATATTCAAGGGCCAAGATTCACATTACCTTATGTGATATTCAAGAGAGTTAATGTAGATTGACCTAGCCCGTCAAGATACACAAGAAAGGCCCGCGACCTAGGCCTATAAAAGGAGCACTCACCGTAGCTGGAAGATGTCGACTTTTGTAGAGAGCACAAGAGCAATAGAAGAAGATTTTATTATCTAGATTTTAGTGCTAGGTCGTCCATATGTGTTAGAAGATCAGATCTATCTTCTAACTGAATTTCCGATTGAAATACCACCATTCGGTATTATCAATAGTGATGTTTTTATCTCTACCTTTCACATTTTATTTGTAAGTATCGGGAGATACATTCTGTAGGGGTAGATCTCATCTAGAAGAGTCTAGGTTTAGGCAACGGTGTACGGGGAGCGTACAGAGTAAGACCTTCCTTGTAAATCTCAGTATAGTGGAATTTTCCCTTGGACAGGCAGTCCCCCAGATGTACGTGCGTTGACACGGAACTGGGTTACCAACTTTGTGTCTCTTTTTATTCAGTATCTTATTTCCTGCACACTGACCGTCATACTGCTATAGCAGTTTAATCTACCAAACAGGATACACAATTTCACTTATTATCTGCACCAGAAATTACTACTGTTTCTTGATATTCAATACTTGAGGTTGAGGGGTTACAAAATATTTTACGTGCCAATCGATGAGAACAGTTGGGCTAGTAAATAAATGAAGTAGAAATTCATGTTTTGATTGATTGATTTGGATATATCATTCTGCAAAATTCCTAATCTCTTTAAATTTTACTGTGTTTTTGAATGAAAGATCACTTCTGATAGTCGTCAAGAATCATCATTTGGTACCAAACAAACAGAGATTTCAGAGAGTAGATAGAGACAAATGCTGATTCCTGATATATGTGGGCAAGTATTGGATTCAGAGTATTTAAAGTTGGGTAGAATAAGACAATTGATGGATTCTTCAACAGTAGAATATCATTGTTTCTTGAATTCAATCACTGTTGATGACAACTACAATTGCATGGTCACACGAGAATAAATATGATTGTTATGATGTCTAGCCAAAGCCAAACCCGAGGTTAAGAATTTTTTACTTGGCTCGTTCGATTATTAAATGAGCCTTAGAGTGTCTCGGTGTGCTTTGATTAGGATATGCCGAACTCGATCCGGTTTCCCTATGATCCAAATTCAATTAATTGAACACAAATTTAATTGACTTAATCAATTAATAAAATACATTAATATTTAACAAGGCAAATAAAATAATTAAATTGCAATATGGACTAACATTAAAAAAAGAGATATTCATTACAATATATGACAAGCTTTAAAGTGCCAAAGCAATTATAACAAAATGTTCGTGTTACAGGAGTAATGAGATTTAATTTTCTTTGTATACAACTTATTACACAAGCAAATCGAGCTTCGAGCCTCACTTCAAGAGAACCAATCGTGTTAGCTCGGCTTATGCGTATCTCTACTTGCCGCTCGTAGGCCCGTCAATGGAGTCATAGTATGTGTCGAGTAGTTTTGCCTAACTGATATCTAGACCTAAACAACCTATAAGTGAAATTGATGTGCATTTACCACCTTTAATTAATGATTTAAAGTTGTTGTGGAGCAAGGCATAGATATGTATGATGGCTTGAGAAAAGTGAGGTACAATTTGATGGCTATGTTGTTTGAAAGTGTGAAGTATAAGTTATTTTCAATATCATTAGTAGCATCATATCAATGTGGGAGTATTGGGAATGAGAAGATTACTCTCGTTCAACATAGATGGTGTGACTATTTATACAACAAATTCCTTTTCAGTTGATGTTGGGATATGTTTAGCTATATTTGTTTTGATGTAATCCCTCCATCCCAAAATGTTTTGGACATTTCACTTTTTCCGGTCAAACTTTGACCATAAATTCATATTAGCCGATTAGAAACAATATAGTCACACAAAATTCGTTTCAAGGTATATTTTTGAAATATCTAACTTTTTATCATTTTTACGTGCTTAGAATTGGAAATATGTACATTTTAAGTCATGTCGTCTCAATGACTAATAAAAAGTAAAATGTCCCAAACAATTTGGGAGGGAAGGAATATATTGGAATATATGTTTACCTACATTTGATTTATGTTTGTTGAACATAGTCCTCTCCTAAGTCCTATATATGAGGAATATATGTTTGTGGTAATCCTAATCATCCTTCAAAAATGATACTCATATTATTCAATTTTCAACCAAACAAATTAAACTGATATCAACAATTTCATAAGGAAACACATAATATTCAACATCACAAATGGTAATGAAGGTCGCACGAAAAGCATTGTAATAGTATCAGAAAGGTGACAAATTATTAATTCATATAATATTGGCAATATTCTCTATGGCTTATAGGGCAGATGAGGATTATGATTATCTATTTAAGGTGGTGTTGATTGGTGATTCGGGTGTCGGAAAATCGAATCTGTTATCAAGATTCACAAAGAATGAGTTTAGTAGTGAATCGAAATCGACAATTGGTGTAGAATTTGCAACTCGCACCATTAGTGTTGATGACAAATACGTCAAGGCTCAAATATGGGATACCGCTGGTCAAGAAAGGTAAATATATGTCGCGTAAGTTTTTGTTATAAATATCGCATTAGCCATTAAAAATCAAACTAGACAAGTTGCCTGGCATCGGGGACGTATTCTCAAATTTTGTTTATCCAGTTCTGATTCATTTATATAATTGTCGAAGAATTATATGTTTTGGACATGTATATTTAAGCATTTTGTGTTGTTTCTTGCTCGTTGGATATTAGATTAGTCATTCCTATATCGCAAGGAAATTTGTAACAAAATCACAAAATGTGAAACAACCAAATTATAGGGCAGATGACTCTTTTCAGTTTATTTAGATTAGCATATTAAACACGAACTTGCATATGCCCCTTTTGTTTGACATATGACGTTTGTTGGAAAAGGTATCGAGCAATCACAAGCGCATACTATAGAGGAGCAGTTGGTGCTTTACTAGTTTACGATGTTACTCGTCATGTAACCTTCGAAAACGTAGCAAGATGGTTGAAGGAACTCAAAGACCATACAGACCAGAACATTGTCATTATGCTTGTTGGCAACAAGGCTGATCTTCGTCACTTGCGCGCCGTTCCTGTGACAGAATCGAGCTCATTTGCAGAGAGTGAGGGAACATTCTTTATAGAAACTTCAGCCCTTGAAGCCTTAAATGTGGAAAATGCTTTCACTGAAGTGCTTACACAAATATATCGGGTGGTAAGTAGGAAGGCTCTTGATATTGGCGATGATCCCGCAGCGTTGCCTAAAGGCAAAACACTAAACATTGGAGGCAAAGATGATGTATCAGCTGTGAAGAAAGGATGCTGCTCCAGTTAGACAAAATGCTACTCCAAATTGTATGTTCTGACCATTGTACTTACTAGGTTATTCATATGAACCTTTCTAGAGTTTATGCTTCAAGTGTAACAAAAGTATGATGTAAGATGAAGACAAAGTATGATTATTCTACAAATTATCTGAATATTCTGACCAAGACTCATGCACAAATTGTTCATCTTCCTGATATAATTTGTGTCAATTAGCTAATACTTCGTTTAAGCATCCATTTTCAGAACAAGCATCCATTTTCAGGACAAAATGTTATACTCCAAAATAACATTCAACCTCCTCTAACTATCAACCTCCCCAATAACCTCTAAGAACCCTTGGCTGTGCACAACTAGAGTCAAGAAAAACAGCACTCAGTAAATACAAAACACTGTAAGACAATGTGTATAGGAAAGAACAGCGCAAAAAGACAGATGCAAGAAATAGACGAGCATCTTAGAATCTGGAAGAATTTATCACCATTGCTATTACTCGTCGTACCACAAATCGTAATGTTAGCACATTCGTATAGCTTTTATATTGGTCACTAAATGTTTAAACTGATGCACATGACAACTGTCCCCAGATGGCAGCACTGATGAGAAAACACTAACTGAGCTATTACTCTGAGATACATCACCATAACCGGATTGGAATAAGCCACCAACTTAACAGCAAGCAGAACAGTGCAAGCAATCACATGATCACAAACCTCATCAATCAGAAACATATAACTAATTGAGAAGCTCATATATACTAGTTGAACATTCAATTACCACTATTCTTCTTAAAAATCATTCATCAGGTAATGTGTATTCAAATAGACAGAAAAGTAAACATGAAAAGAAGTGAACCACAAGAACATAACATTTTCTTGTGAACTTTGACAACGTCACAACATGAAGATTTTATAAATTAAAACTTAGAAAGGACATTAATATCAGCGTTCTGAATCATTTGCGTCCTTCGACCTTCTTCTGCTCTTTAGCTGCATGAGTTATCCATAGAATGTTGTCAGGTTATAAAGTAATTTGCAAGATCTAATAGACGTTAGGGCAGGTAATAATTAGTTAATTATATGATCAAACAGAAGAAAAAATTAAATATTAGCGAATACGCCACTAACCAGCTTTCTCTTCTTCTCGCTTCTTTGCAGCTTCTTCCCTCTGTTGACGAATAAGGGCCAATCTCTCTGCATCATTACACAATTAAGAGACGAGAACATAAAATACGTTTACTAAGGTAGAATTCATCCACACTGAGTAGAAACGGCGTTCAAGTCAGAATTGGTATGTAAATATAAAAAAGAATGTGTATTGGAATTACATATGATCTTTGACAAATTCTGTACAGAAAAATCAGATATCAGATATTAATGACGAAGTTCTGATGAGAAAATATCAAGGAATAAAAGAGAGGGAAGCAGAAGGACAACGATGTGGTTCACCTTCGCAACATGGTTGAAGAGTATGGTAGGAAAAGAAACACAATATATTGGTATACGGCAATAATTTTATGGAGAAAATCTGCAAGTCTATGTAAATCATTGTTGACGAGCATGCCAGGAAAGGAGACACATGATGTTTACACAATATTTAGTCAATCGAAACACCAAACTGCTTAAAGATTGCTCAATTTAGAAGGAAGGTCTTCGCACAATCAAATTAAGAATGAGCAAACAGAACATATTTGTATCAACAAAGACGTTAATCCAACTATGAGTTCAAGCAGGCCTCAGCATGGTGCCTGTGATTTGTCTAAAAATTGTTCAAATAGAATATTGAAGCTTACCTAGGTCTTTTCTTGATTGATCGGTTTTACCTTGTTCTTGCAACCTCATGTACCTCTCACGAGCTTGCTGTTTTTCCAGCTCTTCTCTGAAAGAAGTATGCAAATAATTACATAAGAAGAATAAAACAAAAATGACCTTTAATCTGAAGAAGAAAACTAACCTTCAATGTTAAAAGAAAAACTAACAAGAATATCATAAATTATATAGTGTGCCATACTAATGAAAACTATATACTATAAACATGTATTCCACTTCGTGCACTAGCAAATGATATGCACTATTTTTAGACAATCATCGCTTACCTCCTAATTAATTTCCCACCATACCATCTCTTTAATTGAAACAAGTGCAAGCAAATCAAATAACATGGATGATAAATATGTTATGAAGCTAACTCACTGTTTGACTAGAGCTTTTATAGGTATCTTAGAATTGACCAGGTGCAAGATAAGAATGAAGCTAAAAACAGATCTCTAGAGAAATTTCAAAAGATAGATAGCTCTTCTTGATAGTGTTCTGAAACTAGCTTATCTCATGTTAATAAAGCAATATATATACTGAAGAGAGAAACAAACTACAGAACTGATAATACTCATTTAAACTTCTTAGAACAGAAATGTTACATGTTTCTTCCAAAACCCTTCATTATATAAAAAGCTATAGAAACGTGGGTACCTTTCCCGTCGTGAGAGCTCAGTTGTCTTCTCAATCTGCATTATATAAATTATACACCATCTAAGTATCTGAGTGACCACATTAAATATAATCTAGATCACCTAAATATAACCATTACTCACATCTAGATCTCTAGCTTTCAAATTCTTCGGCTTCACCAGATTGGGATTCTCAATCTGAATAATACCTTGAGTTCCCTTCCGCTTCTATGAACAACATGTATAAACAAAGCAGTGAGCAATAAGTTACACATCTATAGACGCTGAAAGTCATAAGAATCTATATGCTACTAACCTCTGAATCTTCATCAAGTTCCTCTTCTGACTCTTCTTCAGACCTCTCTTCATTTTCTTCAACTTCAGCTTCTTCCTGAAGTATTATGTAATACCATATAATAACGAGAATAATTAACAGACGAATTAAGGATGCATATGGACATGAGGCCAAAGGTGCATTTCAGAGGCCATTTGGATAAACTTGATTTTTATGACCATCTTAGAACCCATGTAAGCCCTACTCAACATATTTGATTGTTTAGAATAACATTGTTATTTCTTTTCACGTGAATCATGATGTTATAGGATGCCAATGATTTTTTTTTCGATATCTTTACACTATTGAACAATAAAGTTTCACTTATTAACAAAAAGTGTAATGGTCACTATTTGAGGCGAAGGAAGTCTTTTGTAAGTCGTTCACTTATAAGTTTCATGGTCTTTTTTTTACAAACGATTTGAGTAACAGGATATTATTATAAGGGTGAGAGGAAGTATTGTAATTGTAAATCATGTAGAATGCCAAATAAGGACAGTTCATGGTATCTTTTTTTACCTTTTATATGACTTTTAATTGTTAGAAGTTTTTATGTCTTTTAGTTGGTCAACTCCCTCCTATCCTAGAAGGTTATCCATCTTGAATTTGATAGTTGTCCCATATGTGAACTCAAATAGTTTTATATATGTTATGTAACATTTCGTGAAAAACATGGGTCAAAAATATAGTATTTTCAACATACTTTACCACTAACATGATAGTAATTTTGATTCAAATTGAACTAATGGGTCAATTAAGACTACAAAATTTGTTAAACTTGAGCATTGAAAAACAAAGCGGACATCTTTTAGGAATGAGAGAGCATTAGTAATATCCTAGTATCTACATTGATGACTCAACTGCGTTAGTACATTGTAAGCATTAGTAAATGACTTCATAGACAACTTTCATCATGGTGCAATATGTATTGCCTGTTCATACTGAAAAAGTTGAAAAAATTACCCGTTTAAAGGTACGAGGACGAGAAGCAGAAGTACCAGCAACTGCATATCATTAAAACAAAACAAAATCAACACTGATGACATAAATAAAGCGTTGAATACTTGTAGCATCCTATTTCGATTGTGTTTCAAGTCAAACCTCTGATCTCTACATCCATGTCGCATATACGGAAAATAGAAAAAAAGGACTTCAAGATAAACAGCGCTTATGACCTTGATTCAAACATTGTATCAAGGTACATGCATTATTCATAGAAAATAGATGATGTAAGAAGATAAAAGTGATTTTAACTGTAAGAAGATAATAAAAACATCTCTTGTCAAAAATTTATACGTTTAAATGTTTAGTGAACACTATACAGATCATAATATGCACAACAGTTAATACACCCTAATGAACACCAAATAATAACTACATAAATAGACAAAAACAACAAGAATAACAAAAGGACATCTCAAATTAATTTTAATCATCTCACAACAAACTCAACACTTCCAAGAAAAGATAAGCTAGCACACAGCATCCAATGGAGATAATAGCTATTTCTGTCTTCCCTTTTCCCCAAATCATATACTATATTTCCCAATCACAGTATTCACACTTAAACTTCACAAATTGATTAATAACATAAGGGTAAATCAGTCATAGCAAAAAACTGACCCAAGCAAAACCCCTTATCCTCTTCCACCGCTCGAAGATTGATCTATTGTGTTACTTAGATTTCAGCGGCCAAGGTCTGAACCATCGACCTTTACCCTTACAAGTGTGTGGCTAACCACTACACCAACCCCCAATATTTTCTACATGGTATGTATTCAAAACAAAGTTATGTGTCAACTAAACCGAACTAAACCAATACTTAATCTACTAAGTAGGGTGGCTATATGAATACGATATCATTACATAATCTATAATCAGATAACAAGAAATTAGACAATTAAAAACAATCTCAATACATAATAGATAATCAGATCCAAATCACACAAAAAATTAATAAAACATTCCCAAAATAAAAATAAAAAGTAACCAAATAACACAAAATTAGCCCAAAAAAACACAATCTAATCTATCAAACAAACAAAAAATAACATTAATTAATTTTTCGAAAAGATAGTATAATTACTCAAGTCCTCGGTGCTAGTGAACTGGCGACGGCCGGTGGGTTTGCCCTTGAACTTTCCTCGACCCATCTCTGTGTTTTGAGCTCCAAAGATGAGTTTCTATAGATTTGGGACAAATAAACCCTAATTCGTAATTATATTAAACGGTGCTGATTTAATTTGAAGAATTTACAATATATAATCAACCCTAATGGCTGGTGATGCTATTAACTTCCTAGGCGGGTGAATGCACGCGCTTAGCTTTTTCGTGGCTGAGGTAGGCTTATAGGAAATGTTCCTTTTCTTTTGGTACTCTCGACTCGAGTCTCGAGAATAGATTCGTATGAGAATTTCTTCTAAAATAATTTCCAATATTAAATTCGAGCATGAAAGTGATATGTTACTTTATAATAAATATACATAAAATTGACAAATGATATATGCGCTAAAATAATAAGACATGTTCCCTCTTTAAAGCCGTGGTGGGGTCGATCTTTGCATAAATGAGATTTTAATAACTGAATAACAAAAAAAAAGTAAATCAAATTTTTTGAGGAATTCCAATCGATAATTCATTAAATAGTAAGTTTATAATATACCACCAATCAATGCAATGGTAAGTTAAATTATATCAAATTATATGTGGTTTGATACTCTAATTAATAATCTATTATTATTTCAACAAAGCAAATGTTATAGCTAAAGAAATTTTCATTAGAATTTATAGGGAGAGAAGACCACTCGTCAATAGTTGAGTTGTTTATACACACATCAAAACAGTGCCAAATAGTGTTTCTGAAAGAATATTTTGCCCCTCCTATTTATAAGTGTAATGAAGAAGTTTCATATAGGGGTAAAATAATAATTTCACTAACAAAAAAACACTATTTGGGTGTGCTCATAGTGTTTTAGAGGAGAAATCTTAAGCATCTTTTCAAGTCAGAAGGAGTATAATCGAGATGTATAATAGTTTACCCATAATTTCACACAAACCTCCACGTTATACAAGCTTTGCTTTTCTACTACATCTGAGCAGAGCCTGTATGACAGAGTGAGCCTGCTTTTGAAAACTGACACCACCGCTATTAAACAAGCAGAAATCGATATAAATACGGTCACATCCCCATGTTAATGAGACTAAAACATGCTCCATATGGCGATTTACTTAGACCACCTAAGGTTGACTGGACCAAAAGTCTAGATAGGAAGGAGAAAACAACACTTATTAACATGCATTAAATATATTTCTCTATGTTAGTAGTAACCATTTGGATGGTCAACAAGGTAAT
Source organism: Echium plantagineum (assembly GCA_003412495.2). Lineage (NCBI taxonomy): Eukaryota > Viridiplantae > Streptophyta > Magnoliopsida > Boraginales > Boraginaceae > Echium > Echium plantagineum. The sequence continues at coordinate 11,634,141 of CM016562.1, forward strand.
CCTCATATGCTGGAATTGCTCCAAAGTCGAACTCCCCGCTGGTAGGAGGCACATTACTTGTTTGGGGAGCTACATTATTTGTTGGGGTAAGATGAAGATTTGCAACACCTTCCTTTACACTAGCTTTTGCCCTCCCTTTAGCATTGTGTTTGTCAGACTGAGATTCAGCAGTCAGCCTTCCCATTTGCTTCTGGAGATCAGCCACCGAAACATTTGTTGCAACCTTACCTTTGGGACTCTTTTTCTTCTCAACAAACTTGAGTTCCAATCTGTATAAGGCACATATGTCATATTTAGTGATCTCATATTCATAAAGGTGCCACTCATATTTCTCCAATGGCTGTGGATCCATATAATATGATCTCTTCAGTCCCCCATATTCATTCATCAATTGTTTCCTTGACTCGTGCCAACCTCGCCCATTATAATCTGGCAAAGACCTTTGCTTTCTGTTACCGCTCTCAAATGCTCTCCTAGGCTTATCGAAGAAAAGCCATTCCCTGATTGTTTCACCTTCAAGAACTTTAAGGTCAAAAAGTTCTGCAAAACCAGTAGACAAAGGTCACAAGGAGTTATTCGTAGAAATCCCAGATATAAAATAACGACAGAAATGGGAGTGGCAATGAAGGAAGATATGTTATCTCTTTTAAATCCAGAATAATAATACGGAGTATAAGACAAAGTAATTAGAAGCAAACATTCATATAAAGCTGCAGCGTACCTTGAGCATTCCATGGGGATTTTGCAGTTGCTGCCCCCTCACATTCAGGAATTCCAACATCTTTCCCCTCTGCTTTTGCACAAAGAGCAGCAAAAAGCAAACTATCCTTTAAACCAATTCCCCCTGGTCGCAGGACTGGAGCCATACCAAGGCACCCCTCACTGGGTGCTATTGCTTGGTGATAATCACTGCAATAATCTTGAAAGTTTTGACACCAAACACGGGCAGGCCTCGTACAATCCCACAGTGCACATTTTGCCCCTAAAAAAGCTGATGGAGGGGGCGAAACATCTTGTGCAAAGTGAGACATCTGCGGCATCCCATGGTTCATACAAAAATTAGTATCATCAAATGCAGGCAAGAACTGCTGGTCAAGATCTTGAGATAAGTTGAACGCATGATAGTCAAAGTGGGTTGCATTGCTCATATTATTTACTCCCACATGGTGGAGGTTGATGTTATCAGATACCATGTTGATGCCTAATTGAGAACCTTTGCAGTGATCAAGAAACTGGGTACTCTCTTCCTGCTGTACATGAGGTACAGTGATACCCTGCAATAAAACCAAATAGAAAAATAATATTTATTTAAAGAAAATTTAAGTGAAACACAAAACATGAAGTACATCTAGACAGTCATTGAACATCTAACTGTGGCTAGAGGTCCAACAGAAATAGACCGGACGCCGAAATGAACAACTAACATTCAGTTCACGTAGCTGATGCAAATATATAAAGCAACATCAACGCCTAATATGGACTTGTCACACATTTTTTGAGGAGCATGCGTGTTTGTATTGATAACAGGAAAGAAGTTTGCTAGTATCAAGTGCATATACAGCCCACACAGTCAATTAACTTGTGAGTTAATCATATCACTGGTATTAACAGATTATGATCAATGAGCCAGGAAATAATATAAAATCAGAAAGAAAACTATAGGAGTAGCATGAGAACAAGTCTCCTTGTGCGCATGTGTGTGTATACATCACATCACTCTAAGAAAACAATAGACATATATACATCAATTTATATTGGATTTAAAGCGGGCATCATTTATCGTGGGGTATCAAGTTAGGATAATCTTGTGTTTCCATCCTTCAAGTAATATACAATATGGAGTAATGTGGGGTATCAAGTTAAGATAATATTCTGTTTCCATTCTTCAATAGATATACAATGGGGAGTGCAAGTACATATATTATTAATACGATGGATTTAAAATTCAAAACGAGAAGATCAAAGCTATATGGTGAATTTCAAAGTGGGTAACTATAAGCCGGCATTATAACAGATTTTTCTAAAGATGAAATATAAGGAAGATCAGTATCTTTTTGAGAAAACAATATAAACAAGGAGTACATTCAATTGACAAAAAGGATGTAAAAAGGAGATCAAAGGTCAAGTGCATCTCCAATAACCGGAGATTGTGTACCCTACACCGGAAATGATAGCTGACACAAACGCAAAAGAAGATTGAACTTATCAACATGAACAATTCTTTCTCATGCAACACTAAAAAGGTTAATGAGTTACTAGGATAAAGCACTGATAACACCGAGGACTTTTCTTGTCCTTCCATAGACAGGAGTCGACATAAGAGGAGATTGAAAACCTTATATAGCACTTTATTGACTTCCCACTTGTCTAGAATGTTCGAGAACAAATCGCCATCATTGTAAGGTATACGACTAAATATAAGAGACTACAGAATTACTAGGCCCTACTGCCATAAAAAAACGGTATTGCAAAAAAGATCAATTATGGCTGCCTTAACTTTAAAACATGTTATTAAAACTTTTCATTTCCTCGATTGTCCTTTCAGTTCAACAAATATAGAGAAATGGATCAGAAACTTTCTTGATAGAAGTAAAAAGGGTTCAATGCTTGGACAACCATCCTGTACAGTATGGTCGTACCTTCTCCACATGGCAATAAGAACATAATGAGTTGAAACAAGTTTTACCTCATGGATAGAAAAACTTTCAACCTTCTGTCCATCGGGTTCAGGCTTTGGAGCAGCTAAAGCACTAGTTGCATCATCCTCCTCATCACATAGATGTAACAGTCTATAAATGTCTGCTGAGAATGAGCCTAGACTCCCTCCCTGTATCAATCATCCATTCATTAGATACCTCAATGCAATGATCAAAACAGTTTTACAAACTAGTATAGTCTACACAATTCACTACCACTACCATGATCAGCAACACCACTATCATCATAGCCATACTAAAATATCAAGTTCATAACAGCTAACTAAAGCATCTCAGAGTCAATCCTAATTTAGCTAACCCCATTCAGATCAAAACGGTGATACCCAAACATCTCAATCATAATCACAATTTGACAAACCTCAATGACTAAGATTTCCAGTGTGACACTGATCACAATGCCACAATCAAAAGAGTCACTGTAAGATGTTACAACTCAACTAGCATATACCAGTTCCACATAAAAAAAAAACAAATCTAACTGCTGTAACAAAAGAAAATTTCTTTCAGGCCAAGTGACATCTTCTTGTTTAAGGCGCACTCTTTAAGATCGTAATATGTTAATTTACATTTGTAGTTGTCATACAAAAATCTTATTCTGATGTGACAAAAATGTTTCTCATACAAGAATCCATGTCTATAACCGAGTGCAACACCTTCCTCAAATAGATCTCTGCATAAATAAATATAGAACCCTTAATAGTAAGTCGTACTCCTCCAGTTTCTACCTGCTGCAAGGAAGACGCAGGAGATGGCTCATTGAGCTCAGCTTTCCACTCACGAAGCATCTGATGAAGCTGCTCTTCAAGTACAGCAACCTCAACATTGCGGCTCTCTTTCCTGGCCTCTTGCAGATCGCTGAACATCCCTTGCAGATCATCCACACGATTCTTTGCCCGGTCCTTGAAGAGCTGGTGCGATGCAGACTTGGATGCACCGGCCTTCAAACCTTTAACCATCAGAATCCAAATCTTACAACTTCACTTATTCCTGTAAAACGATGAACACCAAGAGAGTTAATTTTGTCCCAAAATATTAAAATACAACAATTACCACAGAAAATAAAACAATCATTACATAAACCTGCATCAAGCCCATAAGAAACAAAAACAGGATAACTTATTCACTGATGAACATGTATGTTCCGTTTGGATTAGGCTGAAGAACATAGTCGAATGTTTTAAAATATTGTTTGTACAATATTTATTTGTCATGAATCAATGTGAACTAAGTCGAATATAAGTAAAAATACTCTTCACCTTGGTTACACCCCAATTTGGATGGAAACAAGGTGAAGCACTTAACCTCCATTAACCTTGGAGAAGGCACAAAATACAATGTCAACCAAGGTGCACTTATAATTTAACCTAGATTCACCTTAATCCAAACGCACCATTAGAATCACAATTAACCAAAAGAAATTAAGCATTATCTCACTAAGAGAGGTCGGCTATATAAATAGTACGTCTACATTATATTAATATCACAATCAATAGTTGAAAGTATACTGATAATTCTATTACATGCAAGTATAAACCCTAATCAAGTTTAGATACACCCTAAAATGTAAAACTAAAGCAAAAGAAATCAACACAAACACAATTCGAAGGGTGAAACCAACCTAATTGGGAAACAAATACTTCATATAAACATAACAGCTTACTTGATTCACAAGAATAATCTTAAATAACAATTTTTTTTTGTAGAAATTGGTTTACAAAAAGTGATTTCAGAGCTTTTTTTAGGCTAAAATTATAAGTAAATTGATGGAATTATGGGTATAGAGACGGAAACTAGATTAGAAAAAACTGTAATAATTGATTAATATAAGGATTGGGATACCTAGAATTTGACGATCGTTGAGAGAGTGGAGAAACAAAATAGGTAAAGAAGTTGCTTGGTGGTATACTAGGAGAAAACTTATTACTCGAATTTTTATTACAGTATTATTTTTTTAAGTAAATATAAATGTGGGAACCCAATAATTGCAATTTATATTTTGTGAAGCCCATGATCTATTTTGTGAAGTTTCATGATTTTATTCTCCTAAATTATAGCTAATTAATCACCATATATTTTTCCTCATTTTAATTATACAAAAATAAAGATGAAAATAAAATATCTTATATAAATTATAAAGATCTTTTAGTCAATACCTATAAATTTTAATGAGATATTTGAAATTTTTTCATGTTTCTGTCTGATTTTTTACGAGCATATAATAATGTTATTTTTTAAATTTGTCTTTCTGTGTGCATGTGCAACGAATAAATAAAATTATTAATTTTCATAGACATCGACGGTATATGGATAGCTAGTATGTATTAATATCTAATTTCATTTATGTGTTTAATTAAAATTAAATTTTACATTAGAGTAATATGATGGAGTATAATTTAACCAATCTAAAACCTTGAATTATAATTAGAAAGGTATTAGAAATTTTTATAATAAAATAATTTAGTATTATTAGTATGCTCTCATATAGATGGAGAACCATGAATTGTTTTTCTAAAAAATTTCCTAGGAAAATAGTAGGTTAAGATACTTATATAAAAAATATTTTCAAAAGAATTGCCTTCAAAATTTGATGGAAAGATTTGTTAAATAACTATGCTTAAATAAATTATTATACATATGATGATTTATGTAAAAGAGTCAAAATGCCTTGAGATTTTGTTAAATGAAGAAAGGCATAAAGTACAAAAAGCCACAACCACATATTGTGGAATCTTGTTTGTCAATATTCATTCTTCTCTGCAGACAAATGGGTGTAAAAAGGCATAAAGTAGAGATCAAAAACTCCTTATTTATTACTCCCTCCGTTCCTAAAAAATTGTCACATTTTGACTTTTGGTGTCAAACATTACAAAATTTGATCATAAATTCTTATCAAACGATAAGAAATAAAATAATCTTGTGGGATCTTGTTAGATTTGTCTCAATATATATTTTTGAAATATCAAATTTTTATAATTTTTTCGTATGTAGAATAAGAAATATTTACGTTTCAATTCTTGCTTTGTTAACCACGAAAAGTCAAAATGTGACAATCATTTAGGGACGGAGGGAGTACTTTTCTATTTTGCAAAGAACAAATTCTTCCAAGTATTTTAAACGTAGGGCATACGAGATAAGAAAAACACAATATACAAGTGGTGATATTGTGAAAATGGGCACAGTCAGAGCCCCATCCACTATTGTGATGCTAGCCAGCCAGCCGAATAATGCTCGGCTTGTTAGCTAATGAGCTAAAACTCAAACTCGATCTAGCACTTTTTCGAACAGAGAGCTTTAACTAACAAGCCATGTATTTAAAGTCGCAGCAGCTTGGGCGGTTTTGCGCTTTGATTGCACACTGTGACACCCCTACAACCAAGTGACAACATTCTTGGTTATGTATATTAGGGCTCACCGAATGAGGCAATTGGCATGTCATCCCACAAACAAAATCCAATCACTGGTGTCTGGTAACATGAAGATCAATCTAATAAAAATAACAAACTACTGTAATGAAAACATGAAATGAAGGTACTGTACAGTATTTTGATTGGATCTAATGCAAGATATATAAATAAAATAATGTTAAGAGTGAGACATTCAGCAAGATAAAAAAAGGATCACCAATAACTGAAATTTCATCCCATCTCTGTATTTTCTGTGTATGTATAAGTTTATTCCGGAGGTCAGTATACAAAGTAATCGGCCTTCAAGTTTTCAAGCCAATGTCAGACTTCGGATGCAGTATCTGTGATGCAGTGGTGAACTATGCAGCTACAGCCATATACCATTAACCGGTTCAAAACGAGCCGAAATAATAGAGAAAAGAAATTTGTTTCAATTAACATTGAATTACAACTCCTAATAGCCGTGAAGACCACCACGGTGTAGAGTTGAAAAAATGCTGCATTGGTGACAACGTTAGGCATCAAATACAGTTAACTTTTTATAATTCATCTTTATCCACCGTGGAGAAATCAAGCTGCTGGTGGTGATGTATTCCCTTCTTGAGGGTCCTTTTTCAATTTAAATACCCCAGAAAGTCCTCTTCCTTTGGCAAGTTGCTCAATTTCTTGAAGTTTTTGTTTCATGAGCTCTACCTCTTCTGCCAGCTTTTCATTTCTTTGACTCACTGCCTAAAATTTACGACATGATAGTTTTAGGCCTCATATTACTTACAAGAATAATTACGGGTGCAGAATTGATAAGTGACACGCACGACCACACACATGAGTGCAATCAGATGTACCCTTGAGAAACACTTTAGTGGTGATTTTTCTAAAATACTTCTAGGGACAAGTCACCCCGGCAATGCCAGGAGTCCAGGACCGAAAAAAAACACTGGTTGATTTTCCTTAAGCACATGATTCTAAGTCTGACATAATTGAGCATAAAAGAAGAGGTCATAAAGAGGGAAATAGGTATGTATATCTTACCCAGATTAATGCCTAGAGACTCTTCCTTCAAACATCCAAATTGAAAAATGTTCTAAGGTTTACATTCCATGAATATTCTTAATACATTAATGATAGTAGAGTCATAAGAAAGATAGAAAACAGTTTCAAAGAACAGTGTTAGGCTGACTATGGTTCAAAATTTGTTAATCATCAACGAACATAGATGGGTAAGCAGAACTCCATAACAAATATTCAAGTGAATAATAGTACCTCCAGTTCTTGAAAAAGGAGCCTAAAAGATAAATAAATGTAGTGCATAACATTACCTCCAATTCTTGCCTACGAATTTCCTCCTTTTTGGCTTCTGATCGAGCACTTCTTTGAACCTCAAAGATAAGAACTGCGACTCCAACCTATAAATTACAATATCACCCATGAGTCCCTTAGTTTTCGGGCATATGACTTCGAAGGAAGGAAATAAAAGTGATAAGTTCTTCACTAAGGCAACAAGCTTTGGAATCTGAGACATAAGGACTTAGTCTAATCATCATAAAATAGCCCGTCTTACAACATCAAAGCATGCCAAGTAGCAGTTTGCTTGAAAGTCAAAGATGCAGACCCATTATACAGATCCAGCTAACGTAAAAAGGAGCTCTAGTGATGTTCAACTTTTAAATATGCTTCTAGCTCCTGAGGAGAACTAAAGCTTGAATGGTAGAATCTGTATAATGTTTGATCCCAAGCAACCCACCACCAGCACTTAGACTTTCAGAATTTTCAGCAATTTAATGACAAATGTTAGTTGAAGATCTATGGCTTTATGCAAGTCCTAAATGTGTGCTGTTTCTAGATTTACGTCGCCAGCTTCAAACAAACACAACCTTATACTTTCTCTAAGTTCAGATGATGAAATCGGAAGAATTTAATGAGATGTCTTGTGGGTGGGTCTATCAAAGAAAGTCTCCCTCTTTGGGAGAAGTTTCATACAACATAAAAGGGCTCCATAAGGAAGCAATATCTAAATTCAAATAAGTCAATTATTAAGGGAAAGTGAGCAGCAGAACTTTCAACTTCATAAATTTGGAATAGATCCAGCAAACACCCAAAGGTAAAGGCATGTTCCTTATAATAGATATTGTCCTTGCTTAAGAGCATGAAAACTATTGTAATGTTGAAGTCCGGTATGCTAAGAAATAGTCCCTAAATTGAAAACTCATCAATCCAGTTTTTAAAAATCTGACATGTTAACAAATAGTCCCTTGCTAACTTGCATGTTATGCCTAACCAACAAGTATTTTGATCTTGAGATAAAATTTACTCAGACCCATGACGAATATACATGTATACAAAGTTGTAAGTACTTCTTTGGAATTTCATAGAGTTCTACACAACAAATTAAGATATGAACAATATTATTGAACTTTAAGAAAATGTATCTATGTAAAAACTTGGATGTGGGAGTAATTTGATTTTATGATATGAAATAGAGGTTCCTCGTTCACATAAAAGTATTACCCACTATCGATTAGTGTTAGAAATGAAATTGGGAAATATATGATACCGAGAAGACAAATATCTCCCCCAAAAGGTCCACAGCAGCTTGGACGGCTTTTTCCTCGTTTAAAGGCCTAATTTCCGCATCAGTTGCATGACTATATATTCGTCTTTGCATCCTTGTGGTGATCCTGTGATTAGACTACAAGACAAGGGTCAAACTGAGTCAAAGAATTTGATTTCTTGTAAGGATATAGATATACAGAGATTAAGTATGTGATATACGATATTCAAAGAGCAGTCTTATGAATTAACAATAATGGGCAGATAAACAGTGATCCTTGAAAATGAGGTTCACTAAAATCGTTAAAAGTGAAGATAGTAGTATTTAGTACTAAGAGAATTCTGCAATTTAAATGCATTAAGAACAAAGTTTACTTGTAGATTATAATGCTATCTAGAAAATCTACAGCCACGGCTCTGATGAGAAACATAGTTTGTACTCCAACAGAAATTTATCCAAATGTATAGCAATTACAAAGTTCCAACCACCAATTAGAAAGTTCCCAACCAGTTTTATATCTTCTTGGATATCTAAATAATTTGGATACCTATACTGTCTTCTCAAAAAAGAAGTGCAAACATCAGATGGATTGATGATCCAGAAGATTAGTTGGGCAAATCAGACACCTCTAAAAGCACTATACATTAGGTGTCAAATGTAAACTATCCTAATACAATTTGAGATGTGTTGACGGTAGTACTACTCTACAAATACAAGGAAGCATAAAGTTCACTTATGTGAAAGCACAGGCAGCTTACAAGAATTACATATGAACAATGACAAGAAATCATAGGTAGTACGTAAGCTCTGTTAAACTATAAAATCCTTCTTTGATGACTCAGTTTAATAAACCAGCTCGCAAATTCACAATTAATGAAGTACAAGAAAAAAATTTAAGGCTCACTTATTCTAAGTCTCTTCTTGTACCTGCTCAATCAGATCCAAATTCTTAAATGCATGATCACAGGAGAACTACAGCGTATCACAGGGTAAAAGGTTGTGTACATTGCGACACCCCCCTACCCCTACGGTCCTATGCTTCATGTTGTATGTGTTGTATAACAACGGAAGAATAACAGTTTTTTTAAACCCTAATCTTGATATGACAATGTTTTAACAGATAGATGAACCCCATATTACCATTAAGCTTTAAACTGAAACCATGATCAATCTAATAGAGTGGAGCCTTTTCTGAAGGTAAAGTGAATACTATTCTCATCCCGGGCTTATGAATAGAATCCTTTAGAATCGCAGAAAGCCTCTAATATTTTAAGTAACCATTTCCATGCCAATCATGGTCTCTCATATTTTCCTTATATATATGCTAGTTTGCTAACCAGTGTTCTTGAATTAAATCAAAGCTCTATCCAGATTATTTAAATCTCATTCACTAAAGATTACATGAATTTCACCTCAAACTCTCGAAGACCAAAAGAAACCAAGCGAAGTCTTATCCCATTAAATAAGGTCAACAATACAAAAGTCTCCATTCAGTTCTATGGAGGGGTCATTTCATCTGTTGATCTCATACACTCTAAGCCTTTGATACATTCTCAAACACCTCAAATAACAAAATTTGACAATTTTTGTCTAAATATCATTTCTAAACGAACTTATTACCATTCTTTCTTTATTACAAGATAAAACATCACAAAACACTACCAAGACAATCCATATGTACCACTAAAATCATTAATTTTGGAACAGCAAAAGAAATGAAACAACCCCACAAAACAAACAAAAAATAAAATCGATCATTTATAAAAACAAGAAACTACCTAAAAAGCCAAATGATGAATATGTAGCAGCAATAAGACGTGGGATATTAACCGCAATAACCAAGTCCCCGTTCGAGTCCTTGCAATGACAAGACTGAATTTTTAAAAATATGGAATTGAGTTGAGAATAAATAGAAACCTGAGCAATGCTGATAATGAAATTTCTGAATTTTGGATGTTTTCCAGCTTCTGACTTAATCCTAGCGGCTATAGGTTTACTCAACGTCTTCAAAGCAAGTGTCCCTAACTTCAAAACTGGAAGCATTATTATTTATAAATTAACCCTTTTCTTGATTTCTTTTCCTGATCACGAAAATGTATACAAACAGCTTGCTAAACCCTTTATAAATGATGCATATTTTGTGATGTTTTTTTTGTGGGTTTATATGTATAGCCTATAGGTGTGATTTGTTTGACTAGTTCAATGGAATCTGTTTCTTGGGGAGAAGGCAAAATGGGTCATGGGTGGGTGTCTAGAGAAGGTGAGAGGGAAGCAAACTATCGAAATGGTCAGTGCTCAATGACGTGTAGCTTTGTGGGGTGAGTAAATCGTTATTTACAGTTTGGTGTTTGATCTGCCAAGGATGAAATCATCAACTTGAGTTGCACACCAATCGGCTCTTACCAATTGATCATTTGGGAGGAAATTAAATTAGGGTAATTTGGGGAATCTAAAATACGTACGAATTAGGAAGTAATAAGATGAGGGCAAATGGCTTTTGACATCACTCGTATTTAAAAAAAAAAATTATTTATATCACTCATGTTTCAAAAACCCATTTTTTCACTCAGGTTTAAAAAGTCACTCATTCGGGTCATTCCATCAGTTTTTTGAAGGGTATTTCTGTCCAACACACATTTTTTTCATCTCATAAGCCCCTTAATGTAACTCTTATTAACACATTGACTCCATTCTTGAGATTACAATTTTTTCGATTTCTTCTTTGATTTTTTTTCGATTTCTTTTTGGATTTTTTATCGATTTCTTTTTCGGTTTCTTTTTTGATTTCTTTTTCGATTTTTTTTCTCAATTTTTTTCTCGATTTCTTTTTTGATTTCTTTTTCGATTTTTTCTATTTTTCTCAATTTCTTTTTTCTATATTTTTTTCATTTTTTTCTCGATTTCTTTTTACAGTTTCTTTTTCGATTTTTTTTTTCATTTCTTTTTTATTTTTTCGATTTCTTTTTCAAGTTTTATCGATTTTTCAATCTCTTTTCTGATTTTTTCTCGAATTATTTGTTTCCATTTTTTTCGATTTCGGTAGTTGTTTTGGGCTAAAAATTTTGATTTGGTAAAAAAGTTCGCTTTTTAAAAAAAATCTCAAAACCAAACACCTTTGCCAATAAACTATCAAAATCGAAGTCTTTTTGACATAAACGAAACTTTGAGCCAAAACAACTAATAAAAAAATCATTTAGCCAAAACAACTATAAAACAATTTGCTCCCTAATCGAAAAAAAATTGTTAGGAAAATCTAAAATAAATAAATCAAAAGAAGGCGAAAAAATATAGGAGAAAAGAAAAGCGAAAAAAAATCGAGAAAACAGTGTAAAAGAAATCGAGAGTTTAAATTGAAAAAAAGTAACCAAAAAATATGTTTAAGAAAACAAATTGGAGAAATATATGGGGTCAATGTGTTAATAAATATGGAGTAAATATGTGATTAATGTGTTAACTAAACTTATTTAGGGGTGATTAAGAGTTAACTCGGGGTGTATCCGTGTATATGAGAGTAGATATGTATTTGGACAGAAATACCCTTCCAAAAACTAATATGGTGACCCCGAATGAACGATTTTATAAACATTAGTGATCTAACTGTCATTATTAAAATGATGTCTTTTCTTTTAAATGTGAAAGATGTTGGAAGTCATTTGCCCATAAGATAATGTTGGTATATAGAAGGATTTCACCTTAAAATAAAATTCATTTGTCAAAACTCGAATTTCATTAGGAGCTTAATATGTTAATGTCTATCACTAATATACTATGTTCTTGTAGATCGAATTTAAGTTATTTTTTTACAATCAATACAATAATAATTCAACTCATTCACATACATTTAGAGTTTAAAAAGCCGTAAATTGCTATCTTATTTACTGTTTCATAAATTGCTCTGTAGGTTATATTTCGCTATCAACAAGAATGGTAACATATATATGACCATAGTGTGCAAAGCAAAAAGGTTGTTAGGAAAAAAGAGTTAATTGATCATGATAGAACAAGAAGAGGTCCTTATATTTCAGAATGGTACCAAACTTATTAGATGAGCAAAGGGATTAAGTTGTTCACGAGCATAGCTCAACTAGTAATATTATAAGTCAACAATTTCACCTTTTTATGTAGTGAGAACTATTATAGTTTCCTGATCAGTTGGGATACATTTAATTATTTATCTTTTTCATATACTCCAAGTATACAAAAATTGTTAGTGTAACAGTTTTAAAGTTTTGAGTAAGCCGATTAAGTTACATTGAAGAAAACAATTAATGAGTTTAGGTTGATAACAAACCTTTGGTCAATTTGGTTTTAGTAATTCAAACAAAATTTGATCTTTTTGGAAGGATTGTTTCAAATTGGAGGTTGTAAAAGATGCTGACACATTTGTTGAACCAAGGGTCAGACCCCACATTAATAGCTCAAGCTTCCTGGTCAACCCCTCGTTTGTTGCAATACTTCGAATCTTCAATTTTGTCTGGAAGTTGCTAGAGCAATTACATTGTGCATGTGTTTCTAATATAGCTATGACCCATTTTTAATGTATGGATTGAAGATATATGCTGGTTCTGTTGCCTCAAAATACACATGAACAAATGGAAAAATACTTTCAGACATTGAATAAGGTTTGTTAGAAAAATTCAACGAGAAATTGCAAATTTTGAATCTTTTGATCACTAGCAAGACCTTAGATAATGTAAAATGAAGCTACTTATTCACTCAACTAGGGGCTCGAGGGCGACCTATAATTACGTATGTAATATGTATACATATTTTTATATTAATTCCTTCCTTGTTCCTATATTAAAATCATGGTTTCGTCTCAGCATCGCTGACTAAAAATGATAGAACGGCACCTCCCTAAAGTAAATTATCTTGATGCCCTAATGATACTGGAACTTAGCACGAATGTGAGTTATGAAAGCCAAAGTTTGCTGGCTTATTTAGTTGTGCAGTAATAGCTTGTAGGCCGGTCTTGGTGGGTGGCTTATCTCTTTCTTCTGTTGCAAACCATCCCTTTTCTTTTTCAACATTTAACAGACCACCCTCTTTAAACTCAGTCTTTACACTAACAAGGAATGATTCAAATATCATAAATTTCAACATATTTCCCTTATGTTGTTGAAGTTTCACTTCCTTCAACAGTTTGAAGATTACCATTCTCTTGAATACTTACATCAATCGAATCTTATGTATAGTTCACATCGTTCATTCGTCGTAGTCCATATTTCGCATACATAAGGAATGAGTTGTGAATTTGACTTTTAATGTAATATGCAAGAAAGTTCTAAGTTTAGCAGAGTTTTAAAGAATCGCATTCTTTTTGTTATTTGAGCTAAAACAGCGAAAAATATGGCAGAGGCAGAGTCAGATTATCAAAAAATTAGTCTGGAGAGTACACCAACATGGGCAGTGGCAACTGTTTGCTTTGTTTTGATATTTGTTTCGATATTGATTGAACATGGTCTTCATCTTTTAGCAAAGGTAAGTAGTATGTTCTGTTTGATGATTTTCCACAAGTTCGTGATCATTAAAAAAACTGTAGAAAATGAGAAAATTAAACAGTTTGTGAATGTGTGGCAGTATTTTACTAAGAGGAGGAAAATGTCACTTATTCAAGCACTTGATACGATCAAATCAGGTCAGATCGTCTGTTTCACTTACTATAATAATCTATTTTAGTCGAATGTAACAGATGATATGAACTCCCAGAGATAGAAGGGTGAATCATTTGGAGTATGATACGGAGTTATGATTGATTTTGTTAGTTTGTTTGTTAATGCAGACTTAATGCTTCTGGGGTTCCTTTCGTTGTTTCTCACTGTCTCTGAGAAGCTAATTGCAAATATTTGTATTGAGAAAAAAGTTGCACAAAGTTTCAATCCTTGCAAGAATATGGCAGGAAACGAAGCGGAGGAATCAAAATGTGTTCAGCAGGTATAGAGCACAAACCTCCATCCAATTCAGGATAAAAAAAACGAAAAAAACAACATTATATGTATGTTGATCATTCTTGATTTTGCTACTGGATTGACTATCATTATATAATCATACAGGGGAAGATGTCTTTGATGTCTAGAAAAGGTGTGCAGCAACTTCAGATGCTATTATTCTTTCTGGCTTTCTTTCATGTTATGCTTTCTTTCCTCACGTTCAGTCTTGGCATATGCAAGGTAATTACTTTGTTGATGACAATTTCTCTCCCTCCCGGATTAATCGTGTTAGCAGAATTTCGACTGGTCTATGTTTAACTAAACTTTGTTTGTGTCAACATTGGTTTCTGTAGATGAGGAGGTGGGGATCTTGGGAGGCAGAAACAAGAACATTGGACTACCAATTTTCAAACGGTTAGAATTATCATATGTAACCAACTTGCAGAAAGTATAGAGATCAAATATTTTGACATTTTATTCTTGAAAGTATAATAAGTTCATCCATTTTGAAGCTACTAGAAATTGTCTCTTTAGTAGTGTATATTCAGGAAACTGATGATTGAAAGCAACTTGATATGAACAGATCCACGAAGGTTTCAGTTCATTCATCAAACATCATTTGGAAGAAGACATCTAACCAGTTGGAGCGAGCACCAGTATCTACGATTGCCAGTTAGTATTGCCAAAACGAAAAAAGTTCCTTTAATCATAATTATATTGTTTTTTCCTACATTTGCTCGACTTCTTAATGTTCATTCTGGTTGTAGGCTTGTTTCATTCGGCAATTCTATGGGTCTGTATATAAAGCAGACTATCTTACTCTTCGACATGGGTTCATAATGGTATACCAGAGCAGTCATCCATTTCTCAACAAACCTTTTTTCTGTTTCTTTAAGTTGGTATCAGAAGAGTTTATCGTCGCTATTCAAAAATAAAAATTGTACTTCCCTGTTAATTATCTTTAATTGGTAGGCTCATCTGTCAGAAGGAAGCAATTTCAATTTCCAAAAGTATATAAGGAGAGCACTGGAGAAGGACTTTGGTGTAGTTGTTGGGATAAGGTATTATATTTACTTGCCTTGAGAAGAATACTAAATCTCTGTGTATTTCTATATAAATACTTACCGATTCTCATATTTTGCAGCTTATGGATTTGGATATTTTCCATGCTTTTCATATTCTGCAATGCGTATGGTAATGCTTACGCTTAAAGCTCTGCTTGTATTCCTCCACGGATAATTGGAGCTACAAGAAATAAATTAACCATTACATTCTGATCTTTATGCAGTGTTTCACAACTACTTTTATTTGCCATTTATACCATTAGTGGTAAGCTTCGACATAAAAAAAGATTAATAATTAACGCGATTATATCTGATTGTATGGAACTGAACAAAAGTTTTAGAAGTCAAACTAAGAGCTATAACTTCCTCATTGCAGATGTTGTTGGTTGTTGGGACAAAGCTACAGAGCATTATCACGCGAATGTGCTTAGATAGCTATGAGAAGTCTCATGTAGTAATGGGAACCTTACTAGTTAAGCCTGATGACCACTTCTTCTGGTTGGGCAGACCTAAATTATTACTTCACCTTATGCACTTCATCTTGTTCCAGGTAACTATCCAAATGCCTCAAATCTTTAGTCCTGCATTCTCATCCGAACGACCTATTTATAATGAAAAATACTCCCTCCATTGCTAATTGTCAATTGATGTCATTTCAGAATTCATTTCAGCTGGCATTTTTTGCGTGGAGTTGGGTAAGAGTCCCGAAAGAAATAAAACAATCCTACTTGTCGAAAGTTTCATCAAAATAAGTCATCTTACATCGACAATTTTCTTATGAATGCAGTACAAATTTGGTCTAAGATCTTGTTTCCACAGAACCACCCAAGATATAGTTATTAGGCTTGTCATGGGGCTGATTGTTCATATTCTTTGTGGATACGTGACGCTGCCTCTATATGCTCTAGTCACTCAGGTAACTCCAAATACATTACACGATCAACTTTCGTAACTGAATAATCCCATTCTATTTTGATTTCTGTATTGCGTTTAACCAACTTTAGCTGCAAATATACAGATGGGATCATCAATGAGGAATGCTATATTTCCAGAGAGTGTTATAATTGGCCTAAGGAGATGGCGAGGAAGAGCCAGGAAAACTGCAGCAAGAAAGAGTCATTCGCCAGCGAGAACTTCATTGGGCACTGCATTAGATGCTTCATTCGATGATTCACCATCATTGCGAAATCTTGATATCACACTACCTATGGAATTGGGTTACCGCACTAGTAAGGATCCAGAGGAGGCAGCGGCTGAAATAAACGAAGCTCCAGATCTAGCCTGGAAGTTTGGGGAGTTGGCATATTCCTTTAAGGGCTTTCAGCTGGGTAGAACACATACTGTAAAGATAGGGAATGTTCACATGGAACATAACTAATTGTCTTGGTTGATATACAATATATGCACAACTAATTTAAATAGCATATTAGCAGCATGTAGTGTAATTACACGCTTTCCGGCTCTCGTTTGTGCCTCTCAGCGGATACTGCTCTAATATCTTCATCTGAATATTTTCTGAACGATTTAAAGTGTCTACTTACATGATCATAAGTAAACAAATAAATGAAACATACACCAACACTTGTAGAATAATTTCCTTCAAACGAATTTGCTATACACCCAATAGCACTTGAAAGCAATCGTTTCACAAGCTACGATTGTATAAATCAACGCTACCTTAGAACCAACTTAAGCAGCCTAAGTGAATTAAGAACAAAGCAAGAACTACCACTAGAAAAAACTATATTAGAAGAGATTGATTGAGTTTTTTAAGTATCAAAGGATGTTGTCTTTGGTTTACATAGAGTAGTTTTGTATCAGTCATTCCTTAATTATTTACTAACTCTGCAGTAGTTAACGAGAAAAAACGTTTCAATAAATTTGTTAAGAATCAATGGGGCATTTCCACTCTAAAATCAATTGACAATATAGATTAGAGAGAGTAACCCACAATCTTATATAATGATCCGGGATAACATCGATTTCCGATAAGGATCCTAGTCTTAGCACAGTAATTCTGCATTCCAACAAGTCATAATAACATTTCATTTATTGTGTGTCACCTACTCAAAACTCCATTTTAAAGTTTGACTATTGACATAGTAGATGAAAACCCTTCTTTAGTACCAGATCTACTACAGTCAGAACAGGATTTGAAGTAGTGGAATCCTAATTGAATGGCCTGTTGGGAGCAACTTGAACAACAGTATCTTGAGAAGACAATAGTCCCTACATACAATAACAGCCATTAGAGCTAGTTGCTAGTACCATCCCACCAACCTCTTTAATGTTTGGACACCAATCAATGCTCTGCACCATATCATGTAGGCACAGATCATTACTACATGAATTTAACTGTAAGATTCCCATTTACATGAAAAAAAAGACATTAACATATCACACAAGAAAAAGTACATTCCATATTTGTACTACTACTATTAACAGCACTGCCACCATCTACCAAAACCAACTTAAAATTGCTTCATTACAAAGAATTCTCCTGAGAGATGGTACTTTTAGGAGCAAAATCACCATCAACAAACAGTGCAATTCTGGTTGCATAATTGATGAATCATAAGTACTAGTACTAATAAAATATTGATGCAGATTCTTTTATGGACCCCAAGAAATGAAAAATCTTGGTAGGAGTAATTTCTAAGGATCAAACAGCATCATTTTCTTGGTGAAAAACATCCTCCAATGCATTACTGGCTTCTCCCTTTTAATGTCATCAAAGGAGACTTTGAGACTTCAAGCTATGCTTCCGTGATCTGAGGCGTCCTCGTAGTAATAAGGAGTTAATTTGCCATCTTTATTAGGCTTCTTCTGGTTTCCGCCACCTATTTCTTCCAACATCTTTACAACGCGGGACATAGAAGGGCGGTTGATTGGGAGAGGGCTGGTGCAAAGGAGGCCAATGTTGAGGACTTTGCGTATCTCCTCCTTGAAACAAGAATCGAGTTTTGGATCAATGATGAGGTCGAGACCCTTCTGGTCCAGGGTGGCGCACACCCATTTCACTAAATCCTTTTCACCATATTCAGGATCAACAGGCCGTTTACCAGTAATCAATTCAAGAATAACCACACCAAAGCTGTAAATATCGCTTTTCTCATTCACGCGAAGGGTGTATGCATATTCTGCAAAGCGAACAAAGTTTCCAAAATTAGAAGTAGTTCATCAATTAGAACAGCTGATGATAGTAGAGAAAGTCATGAAACAGAAAGCGAGTGATCTTGATCATGAAAAATGATCCTAATAATTACTACTATCATCCGATGGGTAATGAGCTGTCTAAGAGGTAACTCCACGCATAAAGTGATTGAAGGTATATATTAGCAAGCAGAGTAAACTATACAAACTATAGGCAAGCAAATGAATGAAATGATCATCATTAACAAGAACAATTCAACTGGCAAAAACAAAAAAGTATGTACGTTCACAGAATTTTATATTAGTAGTGACCTGGGGCGATGTAACCAGAAGATCCTGCAATGCCAGACATTGATTTGGTTCCACCCTTTGCGTTTACATCAACAACCTTAGCAACACCAAAATCTGCTACTCTAGCTCCAAAGTTGCTATCCAACAAGATATTATTCGACTTCACGTCTCTGTGAACAATTGGAGGAGAACAGTCGTGATGTAAATAAGACAACCCCTCTGCTGTGTCCATGGCTATCTTGTACCGTAGAGGCCAGTCTAATAAGCCACTCTTACTACTTCGGAGGAAATCGCTAAGACTTCCATTAGGCATGTACTCATAAACAAGCAGTTTGCAGTCCATCGTGGTACAACAACACCACAACCTCACGATATTCTTATGCCTTATTTTCCCTAAAGTCTCAACCTCTGCTTCAAACCCATCATCCCTAACACGAGCACCCTTTTCAAAATCAGAGTTTTCATCTGCTATTTTTGACCTTCCCCAGAGTTTCTTCACTGCAACAACATCACCATTGCTGAGAACAACTTTGTAAACCTTCCCTGAAGAGCCACTTCCGATAACATTATCTTCATCTAGAAGTTCCATTATCTCAGATTCCTCAAATCCCAACTTATGGAAAGATGTCAACGTCCATTTTGACCTATCAACATCCCTCTTTGCTTTCCGCAAGTTCCTGTACTTGAAGAAGAACCAAGCAATTCCAACCAAAAACACTAATCCGGAAAGTATAAAGATTGACTTCATCAACCAAACAAAAACCATGTTTGTAGCTTCACTTTTTCCATCACACAACCCCTCAATATCCCCACAAAGACCAGGATTACCCAGAAAACTACTCCTATACATCACCTTAGCATACAACGATGGAATATCCCCAGAAAGGCGATTATTGGACATATTGAATTGATTAAGCCTCAAATTTTGCAGACTTGACGGAATTTTCCCTGACAATAGATTACCTGACAAATCAAGATAATTCAAGACAGATAGTCTCCCAATCTCCTCGGGAACGCTACCTGAAATACGATTATTCGCCAAATTCAGCTCATACAACTTCTTCCAAGACTGCATTCCACTTGGAAGGTCCCCAGATAATTCATTGTTGTGAAGATCAAGCTTTCCCAACTGCTTCAGTCTAACCAAACTAGCCGGTAATGGCCCGGAAAATCTATTATCATTACCTGAAAAGTCCAACAAACTATCAAGAAATCCAATTTCTTCAGGGAGGTTACCTGAAAAATCATTTTTGGACAGAAACAGGTCAGACAAATTCGATGCACTAGCTATAGTCTTCGCTATCTCCCCTGAAAAAGAATTGTCCGCCAGGTCTAGCAATGACATGTGGGGCAAACCCCATATCTTCTCAGGAATTTCACCCGAAAAGTTGTTGTAAGCAAATCTAACCCGAATCAAAGTCCTGCATTCGCCTAAACTAGATGGAATTTCACCGGAAAGCGAATTATCTATCATCAGTACCTCCTCCAAGACACCCTGTGCACACAAATTTCCAGGAACTTCACCCGTAAATTCGTTCTGTGAAACATCAATCCACACTAAAGGTGAATTTTTGCCAAGATCTTTTGGCAATTCCCCATGTAACCTGTTCTGGAACAGCCTCAGTTCATACAAATTTGGCGAATTCGCTAAAGCCTCTGGCACTTCACCTTCAAGTCTATTCTCATACAAGTTGAGTGACTCAAGTCCCAACTGACACAACTCAGCAGGAATTGGCCCAGTCAACTCATTCATCGACGCATCAAACAACCGCAACTCCGACACATTTGACCACCCGTTGACCGGCAGAACACCAGTCAACGAGTTATTATACAACTCAATTTGCACAAGACTAGTCATCAGGGTAACCGAAGGAGGGATTGACCCCACCAAAGCGTTGACCGACAAGTCCAAATCCACAAGCCGCCCGAGTCGACTCAGTGACTCCGGAATTTCTCCGACCAAATTACAGTCCGTCAACCACAACACCTCAAGGTTCGTCAAGTTCCCCAACTCGGGCGGGACCCGACCCGGTGAAAACGGGTTGTAAGACAAATTCAGCTGCTTCAAGCTCGTAACATTCCCCAACTCCCCCGGAATATTCCCTTCAAGCAAATTCGCCACCAACCCAAGAACCTCAAGCTGCTGGAACCGCCCAAAACTCGCCGGAATCTCACCGGAAAAATTATTCGCAGCCAAATCCAAGAACTTCAAATGGGGTAGATCCGAAACTGACTCAGGAAGCTCCCCAGTCAACAAATTCTGAGCAAGACTCAAATACGTCAACGAATGACACGTGCCAATCTCGGTGTCAACCAAAGTAGAGTTAACATTGTTATTATACAATGATATATACGTAAGATTATGGAGTCTGCATAACAATGAAGCTGGAAATGGTCCAAAGAGGTTGAGATTAGAGAGATCAAGAGAGGTGACTGAGTTGGTTTGTGGGTCGCAAAGAACACCTTCCCATTTGCATGGAGTCTCATCAAGTTGGTTCCAATTGGCTAATGAGTTGTCTGGGTCATCAAAGGAGAGTTTCACTTGGTAAAGAAGATGGCCTTCTTGGTTTAGGGAAAGTGAAAATGGGAATGTGATGAAGATGAAGATGAGGTGGAGTTGAAGTAACATGGTGAAGCATATGGAGGTGGTGTTTTTGAATGTTGGTTGAAGATGGAGGATGAGGAGGGGTGGGGGTTGGGGTGGGGTGGGGGGGGGGGGTGAAGTGAGAATGACACTGACAGTGTTGGAAATAGAACCAGTGTTTACCATTTATATACTACAAACTTTATCTACTATTTATATCTATATCTGTATTTGTAATTTTATACTCATATTCCATATGTTGTTTGGGTGTTTTTTCTTCATATAAGGAAATCTTGAATTTGATTTTTATAGTGTTTGCATTACACATGTTTTGGTTTATAATGATGGAAAGATTCCAAATTGTGATAAAAAGGAAATTTGTGAAATGTTAAAATAACGCTAATAAAAGAGAATAAAGGAAGTGTAGTGTAGCAAGGTGAGTGAACTATGTATCTTTACAAATTGTTACAGTATAAAAATATATCACAAATATTAAAAGATGATAACAAGAGGGGCTATACTTTGTGGATCATAATATCAACATGTGCAAAATATATCGGTAATAGATATGAGAATGTTAATGAGATTGTGTGATTTTACATATAGAACATAATTGGAAATAGCGTGACAGTTTGACATACAAGTAAGTGTGTTATTGTTCTAATTGAGATGAACAACTTAAGATGGTATGGTTACGTGACGTCCAATAGATGCACCGACGTGAAGTTTTAATAGTCATAAATAATGTAAAGGCAGACTGGCAGAGGTAAATCACAAAATAGCTGAATATATAGTTGGACGTAGACTACATCGAACAATCTAAAGTTTTGTGGACCTAAGAGAATGAAGGGATGAGTCAATAATGAATATAGAAGCATGGTTCCTCAGCTAAACTAAAGGGATGGGAACCAGGGTTCCTATACTATCTGTTCATTCATTTATTTGGTTTCTGTATAGAACAGCATGCATGATTTGGTCAGTTGTCGTAAAACATATTTGGTATTGACGTAATTGAGTAGAGGTATGAGTATATGTGTGAAAATGCGAAGGAAATGAAGGAGGAGCCTAATAGAAGTAAGTTGGAATGTAGGCTTTAGTATTGAGTTGTTGTGCGCATGAACAGAAGCATGATTTGTTTAAAGACACGAGAATAAGCAGGCGGGTGGGCAATGACTACTGTTCATAGCATAATTTCGTTTGTTGTTTGTGTTTTGGTAATTCGCATTATTCCTTTATGTTATTATTGTCTCAGTTTCTTCATATATCATAATTTTACATTGATGTTGGATCATTGGGTGTACATTATTTGGAGGGACGTTGTTGGGGTATGATTTGACCTAGAGTTTAATGTGTTTTAATATATATAATTATTTTATCTATTAATAATGGGAAATTGTGAAAGATAAAAGACAGCAAATTTTAATTTATTAGAAGTAAGATTTTTCTTTTTGTAAATTAATGGTAAGAGTATGAATATGATGATCTTATAACAAGTTCCTAACTAATAGATCATAAGAATAAATAATGAGACAATTTAAAAAAAGTTTGAGATTCTCAAACTAAGGGCCCTGACAGCTCCCTGCCCAGCGTATGATGTTAGAGGTTGGCGCGGGATGTGCATCGCCTGGTCAGGGAACTAGAGTTTGCCCGTTAACCACTTCGAAACACAAAGTTTTTAGTTCCCAGTGAAAATCGAACCTGAATTACTTGAAGAGGCGATACTACTTTGCACTCTACTTCTTTAATTATGAGACGACTTATTTCTAACAAGATTTGAACCCCAAATCTCTTGATGGCAAGTTTGGGTTTAAAATTATTAAATGAATGCTAATTCATGACAATCAATACCAACATATTTCTTAAATAAATAAATAGTTAAAAGTACGTTTTGCGTATTAATTAACTATCTCATTAACTTTGTCTATTAGATAAACTTATACTGTATCAATAGATAAATCACAGACTGAACTAATTTTGTTGAAGCTTGAAACAATATTTAAGTAACAATTATACAAATTCAAATTGAGTAGTTTTAGTTAATTATTAAAATCAATAACTTTAATTGAGATTATCCCAATTTAAAATAGACTCAACATGAATAGTTTATCCCAAATTTTCATTAAAATCGAAAATTATTTTGAAATGATTGGACAATTCTATGTGTTAGTTTGACCCAAAATATCAAAGTTAATGGAAATCATGATGAAATTATTAATTGAGATATTTTTTGAGATATATATGTTGGAATAAATTATTGCGAAACATATAAGATCGAATGTCGAATGTTTTTAAACATATAATATTGGATACATCAGCAATCCTCATTTTTATTAGACCTTATGGACAGGGGCGGATCCAGGAATGAAATTTAGGGTGGTCCCTTAATAACTAAAAATATGTATATATATATATCAAAACATCGCCAAAGTATACGAATATTACAAACCAAAATGAAAGAATAGTTTAAACGAATTCAAAAGTACATATATTTTAATTCGAATTCAAGGTAATTGCATCCTCCACTCTAAAACCAATTGGCAATAGCAGGAGTAGCCCAAGATATTATATATTGACCCGGAAGTACATCGATATCCAATGTAGAATGTGCATCAAACATAAATTAATTGACATGTTATCAAAATATCCGTTAACTATATAGCTTATCAAAACAATTTATTACATTTCATTATTTTATTAAACTAAATATGTCATCCGCACACAATTAATTAATTTCACTTTTGAAAATGAAACCATATTATTATTGTCATTTTAGTTTTGTGGTGAAGACACAAATTTAAAATAAAATGAATATAATGACTTCAAATTATTATTTTCCCTCGTATAGGAAACCATGTATGATTGGGTATAGGAAGACTACTCATTCACTTATATGAAAAGGCATTAGAGTTCCCAATGTTGAGGACCTCCTATTAGAAACGACGGTATAGGACTAACTAATCGAGGAATCAAATTACAAACATTTCTGCAGAAAATAAGTAGTCTGTTTGGAGGTGTATGAAATCTTTGTTTGTAGGAAAGAGGCTAAAGGGATATCAAATAAGAAACAGGAAGGGTTTTAGTTTAAAAAATCAAGACAAAAAAAAATTTGGCACAAGGGGGAATCGAACCCTGGTGCCCAGTGTGAATAGCATAGGATTTAACCATCTAGGCCAACCTTCTTTTAGGATTTAGGGTGGTCCATGGCATACATGGACCACCCCCTAAATCCGCCCCTGCTTATGGATATGCATGGAATATGAACTTAGAGTGATGGCATTACATGATATAATTCGGTTGAAGATTTGCAAATAAAGCTTGAATATGAAGATGGTCTAATCTCTACTTACAAATAAATAAATGGATGTGTACCTCACAAAGCACTAAAGCAACTTCTTTAATCTTTCCAAATGTAATGATGATGAGGCCCTAGAAACATTTCTGAATCCAAAAAGATTCTGCAAAATTAAAGTTCTTGCTTATATAACATCTTATCAATATACAGAGAGCTTCTAAAGTGGAGCTCACACACATAAAATTATTTATTTTTACCAAAAATAAAAATTATTTTACTGAGAACAAATTAAAATAGACAAACAAAAAAAAAGATATAGGAAAAGGAGCAGCCCATTTGAATCCGTTCCTCATGACATTCATCATTGTCGTATTATCTTTAAACCCCACATAGTCCCATGCCACCTTTTATCTCTTCACTATTTTTGTCATTATAAAAGACAATCGATCATTTTTTCTGAATAAATTCTTCAATAATCCAAATCTTGCTTTCATGTACATTTTAAATCATTGCTGATTGCAACACCATCACTTTACCACAAAAAAAAGAGGTGTATTGTAAAGTCTTTGGTTTCAACTCTTTCTATAAATTGATTTTTTTTGTCAATTATAATTTAATTGAGAAGATTTTCTAACAACATAGTCAATTCATTTTTTAATATTAGTTCATTCATGTAATTTCGAAATTTACAAAAAAAAAAACTTTTATACCATTATTGGTCTATTCTATATTGTACAATAATTTCATATATCAATTTGTCTATGGATTAATTTTATGCATTAATTGATATACAAGATTAAAATTGATTTTAAATGTTTGATCTTTTAGTCGAAAAGTACTTCATTAAAAGATAATAAAATTTATTATTATTATTATTATTATATTTTACAAAATATAGATAGTTATACTGAAAACAAAACTAATTAGTTATATTAGTTTACTAAAGATCAATAAAGTTTTACTATATAATACATGCAATGTTATTAGTTGATGATCTTGATTCTTGAAGATTGAAAGATTGAAAGAAGATGAGTGATGATTACTCCCAACTCCTAATCCATTTGGGACCCTTCCTCAGTCCTCACATAAGGCCCTCTTGACAGACTAGATAGCTGCATATTGTTTATCAACGTTGTGGATTTTCTATCGTCTCATCAAATCAACAATAATGCTTCTTAATAATATTTCTCTTATTAAATCAATCGAACACTCCAACGAAAAAGATTTTTGCTAGTGATCAGAAGATCCTGGATTCAAAACTCACCTCATCGCTAATTTATAAAAAAATAAAATAATAAATAATATTTCTCTTATTCAATTATTAAATTATTATTATTTATATCAAATGATGATTATATATTATTACAAAAGTTACTATAGATATACACAATTAAATTAGAAAATACTTATAAATAAGTTTCAATGAAGTAATTCCGCAAAAATATAACTATTCATATCAATTGAAGCGCAAAGGAAACAAAAATACGAAAATATATAAAAGGTGGTAGATCAACATAATCTAGCCTTGAAAAGATCAAATAACAAAAAATATACCACCAAGATAGTGGTTATTATCTGATCGAACGATAAGATAACCCGATCTATTAGCAACACTATTGTAACTCATACACAAACCACATCATCCAACCATATTCAAACTTAATCCTCTATAAATAAATTTTCATGCATGCACAAAGTCTACAAGCCGGGCGCTTTGATAAGCTCCCCAACAGGGTCAAATTTTTTTTGTACTTGAAAATAAAAAATAGCGTGCATTTTGTTCGTTCACGTGGAAGGTTTTCTAGCATAAAAAGAGTTCCTCCATCCCATACTTTTCATCACTTCCCAACTAACAAAAGTAAATACTAACATATAAGAGCATAGTATATTATTTTAATTTATTACTGTTTTTTTCATAATAAAAAGCAATATATAAAATCAGATCAATCAAAGAGGAGAATCCGAATATCTACTCCACGAGCCCACTGAAAGTGATATATCTAGGAGGGGATTGTAAATAATGTTGCATCCTCTTGTATTTACTCGATGCCTTTATGCTGACATCACATTACGAATATCCATCTAAAGTCGTGTGTAATCAAACTTTAAGAAAGTTTAATGGGGTTCGACTCGTTTACAGCCCTAAATCATCTACATTGACAACTGAAGCCAATAATTTAAAAGAAATTATCAAAGGATAATAATGGGGACCTATCGCTTTCTTTTCACTTAAAGATGGAATCATCGAATTAAATGGCAATTGGTTAGGTGAAAATGAAATGTACAACAGTACTATAAAGACATTGAAAACTTGTGAAGATGATAGATAGAGACCAAAGGCTCGCTCGTTACAACATAACAAAACAATGCCCCGTGCACTACAATACGGACACTATGAGGCTAATGAGGTCCAGCTATCATTCTTGCACTACCATACTGTACTTGTTTAGATACTAAATATTCCATAAGGTTTATACTTAATTGAAATACGAGATCATGAAATCGACTTGAAATTATGTTTTTCGGCCAAATTTCATACATCCTTTAAACTGTTGAAAATAAATTAAGAAATTTGACAAAACGATACAAAATCAACACATTTTATTTTTTATTTTTTATTTTTTAGCACACCCATGATAGTTTTTTGGCTTAAAGAGCACCTATCCATATAAATGGACTAAAATACCCCTCCTATTTGATCTTCTTCCCCAAATCTCCACAAGTCCACCGGTACCCCCACCATTCTTTTCATCATCTCCAAATCACCACCATCATCTCACCAATAACCGTCCCCCATCCAACCTTACCCTACCCTACCTCCACTAGGATCAAAATCCTACCCCGACCCTTAATTGAAGTAGAAATACGAGATTTTAGGTTAAATAGCACCTTGCAATACACCAAATTAATTTATATTTAGATTTTTTTTGCAAAATAACACAAAAGAGGGATGAAATGACTAACTACCCCCCTTATGAACTCCGAGATTTTTTCAAGATTTTTTTTTCAATTTCTTTTCGACTTTTTTTGAATTTTTTTACGATTTTCTTTTTGATTTTGAATTTTTTTTTTATTCTTTTTTCATAGTAAAAAGGGTTCAATTTTAGTAATTTTTTGGCTAAAAGTTTCAGTTTTGACAAAATCAAACTTATTTCTTATCAAAATCGAATTTTTATGCCAAAATTAAAACTTTCAGCCAAAACAACTAACAAAACCCAAACTTTTAGACAAACTAATTACCAAATCGAATTTTTTTGCCAAAATATCAAACTCGGACCCTTTTGCGAAACAACTAACAAAATCGAAACTTATAACTATGAAAAAAAATCGAAAAGAAATCGGAAAAAAAGTCGAAAGAAAAAGTTCAAAAAGAAGTCTAAAAAAATTGTATATGTTTATAGGAGGTAAATTAGTCATTTCATCCCTGTTTTGTGCTGTTTTACAAAAAAAATTAAATATGTGCTTCAAGTTAATTTGAAGCTTTAAAAGGTGTTATTTAACCTAAAATCTCGTAAAAACACATACCCAACTCTCAGTAACTTCGAAACCCTCTCCTACCATCATGTTCAAACTGGAAATGAAGATGTGGGAATCGCGGATTTGCAGTGGGGCAGGGGAGGGGTCTCAATTTTATAGTGGAGGACAATTATTAGTGATATGATGGTGGTGATTTGAAGATGAAAAGAATGGTGCAGGTGGAATTATGGAGATTTGGGCAAGAAGAGGAGGAAATATTAGGGGTATTTTAGACTATTTACATATGCTGTTGTTAGAATTATGAGGTGTTTGACACGTCATAATAAGTGTCCTTTGAACAATTTGATTGTTCGTAGTGATTACTTATTTAAAGTTAAGTTCATACGTATATTATGTTTGACATTAATATATATGCTGGAAATGAATTCGAAATGCATTAGGGGTCAAAAAAAGCACCACTTAATATAAGTGTGTGATGAATTTGTGGTTTAATCACATTAAATCCAAAGACGTGACGCCTCCACAATTAAGCACCACTTAATACAATATTAAGTGTGTTTGAATTCAAAGTCAAACAAGCCAATTAAATTCCCCTTGATTCTTTGACATTTACACTTTTAACCCGGAAGTTTCAATCATATTGAAAATCAAGTGCATTGTATGTGTGTGACCTTCTAGGATCGAAATGACATTAGCCATATGTTAATAAAATATCAACCAAGTATTATACTAACATATAAATCATGAGCGGGCCCTAGTAAAGCCTTCATGACCCCTAATGCATTTCGAATTCATTCTCAACACGTATATTATTGTCAAACATAATATACAATATACGTATGAACTTAACCTTAAATAAGTAATCACTACGAACAATCAAATTGTTCAGCAGGCACTTATTATGACGTGTCAAACACCTCATAACTCTAACAATGTTGTGCTATTTTTTCTTTTTTTTTTCCTTAAAATTTGGTCAAATGACAGGTCGAATTATTTTTAATAGGTTAGATTATCCCCAAAAGTCCTTAGGTCAAGTTGTCTCACAAACAACTTGTTTTGGTCAAGTTGTATTTTAAATTTGACCCAAATATGTTTTAACAAAGGTAAAATGTGACTTTCTCAAAATTGAAGCCTTAAGACTCAATTATATTGTTAGTCGGGTGGGTGGGAGGTTAGGAGTGGGGAAGATTTTTTTTGTTAAATTAGCGATGTATTAATACTTAAGATGTCAAAAATATACAATGAGAGGCTTGAAGCATCATCACCCGAATCAGTGGGTTATCTGCCAGGCCAAATTACATTTGATCAAACCAAGAGCAAAAAGCCCAACTCAGCCTAATCCAAATAGAATAACCCTAGCCCACTGGAAGTCTATATATGAAGGGAAAAAACCCTAATGCTCTCAGATGCTTCACTTCCGCCTTAAATGAAACCTACTTCATTAAAAATCCTTAGAATGCAGAACGACCCTCTCTTCCTCCTTCTTCACAAACAGAGATTGCCCTCCCCTATGTCTCTTGGAATCTTCCGAGAAGATAGAACACTTCTCACCTCTTCGCTGAGTAGAGATCCAAACTTCTCTCTTGGCCAAAGAGTGAGATGCATGTTTGTTTGTGAGAAACTTCACAAAAAGACCCCACAGAAGCTTCAATTACTCGTTCTTCCTTCCCGCAGACCTTCACCACTGAGTCCAAGTTCCCTTAAAATCCATTTGGCAGATCGGATAACACATACCCACTCTCATCCCCTACTACACAGCCACCCTTAGAATGCATTTGCGACTCTTGGGGTCCTCCATGAAGACCACCGTTTCTCCTATTCGGATCTGAGAAGAAACCGAGTTGCATGCTGGTGGAGACGATTTAGTCACCCCCCAAAGGAGGCCGTGCTTGGTTGAGGAGGAGAGGCGCCGATCTATGTGCCTCCAGAAAATGGGTGGCAAATTGAAGTGTCTCTTGGGGAGATCTACATGATCCATCCCAATAAAGCTTGTTTCGTTGATTCCAATGGTCCCAGAGACAGGTAATCCATAGCTTAAACTTGTCTTTTGGGAGTTTCAGTCTCATAGCCTCGTAATATTCTATGAAGTTTTGTGTTGTGTAGTCAAACTGTGGCAGTTTAAGAAGCTCCCTGAGTTCCTTAGCATACTTGCATGTGATAAAAATGTGGTGCACACTTTCGTTCTCTGTTTTACAGAATAAACATTTTGGACATACATCCATTTTCCGTTTGAGCATGTTATCCTTAGTTGCCATTCTGTTATGCATCATTTTAAAAATGCTGTGCTTGACCTTTCCTGGGAGCTTGAGTCTCCACAAATGTGAAAAATTTATGTCTCGAGCTCCGCCATGACTTGGCTCTGGTTCGGTTGATATACTAATCTGCTGAATGTGCCAATATGCGGATTTAACTGTAAAAACTCCCTTTCCTTGCGGCTGCCATTTAGGTAAATCTGATAAATCTAATCGATTAAGAGGGATCTGAACGATTGCCTCCGCATCAACTTGGTAAAAAAGCGCATTAATAAGGCTTGTATTCCACACCCCAATCTCATTATCAATAAGATCAGCAACAGTTAGATGTTGTAAATGTGCTGGACTTGGTGTAATTACATGCCCTGAATCAGTATGATAGACCCACTTCTGTTTCCATATATTTATGTCTCGGCCATTACCTAACTCCCATTTTATTCCTTGTTGTATGAGGTCCCTTGTTGATAGGATGCTCCTCCAGGTATAGCTCGGCTGATTACCCAGTGATGCCGTCCAGAAAGACCCCTGAGGGAAGTATTTTGCCTTGTAGACCCGTGCCAGGAGGGAGTCCGGTGTTGAAACTATTCGCCAGGCCTGTTTGCTTAACATAGCCTGATTGAAAGCCCGAGTATCCCGAAAGCCGAGGCCCCCGTCTTCTTTCGCTTTACATAGAGTAGACCATGATAACCAATGTATTTTCTTTTTGCCTTCAGAATTAGAACCCCACCAAAAATTAGATAGTATAGAGTTGATTTCATTGCAAATGTGCTTTGGCAACATGAAACAGCTCATAGTGTAAGTGGGGATAGCTTGTAATACTGATGAAATGAAAACCTCCTTCCCCGCTGTAGATAAGAGCCGAGGCTTCCAATTATTGACTTTGGATTTCACCCTCTCGACGAGATGGGTGAAAACCTCCTTTTTCGAGGATCCAATTGTCGATGGAAGGCCGAGGTAGTTACCATGCGAAGGCACCTCTGGAATGCTTAACAAGTCAGAGATAGCCTTCCTGGTTTCCCCTGAGACATTGGGGCTGAAAAGAATTGTGGATTTCTGAGGGCTGACTAATTGGCCCGACCAATTCTGATAAGTTGTTAAAACCTGTTTGAAGCATGATGCCTCCTGAATCGTAGCCTCTCCCACTAAAAGTGTTGGAATATCCCGGGGTTGCAAGACACAATGAACTACGATAGTTCACATGTCTAGAAAACCCTAATTCGTTGATCGTTAGAACTTACACAATAGAACTAGCTCATAGAAGTATATGTTTAAAGATAGTGTGAATATGCTACAAATAACATATAAAAGAGTAGTGCTACAAAGTTATACCTTTGAAGCGTGAGCGGAAGCTTTGTAAATCTTTAAGCGCTTATCCCCACACCTTGCTCCTTTGCTTTCTCCTTGAAGAAATGTCTATCACCAAGGTGATATGAAACTACTATGAAATAGTCCACACCAATACCTTAGATAGCAATAAGACACACTTGGACTAGTGTGTGTTATTGAGGAGTATGTAGTCTTTACTACTATAGCAAAAATGTAGAACTAGTTCTACACTCTACACTTAGAGTTTTGCTAGAGGGTTGAGGTTGAAGATGAAGTGTGTTTGTTTGTGTTCTTGTGTTCTCTAGCAAGAGATATGCAAGACTTAGATTGATGCTCTACCCATTCTATATCATCTTATGATATAGAATGGATGATGAAACACATTATACACTAAACAAACACATTAACCATCCATATGGTTAATGCCTCTTGGTCCATGGAAGATTCTCTTACAAGAGTTCTTCCCAAGACTTACAAAGCCTTCCCAAGGCATAAAGTAGCCACCAAGATGTCAACCATTCATGATGATGGAATTAATTAATCTTAATTAATTAATTAAATCATATCTTATTTAATTAATTCATTAATTAATTAAATCATTTCAATAAATGATAATATATATATATATATCTCACATATATATATATATATACATAAACCCCAAATGGTGTGTCCGGAACCAATTCCGGGCGCACCATCGGTTCGGTCGGGACACGATCTCGATCGAACCAAAATTCCTCAATATGGATCAAATCCCTTATTCACTTTCGGGTCACTACTCGAAAGTATCTTCGGTAATTGTTACGTGTGTGACCTCATAGCCCGAGTAACGAAGGCATCGGGATTCAACGTATAAGACCGTATACACGAATCCCGAAGATCATCGTGAGAGCCTAGTCTGCCATTCGATGACCCCCGGCATTATCTCGGGTGAGACTACTGATAGTTCAGATAACTATCGGTTGTTGAACCGTATATATAGATGATATAGTTCACGGGCACTAATTGAGGAAATTGACACATCAATTTCCAACACTCCCACTTGCCCTTGGACTATTACCAATGTCTTGGATGTACACTTGCATCCTTGTCACATGATTCCCTTTGTCCTCGGTTTTCGTCATAGGCTAAAGCAAGAAAGCGTGTCGCCAACTCCTATGACATAATTTCTCGGAACACGAGATAGTCTCACTCCCGTTCATAACGGGTGAATTCATAAGTAAGACTCACTCTCCGAGTGGCCAGAAAAACCTTCCCTGTATACCAGGGTGGACAAAGACCCTACCAATGCATCACCGATCATCTCACCACTACATTCACATAAGACCCAACGTACCCCATTACCACCAGTAACGGATGGGTCCGGAAGTAGTCAAAGCCTCATGCTCACGTAGCATGAGAATGATATGCATGTAGGTCTCAGAACCTCTATCATATGGCTCGTGTGAAATATAGGACACAAGATCTCTTCTATAATTTCACAACGGTCACTGTCCAGTACCATGTCAAGACTCTCTTGACAATGAACCCATGTAATGATTTGGACCATCCTTTTGACTTAAGAAACAAAGTCAAACGAATCATTACACACTAGTTTGGTTGTGTCCGTTCCCAAAACGCTGGGACACACCACTAGGGACAATGTAATCACCACAGTTCTTGTCTTGAAAAAGGGGTTCCTTAGCCAATACACTTATTGGCTCCTCTTCAAGAACTCGTGATTACATGGGAATTAAAATATTTATCATACAACTATGATTAAATATTCAATTGTTTATTCAAGTGCTATAAAAGAATAGGCAATCAATTAAACAAGAAGTAATACTTTTATTCAACAATAAGAGTTTTACGAAAGTATACTTCATACATATAAATCAAATAAACTGAAATAAAGCTCCCACTAAGACTAAGACCACTCGGACCTAAGTCTAAGTCCAATAGCTGAAGTATGGAACTCATGTTTAGTCTGAGGTAACGGTTTAGTCAAGGGATCAGCTGCGTTGTCGTCTGTATCCACTTTGGATACCTTGATGTCACCTCTCTGGAACATTTCTCGAACGAGGTGATACTTCCTAAGGACATGCTTGGACTTATGATGAGCCCTAGGTTCCTTAGCCTGTGCTATGGCTCCAGTGTTATCACATAACAACTCAATTGGACCATCAGCGCTAGGAACTACCCCAAGCTCAGTCATAAACTTCTTAAGCCAACATGCCTCCTTGGCTGCTTCAGAAGCTGCAATGTACTCGGCCTCCGTAGTAGAATCTGCAACTGTGTCCTGCTTGGAACTCTTCCAACAGATGGCTCCACCGTTCAGGCAGAATACAAACCCGGTCTGAGAACGAAAATCGTCTCGATCGGTTTGGAAACTGGCATCGGTGAAACCTTTTGCAATCAACTCCTCATCTCCGCCATATACCAGAAACATATCCTTAGTCCTTCTCAAGTACTTAAGGATAGATTTCACAGCGGTCCAATGGTTGTTGCCTGGATTCGCTTGATATCGGCTGGTCAGACTCAGAGCGTACGATACGTCTGGTCTAGTGCACAACATGGCATACATGATAGATCCTATGGCTGAAACATACGGGACTCTACTCATGTTCTCCTTCTCGACGTCAGTGGTGGGGCACTGACTTTTGCCGAGAATAGTGCCAGTTGTCATAGGCAGTATTCCCTTTTTGGAATCGATCATATCGAATCGTCTCAGAATCTTATCAATATAAGTGTCCTGTCTCAGGCCAATCAACCTATTGGCTCGATCTCGATATATCTTGATTCCAAGGATATACTGCGCCTCTCCTAAGTCCTTCATTGAAAAACACTTACACAACCATCTCTTGACTGACTCAAGGAGCGGTTTGTTGTTTCCAATGATCAGTATGTCATCTACATACAGAACTATAAATGCAATGTGGCTCCCACTTACCTTCTTGTATACACAAGCATCCTCCTCATTCTGAATGAAGCCAAATTCTTTAATTGCTTCATCGAATCGGAGGTTCCAACTGCGAGAAGCTTGCTTGAGTCCATAAATGGATCTCTGAAGCTTACATACCTTCTTAGGTCCTTTCGGACATGTAAAGCCTGGAGGTTGTGTCATGTACACATCCTCCTCAAGGTTTCCATTAAGGAAAGCGGTCTTTACATCCATTTGCCATATCTCATAGTCATAATATGCGGCAATGGCTAAGAGGATCCGAATAGACTTGAACATGACTACCGGTGAGTAGGTTTCATCATAGTCAATACTATGAATTTGTTTGAAACCCTTCGCCACTAGTCTAGCCTTGTAAACATGGACATTTCCATCTTTATCAAGCTTTTTCTTAAAGACCCACTTACACTCGATAGGTCTAGCACCTTCGGGTAAGTGAACCAATGTCCAGACATCATTCTGGTACATAGAGTCTATCTCGGATTTCATGGCTTCAAGCCATGACTCGCTATCTGGCCCTTTCATTGCGGCTCCATAAGTATAAGGCTCGTCGTCTTCTATCAAGAAGGATTCCCCATACCATCTATCGGGAACATGACGAGTCTTATTGGATTTCCTAAGGGTCGGTACTTCTTCAGGAGTTTCATCTACCGTGGATCTAGGGTCCAAGATAGGATCCACCATGAATGGAGGATCTACTTCCTGAAGTGAGCCTGCCGAGTTCGTTAACTCGACTTGCTCATTTGATGAGACCCTTGAGTTCAATAACCCAACTCTCCTATTCAATGAGTTTCTTGAGTTCGATAACTCAACTTGCTCATTAAACGTGTCGAATGAGTTCATTAACTCATTTGGCTCATCATCTTGAACTTCTTCAAGTTGTACCGTATCTCTGACATTTCCTGATAAGAACTCTTTCTCAAGGAAATGCGCTGTCCTAGCCACGAAAATCTTATTTTCTGGCTTAAGGTAGAAATAATACCCTTTGGTTTCCTTTGGATAACCAATGAAATGGCACAAGTCAGCCTTTGGGCCTAGCTTGTCTACGTTCAATTTCTTGACGTAGGCCAAGCAACCCCAAACCCTGAGAAAGCTAATCTTGGGACGTTTCCCAAACCACATCTCATATGGTACTTTCTCAGCTGACTTGGTTGGACAATTATTTAAGGTAAGTGCGGCAGTTTGCAACGCGTAACCCCAGAAGCTGACATGTAGGTCGGTTCGACTCATCATGGATCGCAAACTGTCTAACAGAGTGCGATTCCTCCTTTCGGACACACCATTATGTTGTGGTGTTCCGGCCGGTGTGAGTTGTGAAACAATTCCACAATCTCTAAGATGAGCGTCAAACTCGTGGCTCATATATTCGCCTCCTCGATCGGATCGAAGAGTCTTAATAGTCTTGCCGAGTTGATTCTCTACTTCATTTTGGAATTCTTTGAACTTTTCAAAGGCTTCACTCTTGTGCTTCATTAGATAGACATAGCCATAACGGCTAAGGTCATCCGTGAAGGTAATGAAGTAGGAAAAACCACCTCTTGCAGGAGTGTTCATTGGACCACATACATCGGTATGTATTATCCCCAATAAATCACTTGCTCTTTCACTCGTTCCAGTGAAAGGCGATTTGGTCATCTTGCCTAAAAGGCATGATTCGCATTGGTCATATGATTCAAAATCAAGTGACTCAATAATTCCACTTTCGTGGAGTTTCTTGATGCGATTTTCATTTATATGACCAAGTCTGCAATGCCATAGGTAGGTAGGATTCAAGTCGTTAGGCTTGTTCCTTTTAATATTTACGTTATATACCTCATGGTCCTCATCTAGTATGAAAAGACCATTTTGGTTTGAAGCTTTTGCATAAAGTAAACCATCACGATTAATAGAACACATATTTCTTTCCATAAGGATGGTAAAACCATCATTGTTCAAAACAGATATGGAAATAATATTTCTAGAAATAGCGGGAATACAATATACATTATTTAAAACTAAGACCATCCCGGATGGTAGTTTTAAATCTATCTTGCCCACGGCAACTGCAGCAACCTTTGCTCCATTGCCCACCCGCAAGTCCACCTCTCCCTTCCGAAGAGCTCTACTGTCATGTAGTACCTGCATATTTCGACAAATATGAGAACCACATCCTGAGTCAAGTACCCAAGTAGAGTTATTAGAGGTGATAAAAGCTTCAATAACGAATATACCTGCCGGAAGAGTCCCACTCTTCTTGTCTTCGAGGTATTTCTTGCAGTTCCTCTTCCAGTGACCAGGTGTATTACAATAATGACACTGGTCAGTCCCCTTAGGACCTTTAGCCGGAGTTTTGGAAGTCTGGGCCTTGACTGTTTTGATAGATCCAGTCTTGGCCTTTCCCTTCCATTTCCCCTTGCCTTTCTTAAAGGCCTTCTTGTTCTGAATCATCAGAACAGAGGGAGTAGGGGTAGAGCTCTTCCCACACTTCAACGCAGTATCAGCCGTGCTGATCATGTTATGTAACTCCGATAACGATTTATCGAAGTCATGCATGTTGAAGTTCATGACAAAGTTACCAAACTTGTCAGGAAGGGAACGGAGGATTATGTCAACGGCCAAATCCTTGGAAAACTGAGTTCCCAAAGACTCAAGTCTCTCGATGATCCCAATCATCTTGAGAACATGAGGACTG
Organism: Echium plantagineum; assembly: GCA_003412495.2. Lineage (NCBI taxonomy): Eukaryota > Viridiplantae > Streptophyta > Magnoliopsida > Boraginales > Boraginaceae > Echium > Echium plantagineum. The sequence goes on from CM016562.1 coordinate 11,671,788, forward strand.
GCCTGTTGACCATTGGATAGTTTGCAATCCATGAGGGCACAAACAGCTTCGTACCGCTCATTTCTTGCCCGCTTCTGGAACATCTCTTCCAGTCTGCTGTACATGTCATATGCTGCCACATTTTCGAACTGAATCTGAAGATTCGGTTCCATGTTGGCTACCATAAGACATTGGACATCCAATGCATCATCCACGTGTACATCATATGCACTACGTTCTAGCTCATCGGCATTATCTCCGGGTGGTGGAGGAAGTTCTTCCTTAAGAACATACTCGACTCTCTCGTGCTTGAGAACGATTCTCAAGTTACGAGACCAGTCGTTGAAGTTATTGCCATTGAGTTTACACTTCTCAAGTGTAGATCGGAGTGAATTTGAAGTTGATTTCTTAGCAGTTGCCATCTAAAAACATGCGAGTAGGAAACGACATTCAGTTTAATTTATATGTAAACATACGATACAAGTAAAGCATGCTTGAAATAATAATACGAGTACCAACAACCCCTCGAAGTGTACAAGTATACCAAGACCCCACGGACTTGGGTATGAGCGGCACACGCAATCATCCTCATAGTCCAATCCATGGGTAAGTCCTACTAGACTATCATATATTAATCATCCAATGATTATATATGACTCTTGGCGTCTATCACTAGTCGTTTTATGACACTATAGACTTCCTTTGCCAAACGGGCCGGTTCGATGGGCTAACCTGTAGCCACGTTTTAAGTAACCTTAGTTCACCATAAAAGGGATGGATTACATTTGCCGGTTCGATGGGCTAACCTGTAGCGCATGTAATCCCATTGCCTCCTATTCCTATGAATCAAAGTGCCCATCTAGGGATGATCCACCCGAAACGTAGGAAAGTTTGACAACTTTGAACTTAAGGTTTGGCAAACACTTAATTATAACGTGGAGGGGTTTAGATTAAACATGTAATCCACATTTCATGCATATCACAAAAGGTGTACATATACGTCAAGAAAATATATGTAAGCATGAAACATGACATGAATAATAAACACTTTAAAGGGACGTGATATGGCCTAAAGAACATTAAATAAAACTAGTCTAACTAGTTCTAAACTAAGTCCTTGGTCTCCGTCTTCTTGGACATCGCCATGCTCCAAGTCCGTCTCTTCATGTCTTGTTACATAATCAACTTTCGCATTAAATGGCACATGCGCCGCGAAAAAGAAATGACAATACAAGAATGTAAAACGACACATGCGTCGTATTTCAATATCAAGGACAGTACGCAGACTGTATTTCGAATAAATACTAGGCCATATCAAATCCCCATTCCATTCAGACTACAGTTTATATATGCATAACACATTATACATAAATCACATAAACATGCTAGGAATGGAATAAAACACACAAGCAACACACAACTCACACACATACTCACATTCAAATAATGTGAACATAGTCATACATGCATATCATAACCTTTAGTTGTCCAACAACTAACTTAGCCAATTTTAGGAAGTTCTATCATAAGTTCAACATATTGAACTAATAACCCGATTTCATTCAAAGAGACTTAGCATAAGTTATATTTGTTAAGGTTTGAAATTCATAATAATTCAAACCTCAAACTTCCTTTCGATACTCAATTAATCAATTTAATTAGTACCGATTGGATAAAATCAAAGTGCTCCCACTTACCTCCACAAGACTCGCCATAAGACGATCTTATGTTGGAAGA
>CM016562.1:12273603-12469705 GCA_003412495.2 Echium plantagineum
AATTAGGGAAAGACGATTGCATCAATTATCTGTGTTTACAAAATGGATTCCGTGTATCACATATGTTTTCAAACATTCTTATCAATCACCTATGTTTCAAAGTATATTCCATTTTAGAGTCGCACATTAAACATTTTGTTAAGTGCGTATTGGGAAAAGTTATTTCAGATTCGAAATTGGGATAGATCATCAATGACACTTACGAGGACCAAAGTAAAATATTGACCCACTTAACGAGAGGTAATTGCTGAAATGGTCCCAGTAAATGGGTGTCCATTGCACTTTGGTCCCTGTAAGTGGGACCGATGCGCAAATGGTCCCTGATAGTGTGTAACGGGTGCGGAAATGGTCCCCTTTTTAACGGATCCGTTAGTTTTTAACGTTTTTGATATTTTTGAGTTCATTTTTGGGGCGATTTCATAATTTTGAAGAGTTTTGGGCATTTTGGGTCGTCTTGTAGTTTGAAACTTCAAACGGCCATAACTTTGCGCTCGGGTGTCCGATTGGGATGAATTTTATATCAATTTCATGTATTTTTTCGAGACAAATCCAATGGCAGATAAGAAAAGGTGGCCTGGGTGATTTTTTGCCCTCAATAACCCTTTTTATGGCTTAAATGACATTTTTATGATTCCCACAAATTTTTTTAAATCTTTAAAATATTTTATGATTCCCATCTAATAACATTGTTTTTTTAAGTACTATGATATTACTTTAGAAGCTTACTTCATCACAATTAAGCATACAAAAAGTTGGTAGGATAAAAGTAAGATTAAAATAGATACCATTCTACAAAATCTTGTCATAATTGCTTAACTAAAGCAAAAACAAGTCCCTTTAGTTAAGCAACGGTGATTTCGAAGTCTCTATGCTTACTTTTATCTTTTTATCATCCCTTTCTAGAGTATTTTAACTAAAAATACTATGTTTTTTCTTTTGATGCTTACTTCTTAGATCCTATTGTAAAAAAATCAATGTTATTGGATGAAACTCATAAATTTTTTAAAGATTTTAAAAAAAGTAGTGTAAATCATAAAAATATGATTTTAAGCCATAAAAGGGTTTTTGGTGCTTACTTCTTAGATCCTATTCTAGAAAGAGATTTGTTTTTTGCTTTAGTTAAGCAATTATGACAAGTTTTTGTGGAATGATATCTATTTTAACCTTACTTATAATATCCTACCAACCTTTTGTATGCTTAATTGTGATAAAGTAAGCTTCCAAAGTAACATCATAGTACTTTAAAAAAAACAATATTATTGGATGGGAATCATAAAATCTTTTGAAGATTTAAAAAATGTAGTGTGAATCATAAAAATATCATTTTAAGCCATAAAAAGGGTTTTCGAGGGCAAAAAATGACCCTGACCACCTTTGGTTGTCTGCCATTAGATTCGTCTCGAAAAAATACATGAAATCGGTATAAAATTCATCCCAATCGGACACCCGAGCGCAAAGTTATAGCCTTTGAAGTTTCAAGCTACAACACGACCCAGGATGCCCAAAACTCTTCAAAATCATGAAATCACCCCAAAATGACCTTAAAAATATCAAAAACGTTAAAAACTAACGGATCCGTTAAAATAGGGACCATTTCCGCACCAGGTACACACTATCAGGGACCATTTGCGCATCGGTCCCACTTACAGGGACCAAAGTGCAACGGACACCCACTTACTGGGACCATTTCAGCAATTACCTCCACTTAACGAGACCATTCGATAATACCTCTCACGATAAAAACTGAAAGAATTATGAGATCGTTTCGTTACCAACTAGTGCAAGTTGTTTCTGAAATCTTCAAATCAATACTTTTTATTTTATTTCACGTCAACATGTTGTTCATGTAATATATGGAAAGGCTGTCAAAAGATTTTCTTTTACTTAATATCATCAATTATCTATATAAAAGAAAAACTAACTTAAAACTATCCTTGAAAGGATACTTGGGATGGATTTGATAGGATAGGACTATTGATATTTTTTTGTAGGTAATTGTAACTGGTTAATTGTATTCATAGCAAACCTTGGATCCTTGTGACACATCTTGATACAAAGTCAAGACACTTAGATTATGATTTGGCTGCTTATTAACTTGAGTGGACCTTACTTCACTTCAAAGAGAAACAGTATATGTACAGTGGTGAGTGTAAATTTACTCCATTATTTATTAGTATTAAAACTCATTGGACACATACAAAGAGGTCTATATTAGAAATTAATTAGCCCTTATTGCTAATAATGGAAGTAAGAAGTGGAGAAAATTCTTGGACTGAGTATACAAATCAAATGTCAATCTCATTGCTTTAGTGGTTTACATATTTGACTTCTTCTGTATGTTGTTGTTGATAATTTACATATTTGACTTCAAATTTGTCTCTTATGTTGTACTATCATTGGAAAATTTGCATTGTATAATTTTGATATATATTGGGAAATTTGTTTCTTTCTTTCAAAAAAAAAACTGTTCGACAAATGACTGTACGCGTGTTTTGCCCGTTAAACTTTTGTAATCGAATGCATGAAATATGCGTTTCATACCACATTTTATTCCATTAGCAAATATATATTGCACAATTTACCCTTAAGGAGCTATAATGTGGTATGCACCATAATCATGTATCATGCATATATGTAGTCCATTTTAAAAGTATATTCTTTTTAATTTCCAAATGGTATTATGATAATGATAATAATATGGTGTTTGACTTGCTATAACAAAACTCTACATGGCTTGAAATAAAAGCCATGCCCAAGAAAGGAGCCGTGAGATAGTGCAATATAATAAAAGCCTATAAGTTGTACGTGGCATTTTTGATTGACAACAGCTAATATAATTCCAGAAATTACAGCAAGCACCAGAAAATGATGTATGTGATGTTGATTAATTAAATCACATAAAATATCAATTAATTTATTTAATGTTGTGTTTCCTACTTAGTCTACGTTTGGTGCGTGGAAATAAATAAATGAATAGAGAGGAGCTCTTTTATATAAATGAAAAGCAGCGTAGCACTTCATATAGTAAAATGTATGTGGTATTGGATTTTTAAGCTACTTATTTGATGCTTTGGAGTTAATCGAATAACTTAGTGGAAAAGACTCTTCCAAATGACAAGAAGGTCTTGAGTTCGAATCTCACCTCATGACTAACTTACAAAAAAAAAGCTACTTATTTGATGCTTCTTATTCTGTCTTTGTTGTATGAAGCAGTATTTCATTTGATGAATTTTATTTGAAAGAAAAGTTATCAAATTAATAGTGCTTGTTAAGTCTAATAAGCACTTACAAAATTGAAATGATAAAAACTTATAACAAAATCTTGAAGCAGTATTTCATTTGATGAATTTTATTTGAAAGAAAAGTTATCAAATTAATAGTGCTTGTTAAGTCTAATAAGCACTTACAAAATTGAAATGATAAAAACTTATAACAAAATCTTCACAAAAAAAGAAGTGTGAATGTGATAATGAGCTGTTGCACTGGCTCGCTAGTCGGCTTGCCAAGCCAACAAGCCTAAAAGCTACACGCTCAGGTCAATTTAAATCAAACCGAAATTCTAGCTTTAGTTTGCATAACTCGATTTGTTACTAAGATTTTGTTGTCCAAATGTCAAAAGTAACTGTAATCGTTAACATTTAGTAAAAATATTTATATAGGGATCATTTGAGCACAAAATACACACTTACGAAAATGATTTGTCCATCATTACGACTTAGGTAGACCAATTTAGCTTCTATGGTTGTCCTCAATTCAACTTCCCTTTACTACTCAAATTTTCTCCAAAGATTAGGGACACGTAGCTAGTGCTATAAACAGAGGACGGCCACCAAATCCCTCTTGACTTGTTTCTTTCTTATCGAGTTATCAATCTATATATATATATACATGTTACCGTGGTACTTTCTATCACGGACCTTAATCTTCACTACTGTCTCTCTTTTTGTTGCAAAATTCTTGTCCACTTATCTTAAAACGTCTCACTAGAAATAACCACTCAAACATAAGTAGCATTTACACAAAAGCAATGGGAAGAGCCCCATGTTGTGAGAAAAATGGCTTAAAGAAGGGGCCATGGACTCCTGAGGAGGATAAAAAACTTATCGACTACATTAATGAGCATGGATATGGAAATTGGAGAACACTCCCAAAGAACGCCGGTTCGTTTTTTTTTCTTCTTTTGTAAATTAGCTATGATTTGAATCCGGGAACTTTTAATACAAGTTCGAGTCAGATACCACCTTATTGTGGCCCTGTTAACCCGTTAATTTATTGGATGCCATTTCATTTTTTTAATTTGAATGTCCAATTTCTAGTCCAATATTCTTTTTTTTTTTTTGGAAATTAGCGATATATTATTAAGCTCTAAAAACGAGCAAAGCGTAGCGTACAAGTGGAGATCGAACACAACTATACACCAATACATATAAAGGACCTTCTATGCATCAACATAGGCCTGAGCCCACTAAAGACTTCCAGCCCATATTTATCCACCCTACAACAACTCTATTAAAACCACATTAGATCATTAAAACCTAGCATTTATCAAACCCTTCACTTGCCATTCTCATCTTCTCCGCCTCCCTATCAGATCCGAGAGACACCCTTCTCCTACTTACTGCCCGACATCGTCCCCTCCCCTTCCAATCGAAAAGAAACCCGCCTCCTCTTCTGCGATGAGCTGGAGGAGTCAATGAAGAAACCCCAAGTAAATCTCTGAGATTCAACCCCACCCAGAAGACCGGAGGTCGATCTATGTTCCTTTTGGAGGACGGAGGTCCCGGAGTACATCGGGAGCCCGTGCTTCTGCATTTCTAGTCCAATATTCTAAAGAGAATTTTCTTGATTTGGTTATGCAGGACTTGAAAGATGTGGAAAGAGTTGTCGTCTAAGATGGACAAACTATCTTCGACCGGATATCAAGAGAGAGAAGTTCTCATTTGAAGAGGAAGAAACAATAATCCAATTGCATGCTATATTAGGAAACAAGTAAGCTTCCATGAGTTTTCAAGTCTAAGTGGATAGCACGTTCTAGAAAAATCGTTTTAATAATATGTTTCGTTGTTTCAATTCAGATGGTCCGCGATAGCTGCTCGTTTACCCGGAAGAACCGATAACGAGATCAAGAATTATTGGAATACACACATAAGAAAAAAGCTTCTTAGAATGGGAATTGACCCTGTTTCTCATAATCCTTGCCTTGATCTTCTTCATCTTTCTTCCATTTTCAATCAATCTTCTCAAATCAACCTTTCAAGAATTTTGCTAGGCATTCAAGCTTTGGATCAAAACAACCCATATTTCTTCCAACAAAACCATAATCAAGAAAACCAGCTTTTCACCAATGCTATTATCCCAAATCAAACAACCCCATTTCAAACCCGAGTCGACGAAATCAAACCACCCCTTATACCATTTTCTAATGATTGTCAGATTGTGCAGTCTGGTTTAGAAAACTTGTCATCAAATTTTGACTCAAATGAGTTTGAATGCTATAATGTACAAGTTGAAAATTATGGCAACCAACAAGGGTGCCTAATGCATTTTCCTCCTCCATCTGAAATAGCAACATTTCAATCAAACAATAGAACTAATCTCAGCTACCAATCTATGTTGTCAAATGTATCAACACACTCATCAACTTCAGCACCACCGAACTCGAATTCGACCTCGAACGCATATGTAACGGATAGTTTTACTGAAGATGAGAAGGAAAGTTATTGCAGTGGGATTGTAAAGTTCGAAATTCCTGATGTTTTGGACATCAATCAGTTCATGTAACTCGAAAAAGTAGTGCAGAAGATAAAGATTACAAGGAACTTGTAAAATTTATTAGCCATAATAAATAGATTTGCTTTACTGTTTCTATTCAATTTTGTTCTTGAAATTTCAATTGTTGAGAGATTATGTTGTTTCTATGAAGATAATTACAGAGAGACGATCTTATGGAGATCATCTGTGTAACTTACACAACTTTTCTTTTTGTTAAAGATAGCATACTAAAACCAGGTTTGATAACCTCTAGGCCAAGGCCATGTGTTAACTTACACAATTTCAAAGACTAAATTAATCATTTACAAATTTAAGATTTTATTGAGAGTTTAGATCCACATTACTAAATTAACACATTCAAGTAAATATACCCCTCCCTCCCTAAATAATTGGTACATTTTAACTTTTCGTGGTCAACACAACACGATTTAAAACATAAATATCTCTTATTTTATATGTGAATTTTTTTTAAAAAGTTGATATTTCAAAAATATATATTAAGACGAATCTAACAAGATTCCATAAGGCTATATTATTTCTAATCATTTAATGAATATTTATGATGATAAAATTTTGTAAAGTTTGACCAACAAAAATTAAAATGTACCCATTATTCACGGATGGAGGTAATATGTATATATTTGCATGGCTGGGCAGTACGTTTCTATGATTTCAGAAATAGATTCCAGATAAACTTAATTAATAGTTATTTCACTTTCATCAGGGTAATGATGCCATATGAGTTTTGACTAATTTATTTGGGATTGCATTATATGTATTGTTTTAATATTTATAAATTTTTGTATTATAATGAATTATCATAAAAACTTATATATAGTATTTTATTCATTACAAAAAATTCTGATTTTTGTAGAAAACCTTGATTTAATTGTCTATGTAATTTTATATTTTAAATTATTAAATGTTTATGTGCGTGGATATTATTACTCGGTTATTTTCACGATGCTAACGTGTATTGTATTTTTTTGTAAAAAATACCAAACACATAAAATAAATGTTCGATACCATAATCAAACATGTACCATGTACACAAATCAGGATTAGTGAAAATAGCTTTCACCAACATTCATTGATCAAGAGACTAATTTTAGCAACTTATTTATAATTATTCCTCATAAAACAGTTATTCCTCCGTCCCTTAAATGATTGGTATATTTTGACTTTCATGGTCTACAATATGCTAAAAAAGTAAATATCTCTTATTTTACATGTGAAAAAAATTATAAAAAATTGATATTTCAAAAATATAGATTGAGACGAATTTAACAAGCTCTCGCATGACTATATTATTTTTTACGGTTTAATGAGAATCCTTGATCAATTTTTTTAAAGTTTGATCACAAAATCAAAATGTACAAATCATTTAGGGACGAGGGATGAAATTTATCGATTGTCGAATGAGTGGCAACTCATCACTCTACCTATATTTAATTTATTCAATTCTCTCTTTTAGTAAACATGATTAGTTGCATAAATTTGACGGAATCAATGCCTTAGCCTCATTGGGCAATTATATACTAATATCTATATCAATTAGTGAGCAAACGTGTAAACAATCTTAAAAGATCATATCAAGATTTTTCAAAGTAGTTTATCATCACCTTCTTTTGGCCTTACTCATAATATATATATATACTCCATTATGCTAATCAAATTATTCTAAATCTAGCACGTTAATTTTAATTACAAGCACAAAACTTTACTCTACAACGGTTTCATAGATCCCAACAGTGTCCGAAGCCAGGATAAGCGCCGCCAACGACGGCAGGACTCCAACAAATCATCACTACCGCCGCCACCTGTCCCAAAACTATTGTCAGTTTCCACAAAGTTATTTTATCCGTCCTCACTAGAGAATAGAGATATTCTCAATTTCCTTCGGATCCCTAATGTTGACAAAACCAAACCGAAATTCTTCTCGAGAAGTAATATCAAATCGAAATGGTAAAAGAAAACATAGATAAAAGAATAAGTGAAAAATATGAAATAAAGAAATAAGGTTATCCATGTGTCAAAAGTATATGACAATTGCATATATTTATCATAATTATGGGGTTATTCAATAATTCTTCAAAAATAAAAATAAAAATTACCCAAATCAATTATCTCCTACAGTAATCAAATGATACTCCAAAATTCTCCCATTGGCAAATAGTCCTGAGCTGTTATACACACACTGAAACAGTAGAATACTGTTTTGTTTGACCTATTTTGCCCCTACGAACAAACAATTCGTCAGTAAGCTCATGGACGTGTAATTTGATCGGCCCATTTCAAAGCCGTCAATAAGCTTATGGACGAGCAGGTTATTCGCCCATAAGCTTATGGATGAACAACCAACTCGTCCGTAACCTAAAAGACTGATTTTTTTTTTAATTATATTAATATATTAAAAGGTAATGGACGAACACGTGGATATTTGTTAGTATGTAGAACAATTAGAACACCTACTGGGCTCGAATTTACAAAACTAGACCTACAAGAATTGGTATTGGCTAAAATGCGCTGCTTTTGCGTGCGGCTTGGTATCGCTGACGACGACGTGGTTGATCTGCTTCGTGTAGTTGCTTGAATAATTCCATTTGATCTTTATACCGATTCTGTATACCTGCAGTGTTAGAATGTCGTGCTCGTTTCCAATACAGTGCTACCGGTGGGATAGGATGATCTGTTCCGGTCATGTGTAACTACAATAAAATGTATAAAAGTGAGGTAAATATTAGACTGCGTAATTTCTAGTTTTATATAGATTAGTACTTACCAGTATAAAATGATTTCCTGAGTCGACGTGGCCTAAAACCAAGTGTTCCGATGGTGGACCCCTATGATCGAATATAAGTGGAAAGCATGTTATTCCTCCAACGTTGCTAAATGTGACAAATACCACATTGTACGTTGTAGCCACAATATGACCGCATTCTGGTAGCGTCATCCAATTTTGTTGAGAAGCGGGTCCCGACTGGTGATATAGCCTTTCTTGAAGTGCGTCCATAGTTGAGAGGCCACCTAAGGCAGATTGGTACATCTGGGGTCGTGCAGAATGCTCCATAAGGAGATCATGCCTAACTCTAGGCCAATCGTCAGAGTTCTTGTAAATTGATAGTGCCACCGCCCTAAATCCACAGTTCCTGTCTCCCAGTACATTAGTAAAGCCTTGAATATAAGGGAGAATGTAAGCAGGAAATTGGTCTGCATACAACGAACCTTGTAGTGGGAATGGTCCGTTATATGGCTGCTTACGAAAATTCATTGGAGAGGGAGACATTCTGCTAAGGGATGATGGAGTATTTGGGGTGGGCGGGGAAGATTGACTACCAGAATTGAAGCTTTTGGACATGCTCATTGGGCTACCCTGCGATGATCCTACCCTTGACACTCGGCCAACACCTTTTTTTCTGGGCGATTTTTTATAGGTGGGGCCAAACAACCGGAACTGAATGGAACCAACAAAACTTTCAGACTGGTCCTTCCCTGAGTTTCCATCAGTATCCTGGAACAACCCAGCCCGATGATGATGAGGAGGATGATGATGATGTCGATGAGGAGGAAACCGAGTATGACTCTGATGATTAGTAGGGGGAACACTAATATTGTAATCATTGTATTTTCTTTAATGTATTTAAAATATTTTCTTGTTATTAATTTAAAATGACTATATTTTCTAGAATTTTTTAACTTCGCAATACTAAAACATATTTTTAATATTATTATGTATAATATAATTATTATAACATATTAATTCAATTAAAAACAATTAATGAGAAAACACTCAAGTATCGTTCTAATTTTAAAATTATTAATAACTATGTGTTTAGCCATAATAATAACAAATATAAACAATAATATAATAACAAATACTAATAATAATATTACTCAGTTTTCTTTTCTTCAAAATTGTTTTTGTTTGTTTATAAGTGTCACGGACGAACTCGCTTATGATTCATATCCTTATGGACTAACAATTGGCTCGTCAGTAAGCTTTATGGACATATTCGATTTGGACAAACAATTTACTCGTCAGTAAGGCCTATGGACGAGCAATACACCCGTCAGTAAGGTTATTGACGAACTCTCTGTTCGTCAGGGGCAAAACAGTCCAAACGCTACAGTGACTCACTGTTTGGGTGTGTGTATAGTGGCGCCCCTTATGCTGGCTCAGCTCACATTTATAAAGGAAATTAAATTTTCTTCCACATGTAGCAATAAACTCATTGGTCAAGCAGGTGCAAATTAAGGAATATATTTTAGTAACAGTTAGGGTATGTTTGTTGAAATTAAATTTCTGAATTTGAAGTTTGAAGTCTGACAGCTGTAAGAATAATGATCGAAAGTACAACAATGTAAATTAGTCAATCTAGAAATTGTAAACGAAATAAAACTAGAATAAACTTATCGGTTTAAGCTGCGCCGTGGTATGGAAGCCACTGACTTGAAAGCTTTATCGACACGACCTCGGTGGTAATCGTAAATGTCGGAAGCTCCCCAAGGTTAACACAGCAGCTGCGAGACACGTCCACTCGTGGCTCACAACTTTGGAACTTGCAATAATTCTTTACCCAGGAATAGAAGAAGAATGCTTGATGGTTTCTAATTTTTCTGGTGTATCAAATGTGTGGCTATGTGTTTCTATTTATAGCTGAACACAATAACTAACATAACTATTGTAGCTAGAGAAAACCGACGCGCATTTAATGGACCAATAAACCAAAAGTTATGGTTGCATTTGACTAAGTCAAAGTAACCGTTGTATTCTGAATAACAGAATTAAGAGGAGGAAGTTACTAAAGGTTAGGAGAATAAATTGGTTTAAATGGGTTCGACTAACCTCCAATTGACTTGGTCAAAGGACCGTTAGTCTAGGTTAACAACAAATGATTGGCTTTATGAGCCTTTATTCCAACAATAGCAAGTGACTGAATACTGAATGTCTGAATTTGAATGATAACTGAATCTGAATACTGAAAATATTTAAGTGAATGATAACAGTTCAAAGAAAAAGGCTGAAATTGTAATGTATTGACAACCTCCCTATTTTAATTCATTTATATATCAAAAATATATATAACAAATAATATTACACAAAATAAATAAATTAAAAATATTAATAGTTAAATTATAACTAGAATATAATAAATATGATTAATAAATGTTAATAATAACAATAATAATAATGATAATAATAGTAATAGTAAGAATACTAATAATAGTAATAAGAATCAAACTAATAATATGACTAATAATAACGATAACAATAACAGTAATAATATTATTGATAATAACAATAATAATAATAATATTAATAATAATAATGAAATAATAATAATAATTATTATAATAATTGTAATAATAATAAAAAAGAGTAGCAATATTAATAATAATAATAATAATAACAATAATAAAATATTAATAATCATAAAAAGATAATGAGAATAATAATGATAACAATAAGTACAGTAATAATAGTAAACTGATAATAATAACAATAATAGTAACAATTAATAAAAACAATAACAATAATAATCAAAATATAATAATAATAATAATAATAACAATAACAATAACAATAACAATAATAATAATAATAATAATAATGAGAATAATAATATATTAATAATGATAAAAATTCGTTAATAATAATAACAATAATGAGAATATTAATAATATATATAGTAATAATAATAGTAACAACAATAAAAAAAGTAATAATAATATTTAAAATAATAATAATGGTAATACGAATGACATAATAATAGTAGTAATAATAATAAGGTTATTATAATATTATAAAAGAATAACAATAATAATGATGATGATGATGAGAATTAAAAAATAATAATAAATGATAGTAATAATAATGATGAGAATAATAATGACAATAATAATATCAATAAGAATAAGAATGATAATAAGAAAAATAATAATAATGAGAATAATAATAATAATATTAATGAAATTAATAAAAAAACATGATAATAATAATAATAATGGTAATCCTAATTATAATAATAAGATTAGTAAGAATTGAATTATTAATTATAATAGTAATAATAATAATAATAATAATAACGATAATAATAATAATAAAAACAACAATGATAATAGACTTCATAAAATAATTATTAAATTAATTAAGTTTAAATACTTAATTAGTTTAACAAACAGGCCCTTATACGAAGGAGAGGACCAATAGTCAATTGGAAATGAAAGCATAAGCAATCATGCAATTCATCAAAGTACTGTATTGTTTTTATGTGGATTCGAACTTGTGATGTCGGAATGTCTCTATCCCAATCACTTTGTCACTTATCATTAGACTATGTCCCTAAAAGTTGACTTATCACTCTCAAAAAGAGGTGAACCAACTTAAATTACTTTGTGTTATTATATTTTGGTAAATATATTTCCCTCCACTTCTACGATATTATAAAAATATATTTACAAATGTATTCAATTATATTAATTTTATATTAGATTATATAAAAATGCAAATAGCAGACTTTAGTTGAAAGGGGTGATGAGTATGTGTAGGGATCCAAAACATGTCCGTGGCCCTTGGCATAGCCATCATATATGGACACTCGATATGATGGAGACTATAGTTGGCTTCTTTCAATTTCTTTCTTTTTCGTTTCTGCCGTCCAAAGAAATAAAGACCTCTGTTTGAATATAAATTTGTCATAATAATTGATAAAGTCAAAGAGAACAAACTCCACAAAGCTAAGTGCTCACTAATTAACCACAGGTCTTCCCAGATGATTATCGCACCATGTCACTATAATGGAGGTCATGAATTTGAGTCCTGACGAGGGTCCAAAGAATTATGGATATCTCTACTCCCCAATAATATAAAATTATTACAATATGTTATCGTTTGACCCCAAAAAAAGAAGTGCTCACTAATTAAAATCCTTCTCTTGGACTTGTTCTTCAACTTCAAACTAGAATGAAGAGTGTATCTGTGTATGTTACAGAATTTTAGACATTTAGACGTGTCAAACGAAATGGGCACGGTCAAATATCCAACTCCCTCCCTCGGGCTGAGGCTTATATGTTGGTCCTCAATCCTCATGTTCGAGACTAATTTGAGCCCGCTATCAGACCCTTGGGCTTATACTCAAGCCTCATTCGATGTTTGTTGGGCCCCTTAAGTAACGGGTACCGGTTTTATTATATAATCTCAAACCAATTATAGTTCTAAACAGTTTTAGTATACTCTTGGTCTTGGATTCAATCTCACCATATTTTGAATTCGATGTCTAATTTTGTTCGTTATATTGATTGTTTTACCTTATTTTTTAGTCGATAGACTCTATTTATTTGTTTACTCTGTTCGTTCTTGCAAAATAATTGCGATTTCCTAATTTCTTTTTTCTTCAATTTATTGATGGTATGAAAGCACATGAATCTTCATAGAAATTTGGTAACAAACCTAGAATTTCATGTACTCGAAAATCATATGATTTTCTCAATTCAAAAGTTGAACAACATATAGAGATTTTATATCAAAACACAAGAACCCTCTTAGAAATTTTGTTTATAAAATTTAAATCTAAATTTTCATCAATTGCGATATTGAATTCTTAGTTTAATTTTAACATGGCTTAAATTCCGACATGCCCCTAAACTTTGATCATCTGGTCAATTTGGCCCCTGAAGTTTGAAAATAGGTCTACTTGCCCCCTGAACTTTCACAACAGGTCATTTTGGCCATTTTCATAACTGTTCTGTTGAATAATAGGCAACAACATGAGGAGCAGCCCACTATGAGTATCCAGTACACAAGAACAATGGCAGGCACACAATTGGATATGCAGCATTATAGCTCAGGAGATCACCCCACACAGCTGTCACACATCAACAATCAAGGAATTAGTTAGACTATTTTGGCTCTATGTACACGTGTTTATTAGCTAGGCCTTATCCTTTCCTATTTTGTGTATATATAATAGTGGTGTATCAGAATCCTCAGTGTGCTTTTGTGAATACAACAAAAAGGATTTCATCAATCCCATTTCTGAGTTTTTCGTTTTTTGTCTTCCTTGAGCTACAAGCTCTGTTGTTTTCTCTGTTCTTCTGCATAATTTCAGCATGGTATCAGAGCCATAAGGCTGGGTGTTTATTGTTTCCTTTCCTCTTCTTTTCTAGTATCATTATCCTTTTCTTGATATGGCAGAAGAGCTCCAAAATCGAGCTATGGAGCAGATCAATGTTGCCGATGTCAGAAATAATAGTGGTAGTGATGTGATGACTCTCAACACGGGAGATAATCCGGGCATGCAGTTAGTTACAGTTCTACTCAATGAGAACAACTATGCAATATGGAATAGAGCTATGCGTATGGCGTTGGGAGCGAAGGAGAAGCTAGGGTTTATAGATGGGAGAGTAATCATGCCTAGCTTAACTGATGTCTCATACGACAAATGGAAGAAACTTGACTACATGATTTGCTCTTGGATCATAAACTCCATCTCTCCCACTCTAAGGGAGCAGTTCATGTTTGCCGAAAACGCCAAGAAGCTGTGGGAGGAGCTTCACCAAAGGTACGGGTCAAGCAATGGGCCAATGATCTATCAACTCAGGAGAGAAATCAGCAGCCTATCTCAGGGAAGCATGTCAGCAGTTGCATACTTCTCAAGGTTGAAGAGGCTATGGGATGAGCTAAATGTTCTTGAACCACTACCCGGATGCAGCTGCAATGCTGGTTGCATTTGTACCGCAGCTGCGGAGTCAGCAAGCAGGGAGGAGAGGCATAGGCTTATGCAATTTCTCCTTGGCCTAAATGGTAACTTTGACGCAGTAAAAGATCAAATACTGATGATGGATCCTTGGCCAACACTAAACAGAGCCTACTCTATTGTACTATCTGTTGAGAAAAAATCTCATCTTGGGGGAAGTTTTTTGGATCAGGCTGATGGAAACAATGCTATGATGGCTAAAGTTTTTAATGAACCAAAGAAGTTTGGTGACAAAGGGCAGAGGAAGGATTGGGATGACAAAAAGCCCATTATGAGATGTAGCCACTGCAACATAAGAGGACATGTGAAGGCACACTGCTACAAGCTTCACGGATTTCCAGAAGGATGGAGCCAAAGGAACAATAAAAACTCCTTCCAAAGCCACAAACAGACTGCATACTTGGCCGAGACTCCCTTTGATGAAGGATCTGGGACACAGGGCATTGAGGGACTGATGCAACAAGTTATGCAAGTCCAAAAGGATCTGAGTAGATTCATGAAGGACAAGGATTCCCTCGGGGCAAATGTTGAGCAGGCAAATATGGTGCACTTCGAACACTTTGCAGGTATGAACTCTATCTCTAATGATTTTTCGAGTGGAAATATTGGGGGTGGAATATGGATTGTTGATACAGGAGCTACATCTCATATGTGTTGCAAATTGAGTTATATGTGCAATGTTGTCACTATTCCCTTGCCTACACCCATCTCTCTTCCTGATGGATCCATTAAAAGTGTCTCACAAAAGGGCACCATCAATCTTCATAACAGTTTGCATCTCCATAATTGTTTGTTTGTCCCTGATTTCAAATACAACTTATTATCAGTTCAAAAATGCATTCATGACTCACATGTCAACTTTATTTTTACTCATGAGTGCTGCATCATACAGGACCAACATTCTAAAGTCATTGGGATTGGGAGGCAGTACAAGGGGCTTTACATACTCGATGACCAATCCTTCAACCCTCAACTTTTTAGCAAGTTTTTAAGTCTTCATGTAGGATCACAACCAGTCAATAGTAGCACTGCTTTATCTGTTGTTACTCCACAGACCTGGCATTATAGGTTAGGTCATAGCTCTCCTAATGTCATAAGCCATTTAGATGATTGTTCCTTTTTTGGTGGTAAGAAATATCCTGCTTGTGAGATATGTCCGTTAGCCAGTCAACAAAGAACCAAGTTTCCTCTCAGTGTCAATCGTGCAGCCAACTGTTTTGATTTAATTCACATGGACATCTGGGGGCCATACAAGACTACTAGTTTGACAGGAGCTTCTTATTTTTTAACCATTGTAGACGATCATTCGAAATGTACTTGGACTTTTTTAATGAATAATAAAACGGTTGTGTTTCCTCTTATAGAACAATTTTGTGAAATGATTGAAACTCAATTTCAATGTAAAATCAAAGTCATCAGGAGTGACAATGGGCTTGAATTTTTAAGTCAAAATTGTCAAAATTTTCTAGCTAAAAAGGGCATTATTCATCAAAGGAGTTGTCCATACACTCCTCAACAAAATGGCACAGTCGAGCGGAAACACAAACATTTACTTCAAATGGCTCGTGCTTTAATGTTTCATTCAAGTTTACCTAAAATTTTTTGGGGTGAAGCTATTTTAACTGCCACTCATATAATAAATAGGCTTCCCTCCGTCATACTCCAATGGAAATCCCCCTTTCAAATCTTACATCACAAAGTTCCGGATGTTACTAATTTTAAAGTGTTTGGATGCTTATGTTTTGCTAAAAATAATATTTCTCATCTTGATAAATTTGCTCCTCGGTCAACTAGGGCAGTCTTTATTGGATACTCCTCCACACAAAAAGGTTACAAATTATATTGTTTGCATACTCATAAAACCTTTGTCTCCAGAGACGTCATTTTTCACGAATCTACCTTTCCCTTTTCCACCTCACTAGACGAGCCCACTACTGAGCCCATCAATGGGCCGGCCCCTGTTCCCATTGTCTGCCCCAATGATCCAGACGACCCAATATCTCCCACTTCTCCCACTTCAGCTAGGTCACATTCCCCTTCTCCTTCTACATTGTCACCTCCTTTCCCATCAAGTCCCTTACCTCAAAACTCCTCTGATTTATCCATCGGGTCTTCACATACGCCTCCGGCATCTTCCCCCTCTCCCTTAGGGCCTGATGCATCCCATAGGCATAGCACTCGACCCAAGAAACAGCCCGTTTGGATGCAAGATTTTGTCTCCAATGTTCAATCTTATTCATCCCCTATTGTTTCCCCTGACACTACTTATATGCCCCCTACATTCCCTTTCACTCATTCATCTTTACTTACTGCATCACATCATGAGTTTTTAGCTAATGTATCAACCATTCATGAGCCATACTCTTATAATGAAGCTAGAAACTCCATTGAATGGACTAATGCTATGCAAAGTGAACTTAGGGCACTTGATGACAATCATACGTGGGATGTTGTTGATCTGCCCCCTGGTAAGAAAGCCATCGGGTGCAAGTGGGTGTACAAAGTCAAACGGAAAGCCGATGGAAGTGTTGAAAGGTTTAAGGCCCGACTTGTGGCCAAAGGCTTTACTCAAGTTGCCGGTGAGGATTACACCGATGTCTTTAGCCCTGTGGCCAAGCCTGTTACCATCAGGATGTTGCTCGCCATTGCTGCCTCTCATGGGTGGCATATCCACCAATTAGATGTCAATAATGCCTTTCTCCACGGCACTATTGATGAAGTTATTTTCATGAAAGCACCCCCTGGATATTTGCCCGATGGTAGCAAACAAGTTTGTCGTTTACAAAAATCCTTGTATGGACTTAAGCAGGCCAGCCGTCAATGGAATCATGCTTTTTCCACTCACCTCAAGGAGTTTGGATTCCTCCAATCTGAGCATGATCATTGCCTTTATACTAAGCACACAAAATCCAACTTCTTAGCTCTCCTCGTCTATGTCGATGATGTGCTGCTTATTGGTAGCTCTCTGGATGAAGTCCACTCGGTTAAGGTGTCCTTAGATACTGCCTTCACCATCAAAGATCTCGGCGAAGCTAAGTATTTCTTAGGTGTGGAAATTTTGCAAACCCCCACTGGCCTTTCCCTCAATCAGAGAAAATACATTCTTGAGTTATTGTCGGATGCTGACTTGCTTGGCTGTAAACCTGCTGCTACACCCATGCTCACAGGCCTTGATTTATATTCTGAGGTTTCCCCTGTTTTAGAGGATGCTGAACAATATCGGAGGATGGTGGGCCGGCTGCTATACTTGGGGTTCACTCGTCCGGATATCACCTACTCCGTTCAACAATTGAGTCAATTTGTTCACAACCCACGCCAAGTTCATATGAATGCAGCCATACATATTTTGAGATACCTCAAGGGCTGTCCATCTCTTGGTTTATTTTACCCAAGACAGTTGAATCCTTCCCTGGTGAGTTTTTGTGATGCCGATTGGGGGGCCTGCAAACTTACTCGCAAGTCTCTTACTGGGTATTGTGTCTTCTATGGTACTTCCCTCATCTCTTGGAAGACCAAGAAGCAAACTGTTGTGTCTCGGAGCTCTGCCGAAGCCGAGTACAGATCCATGGCCTCCACCGTATGTGAATTGCTATGGATGTCGTACATCTTTCGAGACTTGTGCATTCCCTTATCTCTACCTATTCCCTTGTGGTGTGACAATCAAGCAGCCATTCACATCACTTCGAACCCAGTCTTCCATGAGCGTACTAAACATATCGATATTGATTGCCACACAGTTCGCAATCAATTCTTACATGGGTTCATTCAGCCACTGCATATTTCTACCAAAGAGCAAATGGCTGATCTATTTACTAAGCCTTTACTGGGCCCTTTGTTTGCCTATCTGGTTTCCAAGTTGGGATTAGCTGATTTGTTTGCCTCCCAACTTGAGGGGGGGATGTTGAATAATAGGCAACAACATGAGGAGCAGCCCACTATGAGTATCCAGTACACAAGAACAATGGCAGGCACACAATTGGATATGCAGCATTATAGCTCAGGAGATCACCCCACACAGCTGTCACACATCAACAATCAAGGAATTAGTTAGACTATTTTGGCTCTATGTACACGTGTTTATTAGCTAGGCCTTATCCTTTCCTATTTTGTGTATATATAATAGTGGTGTATCAGAATCCTCAGTGTGCTTTTGTGAATACAACAAAAAGGATTTCATCAATCCCATTTCTGAGTTTTTCGTTTTTTGTCTTCCTTGAGCTACAAGCTCTGTTGTTTTCTCTGTTCTTCTGCATAATTTCAGCATGTTCAGGGGCAAATTAACAAATTTTAACTTTTCATGAATGACAAAATAGGAATTTAGTATATAATACACATTTTGAGGTCACTTTTAATAAAGAAAATATATAAGGGCTCTTTTAAAAGAAAAAAAAATTATTAAAAAAAAAAAATCCCCCTCCCCCCGTCATCCCCAACCCCCATCCCTCATCTCCGGCAACTGTCTTTTCCTTCCCTCGTCCCCTCCATCTTCATCGTCCACAACCCCTCCCTGAAATAACCCCACCCCCGCTCGATCTCCGTCCATCTTCATCGATTTACAGGTCCCGATCTCCCCCTCCCTCCATATCCGATCTCGACCTCCCCCTTCCTCCACCAGCTCGAGCTTCTTCTCGTGCAGCCTAGCTCGATCGTCTTCTCGTGAAGGCCTCGTCAATGGTGAACGGGGTTGGGGCTAGGGTGGTCTTCTCGTGCAGGTTCTATCAATGGTGAACGGTTTTAAGGTGGGGTGGGTGGGGGTTTATTATTATTTAATAATTTAATATTAATTTTATATTACTTTTTAATTTTTTTTAATTTTTTATTACTTTGTCTATTATAAATTGACTCGTAATGCCTATTATTGTTGTATGCCTATTTTACCCTTCATTTTAAGGTGAAAATGGCCAAAATGACCAGTTAGGATAGTTCAGGGGGCAAGTAGACCTATTTTCAAACTTCATGGGCCAAATTGACCAGATGAGCAAAGTTCAGGGGCCTGTCGGAATTTAAGCCTTTTAACATCAAGGTTAAACCGTATACGATTAACATGAGAAAAAACATCGTAACAATTTATAATGTTAATCGATAATGGTTCTTTGGAATGAACAATAAGCTTAATTTATGTGACTTAACGCATCTAGATTCACGTAATATGTTATAATGTAAATATAAGAGATTAGCGTTCTTATAGTAAAACTAGCAGAGACATATATATAACTATACGAGTATTTCAATTATGTTTAAAGCATTTATTTTTCATTTTACGATGATGAAATATAAAGATAGTTGAATTTTTAATATTTGGTAACAACATTGAATATTCACATTTTAAATCATACATCCATCACTATCTTCACGCCACGTTACGTGCCTTCTTCAAGGCTAACCGAATCATGAACAAATAACGTATGTGCTTCCCTAACCACAACTCACCTAATGGTCCGAACCTGAGTTGCTATACACTAAATAGTGCTTTTGTGAGAGTGCAAGTACTATTTTATCCTTGGTAGTTGATACCCCTGGCCTTTTTTGAAAGTATTATTCGATCTCATGTAAGAGCTCTATTCCATTTTAGTTGATCTTTTCGAATTGCATGTCAAATTTTGACTATAAACTAATATTTACTCATTCGTCCGAAAATATAAAATTGATATTATTGAATACATGTTTTAAAATATTGTCATAATATACCTTCATGTAATTTTCTATAATGTAAAATAATTGATGATCAAAGTGATGTTTCGATAAACGTGAAGTCAGTTAAAGTGAAATGAAGGGAGTATAATATAAAAGAATAATTAAAGTTTCCGGGAGATAGTTCAATTGGTAAAGAATAAGAATGCAAAGTAGGCGTGTGCAAGGTTCGGTTCGGTTCGGTTGGGTTGGGTTTTGGACCAAAAAAAAGAACCGAACCGACCTAATCGGTTCTACGGCTAATGGAACCGAAATTGGATCGGTTCTAAACAGTTCGGAATCGGTTCCATGTCGGTTTCGGTTGGGTTTTGGTTATGGGCCTCATGTCTTGGACCTAAACTTGAGGTCACTTTCGGCCTTGAAATTTTCGGTCTGTTCATTCTCAGCTAATATTATTATTATTTTTGGACTCAAATCTAAATGTGATTAGTATTGTTTTAAATTAGATGTAGCTCATAATTAAGTTCCAAAAATATATCTACTTTATATAAGTTTAACGAGTTTCTTTTAAAACTAATTTCGAAATTCCTATACACATTCGTCACACGGTACCACTTTATATATATGTATCCATATTTTATTAGCTTAAAGCATATTCACCTATTTATTGTTATATCATACTAACAATGAACCATGCTGAATCTTTCGTCAATTATCTTTTACTAAAAGTAATTTTTTCTACATAAAATTAGTCATCGGTTAGGTTCGGTTTTTATCGGTTCTCCCATAAGTCGAACCTCATTGGTTCGGTTCTCTCAAAGACGGAGCCGAAATCGATTCAGTTCCGATCGATTAAAAAAAATTGGTTCTTTTCGGTTTGGTTCGGTTCTGCTCAGTTTCTATTCTCCTCCACACCCCCAGTGCAAAGTACCAGTAGTCTCTCTTGTCCAGGAAACTGAGTTCGACTCTGATAAGGAGAGAACCTTGTGTTGACGAAGTGAGTATCAGGCAAAATCTAGTTCCCTGATCAGGTGAGACACATGCCGCCATGTACCTCCTTCGTGTATTCCTGGGCAGTTGTGCGTGGGGGACGTTAGTTTTTTTTTTTGTAAATTTAAAAGGAAAATTGAATTCAAAATCACATTGATTAAAACGTTCGACTAGAGGCTCGAAAACGTTGTTGATGAGTGCTTTTGCTGGTTGAGGGTAGTTTCGGTATTTGAACCGGTTTTAACATACAGAGTATACATAATACAATATCATTTCATTACAGTATTTCATTCTTCTATTACCATATAGATTTGCACCCTCTCCAATTTCTCGCCGCCTAGGTCTTTGGCCTTTAACCAGATAACTAAAATCAATTTAATCTTCATGTCCCAAAATTAAGTCCACCTTCTTCTTGTTCGAGCTACCTTTCAATTTTCTTGTGTCCCAAAATTAAAGTCCAATAATAATAATAATTATCTAATTCCTCATGATTGGTTATATGTCGAATATTTCCTCCAGAAATGCTCATCGGGGATAACGTACACCACCACCGGCGCACGTTAGTGTCAACTCTTATTAATTCTGCGTGTATATCTTATTATACACCATGTCAAGGTTATTATTTACTTCACTTTGATATTTTTATTGTATTTTTATTTTCATCTTTTATTTTTGGACATTCATCGTTTATTCTTTTGCTAGATGAAAAAAAAAATTGTGTTTTTTTGGACCCCAACAGAATTTATGTTATTTGGAGATCTGAATGTTTTTTTAGCTGCTTAATTATGATAATATTGTGATTGTGTTTTGATGATTCAGATATTTTGGATTAGATTTGTTAAGTAATGATGGTTAATTTGAATGGAGGAATCACCTTTAAATTGGAGGGGGGGGGGGGGGGGGGGGGTCATGGTGCTTCTCCTCAGAACTAAGGAAAATGATTGATTTTTTATGGAAGCTGAATACTGTTTTAGTGTATATATAGGTCATTTGGAATACTTGTTGCTTTTACTCTCTCTTCCCGCGTAGGTAGTGGGTACAGGTCTCGTTGGAGATGTATGCATATAGCCAATCCCACCTAGTGTAATAAGGTTTGGTTTAGTTCGATTGTCTGGTGTTTTATGATAGTAACTATGCAGTGGATTTAATTTTCTCGGTGTGCAACTTTACTTGACATGTCAACTCCCATATGGTCTATTTATTTTGTCCTCTTGTTAAGCCTATATGCATTCCTGCATATATATTATGAGGTGTTTTGCTCGTTGAAGATGTAATTACGGTTGACATGGGAGAATTATAATATTACTTGCCAATTTACCGTTCATAGTTTCTCTTCAGATTCTTGTTTATAGGGAGAGCTGGAAGAGCTCAGTCAATAGTCAGTAAACATACTGGTTTACAATTGGATGGTAAAACATATGTGGGGCTCGTTAAAACTGGGTTATGTTCACCTCAATATAGACTATATTCACAACATATATTCTCAAGATGGAGACATACACCCTCCGTGACTTATCGATTCGATAAAGAGTTGAAACACATTTTCCAGAAGAGCTTCACGACTACTTCAACAAATAACAGTATAGCACATCATGCTCAACTTGCTTGGAAAAGGTTCTCACTGAACAATATGCAAACTCTTTCTCCTCTAAGGAGGATAGCCCAAGCTGTCAGCTTGGCACTGAGCCGCCATTATGTGGTTGTTCCTGGAATGTTCGCCTTAGGATGTGGGGGAAATGTGGCGTGGGCACAAGCACCTGTTGATTCTGATTTCTCACGACATGCAAATACATTATACATGCACGCTCAAGATAGCCATATGTTTGTGGTGTCTGTTATATTATCCTTAATAGAAGGTGTTATTTTGTTTCTGAGGACTCTGTATTTGGCTATTCTATTCTCCCCAACCATAGCAATGGCTCCTTTTGCAGATAGTTCTGGACCTAAGTTTAGAAAAAAGTGGCTTCAACTTGTTCGCCAAACACTTGAACAAGCAGGTCCAGCGTTCATAAAGTGGGGCCAGTGGGCAGCTACACGACCTGACTTGTTTCCTAGAGATTTGTGCACTGAATTGTCAAAACTTCACACAAAAGCACCAGAACATAGTTTCGCATTTACAAAAAAGACTATTGAAAAGGCCTTCGGTCGTAAAATATCTGAAATATTTGAGGATTTTGAGGAAACACCTGTAGCTTCTGGAAGCATAGCCCAGATTTATCGTGCTACATTGAAGTATCGTTACCGTGGGCGTCCGAACAAGCCTATGCAAGTTGCTGTTAAGGTTCGACATCCTGGAGTTGGTGAATCTATACGGAGGGATTTTGAGATAATTAATATAGTTGCTAAAATGTCAACTTTCATTCCTACATTGAATTGGTTGAGATTGGATGAAAGCGTTCAACAGTTTGCAGTATTCATGATGTCTCAAGTTGACCTTGCAAGGGAAGCTGCACATTTGAGTCGCTTTATATATAATTTTCGTAGCTGGAGGGATGTATCTTTCCCTAAACCAGTGTATCCTTTAGTACATCCTGCTGTGCTTGTTGAGACATTTGAGCAAGGCGAATGTGTCTCTCATTATGTTGATGAGCTGGAAGGGAATGAACATCTTAAGAGTTCACTTGCACATATCGGAACACATGCACTTCTGAAAATGCTTCTGGTAAGACAACCTTGGCTATTTTTGGAACTTGCATGGTTTAATGTCTTTTTCAATTGATGAGTGTCTTATATTTTCATGCCAGAGACTTCTTTCTCTAGTATAAAGGCATATCATTATGTAGAAGGTATTCTATCTCCAAACATGGTGAGGGTCAACATATTTGGTGTTGTGAAAAGGGTTTGAAAATCTAGTGGCATTCCGTTTATATCTATGTACACTAACTTGCATATTTCTTAGCTCGTAGTTTAAATATTATTTCTGGGGTTTATACATCTATGTAGATGAATATGGATTGGAATGGAGCGAAGATAGATCTGTTTAGGTATGGCATTAGGTAAATGCAAGATAGCAATATTAATAACAACTATTGAAGTTGTAATTCTGTCTTTCCGACTTTGTTACCTTTCTGGGAGTACTTGGATAATGTAAATTTCTCTTTGTCATATTGTCTTAGAACTATAATTGTTTATTAATTATACTATACCAAAAATTTCGAGGATAAAAGAGTTTTATTTTTATGAAGTATTTTGTTGAAAACTGTACTGAGAAATGGAAGTTGATGGATTTGTGTTATAAGCACTTCAGTATGTGAATTTGTATCTGTCTTCGTGAAATGTCCATCTATTATTATTAATATTGTTGTTGTTACTGTCATTGTTCTAATTATTAAATCTTGCCAATTATATGATGGCATGGATTAAGTTTGGCTGCCTCGGCAATTATATGAAAGACTCATCTATTATTGTATTCTTGTCGATTTTAACAAAGAACAAGTCTTCAGATTCGAGTGGGGAACATAGCTACTTTTCTTCTTCTCAACTATATTATGGGCCAGTTGAATTTATCTTTAATAGCATAAGTTCTTCATTGTGGTACGGGGTTGCATCTCATGATTCTTCCACTTTTCGAATTCTATCATTGATCTTCCAATGAATTGCTGATGGACTTTGTTTATTGCAAGCATGAGATCTCCAAAAACGATCTAGTATGCTTGACAACACTAACCCCAGCAAAGTGGGGTCTATTAATATGGAGTATAACGTCTTGATGTGTGATTTTGTTGGCTTCTTATATTTGGGTTCCCTGATTCCCTCCTTTTAGGTTGACAACTTCATTCATGCTGACATGCATCCTGGAAATATCCTTGTCCGTGTTGCTAAGAAGAACTCGTCAAAAAGGCGTTTGTTTAAGTCAAAGCCACATGTTATTTTCCTTGACGTAGGCATGACTGCCGAGCTTTCTCAAAGTGACAGAGTGAACTTACTGGAATTTTTTAAAGCTGTTGCTCGAAGAGATGGTCGCATTGCAGCATTGAGTGCTCTGAAGTTATCAAAGAAACAGAACTGTCCAAATCCAGACGGGTTTATTAAGGTAGGCGTGACACCTGGATTCAAGTTTTGACTGCAACTTGTGTGAAAAGCATGGTTATTTTGGTGTACTTAAGGGGGGGGGGGGGGGGGGGGGAATCACTACATGGCATGCAACTTAAGTTAATGAGGGATAACCACCTTGGTATACCTATTACTATTTTGTTTTTTAATATCGATGGTGAAATGTGTTGATTCTTTGGTTTGAAGTTGACTCGTCTATCTAATTTGTTTGAACAGGAAGTTACAGATTCATTTGATTTTTGGGGTACTCCTGAAGGCGACTTAGTTCATCCTGCTGACTGCATGCATCAACTACTTGAGCAAGTTCGGCGCCATAAAGTAAATATAGATGGGAACGTGTGCACTGCGATGGTCACAACATTGGTTCTTGAGGTAATACTGCTTTTTCCTCCAGCAGTTGAGCTTTCTTGTATGCAAAAACAACTCTTGCTTACTGAAGTCCCGTAATTGTCATGTTTTAATCTTGCAATGGTCACTTTAAGAAGACCGAGCAACTTGTTGGATATTGTTTTTTGTAGTCAATAAATTTTATCCAATGTATCATACTATGTTAAGCAGGGCACATTCATAGCGCAGAGTTGGGCGTATCAACTCTTTATGTTATTTTTAGTATTAGCTATATGCGTAAGGGTCAAAAATCAATGAAAATCAAAAGTGTGAGTACACTAATTCTAGTGAGAATCTGGGATGAGTCTTTTAAGCAAGATGATGATGGCCGCTAAATTGTTTCGTTTGAAGATTAGTAGTATCTCATGGTTCCATGCCTGCTTCTTGCCAATTTTAGTTGTATTTTGGGATAACTGCATGTGAAGTAAACAAAAATTTGGATTTTCATTTGTTTAGTTAGATGCCTTTATTTCTTGGCATGAAACTCTATTAATTTGTGGTCATTTTAATTCAACTTTTAAGATCAACTTTTTTCATTTTAATTCAACTTTTAAGATCAATTATATTTGTTGCATCTCTTTCATCTCTTTCAACTTTGTTCACTCGACTTGAATGGCAGATTATTAGTTTCTTACAAGAGATCTCATTTTTCTCAGGGTTGGCAACGAAAACTTGACCCAGAATATGATGTAATGCACACTCTGCAGACTCTATTGTTGAAAGCTGACTGGGCAAAGTCGCTCTCTTATACAATTGAAGGACTCATGGCTCCTTGAAACTGATCTAAATTACTACGGAGACGCATTGCCTCATTTCGACAGATCAGAATGGACATGTATATCAGCCAACGCAAACGAGTAGAAGAATCTCTTGCATATAAATTCTTTTAAAAAATTCTTACTAATATACCTGCAGTTCTGTATTGTCATAAATTTTGGGACTTAAGATTTTGACCTGTACCTTGGTTGGGAGTTTCTTTTTCGGAAGAAAGAATATCTATTCCAACTTTCAAGGAAATAAAAGAATTTTTTGTTTTCTAAAAAAAAGATGAAATCGTCATCCCTTTTTTGTAGTCAGCTTATTTAGACTTCGTTTCATTTTTTGTTTTGTATACAACGTTGCTCCTGCCTCCTGATATATGTAACATGATATCTCAATGGATGTTTTCTATTACATAGTAAAAAATTCATATATTCGAATGTGCAATGTAGTTATTTAGATTTGGTCTTATTTAAATACGCAAATGCTATATATGATATCTAAATATAGTACCCTAATATTATTTCTCAGAATACCCTTCTCCAGTCCCCCTCCTAATTTTTTTGTATCATTTGCATCTTTTTACTCTCTCTACAAATCCAAAATTTATATTTCTCTTTAATTCAATTATAAACTCCTTCAAAGTTTCATCCAAATTTTCATCAATCATATTCTGTTAGTTCTTTTAAAATAAATAAATAAACCACCCACCGTCCTCTTACAATAAAAATGGGACACAGGATCTCTAAGTCACTGGAAGACATCATAATCACTAGGTCATTCAATATTCTCATATCATGTTAATTCTTTATCAACGTGAATCCACAAAACTTCATGCTGATTGTATATGAACAAACTTATGAAATTTTTTATTATATAATTGGGGAAGGAGGAGATGGAAGTTACTTTACCATTTCATATCTTACATTCCCCTAAAATATAGGAGACCAATAATTATAAATATTATGTATAATAACTATCCGTAAATATTACTTCCTCCAATCCAAAAGGAATGGTCTTTTAGAATTTTCACACAAGATAAGAAGACATTTAAACATTTTCAAGTCACTTCTAATAATTACACGCTCATTTAACTACATAAACATCCTTGAATCCATCACTAATACTCAATTACAGTTAATGCAACTAAGAGTATTAATGAAAGAAATGATATATTTTACTTTAGTTTATATAAAAAATCACTTCTTTAAGATAATCTTAAAATATCTAAAAGATCATTCTCTTGGAATTGGAGGGAATCTCAAATACATTCTATCTTCACTTTTAAAAAATGGCTTTACAAAAATTATCACAATTCATCATCCAGACCACTCCAGGCTAAAATACTTATTCCTTTCCATTTTCTTATTAATCATTTGACCTTCACAATCATCGAGACACAATTTAAAACGTAAATATCTCCAATTCTACACACATAAAAATTATAAAAAATTGATATTTCAAAAAATATATATTGAGACGAATTTAACACGATGCAATATAACCATATATCTTTTATTGGCTATTGAGAATTCATGGCCAAAATTTTCCGATTTCCCCTAAAATAGAAAGGAGAATAAGAAAATGGGAAGGAGGAAGTCAAAATTGAACGATGCCTGTATCAAAGAAACATCAAATAAAATTATTTGCAGAATAAATCCGTTGTTTAGAATTTCATTAAAGAAAAAAAAATTGTTCTTCATAGTCTCTACTTTACAGAAGGTTTATATACATGTGCATATAATAATATAAGGAGCATAAGTTGACCTTTTTCATACGCCTGCAAAATATGAAAAACAGTGGCATATACTTTTCAGTGTCCTAAAATGTTACTACTGCAAATATAAAATTTGAGTATAGCAATTGCAACAACTAACCTGAAATGAAATGTCTAGACAAAAAAATCATATGGTACACAGTAATATACAACGGATCGAACCGACTAACCTGCAGATATCAGCAAATATGAAAATTTATATTACAAATTCAAGAGAAATAACCCTAACCTGAGATATAAGGTACAGGAGTCGCAAAATCGCATGACCTTAACAAGTACAGTGAGACGACTTACCATGTTAGATGCTCTAGGCTCTAGCTACCGGTTGCAATCCAATGCAGTAGACCTAGAAGGTGATCTGTTGAAGAAAAAAAAAAGGCGAACTGGATTTCATTTCTTAAACATGATTCAGATTATTTTGGAAGTCCATCCATCCAAACAATCAAGTTCGAAAAAAATAGTCACTAGAACCGAACAACTTATTAGAAAAGTCAGCTAGTTGGGATGGAGAATCAGAACTTCAGTAATTTACTAATATAGGTTTCTATGAATACAATGGGTAACAGGATGTTGATTATAAAGGTAGAAGAGACAGGATTGTAGATCAAGCACTCAATCAAGCCAGCGATTACTCAGGAACCATAACACTGCAATGATTTAGCTTTCATTCACAAAAAGGAAATAATGCGAACAAAAGCTGGACTACACAGAGGGCAGGGTTTTTAATTTTCCTTCTATCTGAAAACATCCCGGTTGAGCTAATAGAAATTATTAGATTCTGCTCTGGAAAAGTTGGCATTTCTAAAAACTAAATTAATACAATCACTCACTCTGTATGCATTGAGTCACGAAGCTCGCCAAGCGCAGCATTGATTCCATGAAGAGCCATTTTCCTGACCTATAAAGCAACACATTGATTAATCTAAGCTAACAACAGGCATTAACAAAAAAGAAAACATTTGTTACGGAATTAGATGCTACAGTTACCTCTAACATTTTATCTTTGGCCTTGTGGCGCAGAGGGAGTAGACGTATTTCATCATTTAAGTGAATACACTTGTCTGCACTTTCAGGTGAGATGAAGTCCAGAACAATGCTGACAGATGACTTGAGATAGAATGCCCAATGATTAGTAACTCTATGTAATATGTTACATAAAAAATGCTAATCAATAACATGGTCCATTGTACCTTCAGTTTCTTTATTTGGTAGGGACATCCAGCAGGAACTATTATAGCTTCCCCAGAGTGCTGATCGAAGGACCAAGGTTCAACATCTAATAAGAAACAATGGATTTCATGAGTTTATTGGCCGCAAAGCCATAAAAGAGTGAATACATGATATGAAACCCACCGTACTCCTGTTTTAGCCTCAACTTGTGATATGCATCAAGGAAAAATGATCGATCCAGAATTGGGTCATCGACCTACATAACCCGTTCACATAAATAAGCGTTTTACCACTAGTGACTGAAATATGAGGCAGACATTCAACATAACAACTTCTTACATGTTTTGCATAGCAGTAACCAGTACTCAACTCATTGGAATGCCTTTTAAGGTATTCTGATATTTTAGGAACATCTTGTCGCCGAAAAATATCCCATCGCGCACCTGCCACAAGCTTAGGTGAAGAAGAGCTATCTTCATTATCTTCGAAATTCCACATATCCTCCAGATTTTCAGATTCTCCAATTGATCCAGAGCACATTATTGAGTCAGAATTAGATTCAGATTCATGTTCACTGTCGTACGATGAGTTATCATCTCTGACTGCTGAAATTTGGCCATTTAGCGAGTCATGAGATACAGAGGGAACTTTGGTAGTTCCATTAGGAAGTTGCATCTCGTCTTTACTTGCATCATGTAAGCCTGATTCCCCAGTGTCTTCACTGGGCATAGACCTTTTCTCTTTCTTGTTTGTGGAATTGCTGGATTTTTTCTTCATCAACTTTTTGATCCTTGCAAGCTGTTCGTCAGATATTGGATCATCTGTAGCATATGCAAGAATATTAACCTGAAATGCAAACGAATACATGAGTTATGCTTACAGAAAACTTATTTAGGCTGCAATATGTACAGAGTATCTGCTAGGAGACTATAATATGAACTTCTCAAAATACATACTCAGCAATAACAGGTTTACGAACTCCACGGGTCTATACTCTATACCACCAATGAAATGTGAGATTAAACAATAATGGGTTTTCAACCTAATAAAGAGATAACTGAATTCATGCCAATAAAGGTTAGAAAATGTTGAGTAAAAGTTCAATTAGTGAGACAAATGACGTTTTACAACTGATATATTGTGAGCATCTAGGCATATATGGAGATCAAAAGAAAACCAAGACACAATAACGAAGTAAACATACCACATCACATGATTCGTAGCACAACTTTGTCAATGATTCAGCTTGTACAAGTTCTTCAGGACCACCATATGATATATAAATGCAAGGCCCTAGCTCAGGCTTCACAATTTCCCCTGGCAACTTAATAGCTAGATTCAGAAGACCAGATATCGGATTCATATACTCCTGAAGGGGCAAAGCCTTCAAGGTCTCACCATAATGAGCGGGAAAATGTTCTTGATATAGATGGGAAGAGAGCCAAGCATTAAATTTAATTCTTTTACGTCTCATATTTGCATATGTTTTCCCCTCTAGTGAACCCATAAATGTCTCCTTATTGTTAATTTCAACCTGCAAGATGACACAGACACGGAGGAAAATTTGTGCTTAATTGGCAGTTGAATCTAAAAGATAGAAAAAACCACTCGATATAACAGACCCAATAAAAAACTTAATGTAACAACTCCATTAATTAAAGAAGTAAAACAGACCACACGAGGAAGAGTAGCGGAGATTAAAAAAACAAGAAGTAATTAAAGAAAACATGCCTTTATTTCTACCTATGGTTCAGAAAAAATGGAGTAACTAATTTTTTTATCTCATGTAAAGTAATAGCAGCACTCATGATATTAAGTCCTAATAGACCGATATTTTATGGATGACAACCATTATATAACATCTTTCCCTTCTTGAGTATGCATAAAAGGAAGACAGTCAAATTGATTATCAGATGTCTAAGTCAACTAGATGGCCTCCTTGTAAGATATACATGTCAAGCAGAGGACTTTACTCATAACAGAAATATCTCAAACAAAACATCATGGTATAGGACCCAAAGCAAATAATTTCCAGTTCCTTTTAGTAAGGTACGCCAGTCACTAGAGAGAAGCAATAAGGCATGTTCTAATGTAGATTCGCGAGTGGGTCTGGTGAATGCATGGATAGAATTTCAAAGTCTCCATCATGGAAATTTTAGTAGAACAGAACTGATGGTTTCAAAACAATTACTATCATAATGGATTTCATGTAATGTTCATTCGAGATGATTAAGGGAGTCCATGTTAAATGTGCATAGAAAAGTGAGCAAGATATTTACCCAAGATATAGAATCTAGGATAAACAAAGCAAAAATATATTACTCTGTACTAACCTCACACCAATCTAAGCAATTTGTTCCTTTGGTTGCCTTGTTCTTGTTTTGATCCATCGCAGTATTATCGAGGTAGGCGCAGAACATAACAACTGGATCCCATGTCAAATCTGAGGTGCTCTGGAATACATTACGAACTATAACAGGATGACCTCTTCTCCAGTGTTGTTGAAAATGATGAAGGTTCTGTTGGTGAAGTACATGTAGTGTGGGACTAAACAGAAAGTTGTCACAAGAATCATCTCTCTTTGCCACTTCTTGTGATAGCTCAACTCCTCTAGCTTTATGTTGGAGACTCTTACATAGTGAACAGAATGCATTATCAGGAACTTTTGATAAATTGTAATTGCATAACATCTCCTTAGCATTAACTTCCAAATCCTTGGTCCACTGGATGGGGAAAATAGATCTTAACTCAAGGAAACGACCATCACAGCCCCCATAATCTGAACGTGGGCACGACAAACTTTTATCATTCTCTACCCATCTATGAGATGTCCTGCGAGATGGAATAGATGCCCTTTTAGACCTTGTAAGTTCCATTTCCAACTTGCTTTCATCATCGGAAGAATAAGTTTCTCCTGAATTGGACCTGTTAGGTAATCCTCCCGGCAAACTCCCAGGGCGAAGTTCCCGGCAACAGCTCAAGCAAAGATTGTAGAAACAACTTGAGCAGCTTCGATGATAATCAACAATGGAAATGTTGCATTTATTGCTGCTCAGTGTTCATTGATGGCCACAGAAGCACAGCACATAAGTAAGATAAATATATATATTAAAAAAATATACATTCCGCACAAACACCACTTACCAGTAATAGACTTTCTGATTGCTTGTTTCAGCCTGCTGAATCACCATGTTAAAATCGTCTTTCCCTATTGGAAATTAAAGTGGGCATCGACCCAGAAGTTAAGAAGACAAATTCCTGCTGTATATATAAAATAATATTTGATATGAACTACCTGCTTTCTTAACTTCAAATTCCAGCTCAATATTGTGTTCTTGGTTGATCTGAGCTAATACAGGGAGCAGGGTATGTATCAAGTACTGAAGTTGTTGGGTTTTGCCAACTTTCCTTCTTTCTTGATAAAGATCCTGAAACAAGACAATGGAATAAGAATAAGATAGTGTATAATACACTACAAAGTACAACATAGAACAGGGGATAACTGTTCAAGAAGTCACAACAAACCTTATAATCGGCAGTCTTCGATGAACCCTTTAAACACATTCTGCAATTGCAGGCTCCTTGGCAGACAGGGCATCTAACTTTAATATCTTGCTTCTCAAAATATCTGGTTTCATCCATATATGAAGAGAAAGGGTTATCTCAGTGCCAAGAAGACATAGAGGCAAATGAAAGGTACATTTTATTGACCAGGGTGGATTGCATAGAAGAAGAAATCTTGAATATGCATACTTCAATATAACACAAAAAGAATACATGTAATTATGTAAGATCAGAAGAGAGCATTATCTGGTACGTATAGACTTAAACAATAGTAGCTTTCTAGAATTTAGTTTATAATCTGCAGAAGAAAGAGCAACCAATTATATCTTCGAAATTCCACATTTACTATTGTTCATTACATGCCACAACCCATCCAGACACAGAACTCAGTACCACAAGGAAAATCCTCCTATCCCTGTCTTTGACAAAATAAGATTCAATCGATAAACACATTTAACAATGAATACAAAGTATAGAATTAGGAAACGAGAGAGTTCTTATCAGTTGTTGGAGTCAATTAATGGTGTAATATAGTGTTACTATCAGATACATATAACAGAAGCTGTCATTCCCAATTGCATAGTTACTTTCATAGAACATGTATATTTCTTTCTCTATTAGAGGAGAAGTTATACCAATATGACAGGAATAAGGACAATCAAAACTAAATTACTAATTCACCATTCATAACAATTTATAGAAATGTTCCCAAACCTTTCTTTAATACATCCCATACAGAAAAACCGTTTCTTGCAATTCAAACACTTGATCAAGCTCTGGAGGTCACTTCTCTTACACCAATGGCACTTCTTCGGCTTCTTTTTAACAAGATCAACAAACGGGGCAACCTAATTCATCAATTGTCCACCAAAGTTAACACATGGCATTCTAAACAAACTTAAATTAGAGTTTTAAAACAATTAAACAAAAAGTGTAGCACTAAACAACCTGCATTGTACTGACTGGAACTACTTCTATATTCTTTGATCGGAAATCCCTCTGTATCATTGTTCCTGAACCCACCTTAACATCCAATTGAGTACCTACATTGGCCAAATTCTCCATCGAAATTTCCATTAATGCATTAGGCAATTCCAGCTCCTGAGCCTCATTCGCTTTATTATTCTTGATCTCCTCCTTTTCATTTTCCAACACTTCTTTTTCCTTCTTCTTCTCAACTCTCCTCTTCAAGAACACCCTCAACAACTCCAACTGCAAATCTCCTCTCTTCAACTTCATTTTCTTAAGTGCTTCATCCAATGCCTCAGCTGCCCGATTCTCGGCCAGGGGCATTTTTGACATTTTACTAGAACTTGAAGCCCTCTTCTCAGAACAACCATTAATCTTCACCCCTTTATTTTTATGATTCTTGAACTTAATTCTCGTCCTCTCGAGCTTGAGAGAATCAGGAACCTTACGCTTACACTGCCGGTGTCGCCCTTGAAGGTAGTGAATTTCACAGAGCTTCTTTCCTTCCAATGACCACCGTGTGCACCGCCACTGTCTCCCGTCGGTACGGTTGCAACGCAGCTCATCCGGCGGTGGCGCCGCCTTCTCCTTCCCTTTCTTCACCATCTTCTGCCAAATTGCTAATCTTTATTGCAATTCCCCAAATTGAAGAACTTAAATCTTGATAATTATAATAATAAATAAACCAAAACCCAATATAACAAACTAAATTTATGATATTAAAAGAAAATATTTTTCCCAAAAACCCCAATTGACAAAACTTAACTCTTGATATTTTTATTACAAAAAATAAGGTTGTGCCCACAATGTCAAAATTAAATCTTCATATTAAAAAAGAGATTTTTCCCAAAACCCAAATTGGCAAAAGCTAAATATTGATATTTGAATTGAAAAAAAGTAAAACATTTTTTATAAAGCAAAGTGAAAATTTTCAGAAGCTAGGGTTTTGAGTGGCAAGTATGTGAAGGAAAGATCTTAAATTTTTTTATAAATATTTTTTTATAATTTATTGAGACAATTAAAGTGGGACGAAAGCAGAGTTTTTAGGATGTGGGTTAGTGTTTTTGTATTTGTATATATCTGTGATGTGTGCATAAATTGGTTGTACATTTTCAGCAATCACAGATGTAATCTAATTGCTCTGCACTGCAACCAATGCTAGTTTTTATTCACTCTGTTTTCTTTTGCAAAATTTGCAACAACAACAACAAAAAAATTATTTCAATTTAAGTAAATTATTATGCAATGTATTTTCAGGAGTTTGATTGAGATTATTATTATGCAATGTGTTGGAAAATTTGGATCTTGATAAGATGGGATGATTTTGTTTCCTAATGGGTGAAGGTTTACCATATTGCAGAGCGGATTAAATGGAGTCTGTTGGACTTCTTGATTTTTTTTGGTAATTTTCCAAATCCTAAGTGGATTTTAAGTGCATATTGATACAATTTGGGACCATAATTTGCAGTAGTAATATTGATCACTATTTTTTTTTTTTAAAATTGTGATTTTAACAGAGTTTTGTGATTTTAGGATAACGTAACTATGTAAGGTAAGTACGAAAAATGAGGTTGTGATGTAATAAAAGCCTTAAAAAGGCTGCAAGAGATGGAGTTTCTTGCTTTTTGCAGATATGTTAGATATAACACTGTGTTTGAATTGCAAATTCTTGTTTTCTTGGCAGTATGAATTAATTGAGGTTGGCATTTGTTGTTTCTGCTTATGCATGCACTAGAGAAACATGGAGAAAATTGCTCTCTTGAATAGTAGAACTTCGTCTTTTTGATTCAGTCGATTTATATCAAAACTCAACTCGACTCGATTTGTTTGCATCATGATCATGAAATTTTATTTCAGAATGTTGCTGTGAAATTCTAAATTGTTCAACACTTATCATATATGTTACTAATAATTTGTTAGCTTGTTTTTGTTACTCATAGCATGCACAGTCCTAGAGCACAAAATGCTATGTGGTATGGCAAATGTTCCTATTCTATAGTATTCTATTTCTAACAGGTCAAATGCTGACTTATGTACAAGTTGTGTTGGCTGTATTTCAGTCAAATTCGACCTAATATAAGAAACAAAAGTCGCGCTATGTAAGATTTGAACCTAGGACATCGCGTGTTGGAGCCATCGGAAAATTTTCCAACATTATTCTAGTAAAAAGCGCGCTGCAATACAGCGACTTGCTACCAGCTGCCTATTAAAAGTAAAAGTTAGTGATTTGTTTTGGGAGAACCAACTCAAATTATCAAAATATAATCTGGCTTGGTTTCTGTGATCATTAAACTTGGATTGGTTGAGTTCTCATTGGTTGCAAAAGAGGATGTTGGGAAAGAATGAAAGATTGGCCACTTCCAATGATGTGGAAACAGTTATAATCTTCCGTATATGAGAAGAAATTGAGTTGAGTATGTCAAAAAATGTCGCATGTACAATTGTTCTTTAGCAACTTTAGTATGAAACTGGTTTATGGTGGGAATTAAATCGACGGCAATGGAGTACACCCCATATGCTAGATGAGGGTGCGAGAGTGTGTACACCGTGTGTTGGAGAATTTTTTTGCGTGTCAAAATTTGAACGCGCACATGGTCGGGTGGCATTGAACACCTTCTGCTTGACCTGGTGGAAATATAAATGTCTTGTCCATTAGTACTTGAAAGAAATTCGAGTTTTGAATGAAATAAAAACATTGATATAACTCGATCTCTTAACCAGATGATTTTGATTCGAATGTCGTATTATCGATCCTCAATAATGTTCCTCTGTAACACAAATTTTTGTAAGAACCGGTCTTTACTTATTTCTGTGGTTTTTAACAAGAAGAAGTTGATTTCGATTGTTTCATGTGGAATTATTTTATCATTTAGCAAAAACTGGCTTTTGTTCGTTTAATTTATTTATATAAAAAAATTAAAATTACTTTTTTTTGTAAAAGCTAATTTTTGTAGATACTTCTTGCAGAACTGGTCATCTTGATTTTGTTTAAAATTGCTCTACTAGTTTAATTTGGTTTATTATTTCCAATAATTAAATTAACATTATTCAAAGGTAAGCTAACATACGTCTCTGTTTTCATTTTTCAGATGATGCAAGTAATTGTTGAATGTAATTCCTTGATGGTTGTTCTTGTTCATATGCTCACTTCTTCGACTACTCAATAGCCATATTCACATTATTCTGACATAAGATTATGTCATGAACATGTTGTTTTGTATTTCACAGCTTAATTTTATTATTCAGACTTAAGTTTTCTTATATCAAGAATATTTTTTAATAGATTTGAATTACTCCCTCCATTCCTAAATGATTGGTATATTTTGACTTTACATGGTCAAACTTTAA
This sequence comes from Echium plantagineum, assembly GCA_003412495.2. Lineage (NCBI taxonomy): Eukaryota > Viridiplantae > Streptophyta > Magnoliopsida > Boraginales > Boraginaceae > Echium > Echium plantagineum. The sequence goes on from CM016562.1 coordinate 12,310,780, forward strand.
AAAAAAAAATTGATCAACAATTTTCATTAAACAATAGGAAATATAGTCATATGGGATCTTGTGAGAATCGTCTCAATATATATTTTTGAAATATCAAATTTTTTAAAAAAATTCATATGTAAAATAGGAGATATTTATATTTGAAATCGTATTTTATTGGCCATGAAAAATAAAAATCAATCGTTTAAGAACGGAGGAAGTATAATATAATGGTTAGGGTCCGAGCTCACAATAGATCGTATATACAATTTCATGGTTTCTTTCAAGTATGTTTTTTTTTATAATTATATTTAAGACAAGCACATATACATGATTACAAAAGAGACAAGTCAGTAGACTTATCTTGAGGTTCTAAAGTAAGGTTGTGACTTACTTCCTTAGTTTTATTACAATTCAAAACTACATCAAAAGTAGATACATATGGGGGATATTGTGCATATAATTCAGGAAAATACATAACATCCGTGGAAAATAACATATAGCTATTAGTCCATAAGTTATGCTGATACCAAAACTGGTGCCAAATGATGCTCGTCGTAGCTCCTGCAAATCCTCTAGATCTTTCAAGTATTTTAAAGCGATAAAATTGATCGAGCCGAATCGAATTTTTACCGATTTGGTTGGGGAGAAATATGACACTAAACCGCAAAAGAAATTGATTTAAGCATAAACCGAGCCAAACCAACCCAACCGACAATATATATATATGTTGGTTATATATTTGTGATATTTTTTAAATTTTGTACTTCATTTTGAATTTTTTAAAGATTAGTACATTGTTTATAAAATTTATTAGTTTAAAAAGTTGTCCAATAGCCAAATGTCCAAATGAAAAATACTCACTCTAAAATCGAGTTATGATACCCTAATTCCCTAATAGCATTACTTCAGTTATGTACTTCATATGTCATCAGTATTGCCGGAAACGAGTCGGGTAACCCGTTATCCGTTCGAGCTCTCGGCTCGATAGACCGCTTGTTAGTTAAGACTAGGGTAAGGGTATAAGGTAATGCTCGTTTAATATACCCGACTCGCTCGATAATTATCCCGGCTCCTTAACAAACTACCATTAATTAATTAATTAATTTAATATGTGTGTTCAAATATTTTTTATAATTAAGTTTTGTAAACTTTATTATCAATATTTTAAATAATTAAGGTTTATGTAATTTATTAATGTGTCAAATATAACAATATATTCATTTTTATTAAAATAAGTTTTTCTTTTTTCATTTTGTGATGAGAATAACAATCTTCTTATTCATCTCAAAGCTAATTACATGTATATATACACAATTCACAAATACTCTAGTGGGTCTAGAAACAATATATGGAAACAATACATCGTTCAACATTTTGCCTTAAGGAGCCGGGTAATAAAGGAGTAGAGCCGGATAATTACACTACCCGACTCGTTATCATAAGGAGTCGAGTAGGGGTACTAAAGTTATGCTCGCAAAATTACCTGATTCGTTACTACCCTTCTCGTTATTTTAAGGAGTAGAGTGGGATACTCCACTACCCGGACCGACTCGACTCATTTCCAGCACTAGTCACCAGTCCTTCTGGTTCTTAAAATGTGTTCTTTTGTCATAAATGTATTTTTATTTTATTTTTTTACTTCATGTGGAAGTGTGGACTGTAGTTAATAATAGTATGTCACTTTCATTTTTTGTTTTGTTTTAAAATCGAAAAACCTTCAGAACCGAATTGATTTTGCCTCAAAACCGACATCAACCTCACCAGTTCAAGCCGAAATAATTTTCAAACGAACCATTTCATATAGTTAACAAAGCCAATAAGATCGGTTTCATACAACAAACTAGAAAAAAGACGACTGAACTGAAAACATCCTAATTGTATGGGGAAGCCCATTTTTAAGGCACTACTCTAAAAGAGATAAACATACCTTACATTTACATGTGCTTCATGCATGCCTCTTTACATTTAATCGTGTAATCTGTTAATAAAATTGTTTTGACATATTATCAAACACATAAAATATACATTCCAAATATAAACTAAACACATGTTATATACGTTCAGCCGTTCACTAAAGACAATATCTAAAAAATGTCTCCAAATATATTCATCTCATAATATGTCAACATTTTGGGATGGGCCTGAGTGGCCCTTCTAATTTGCTCAACAAATCCCACTTCATCTTAAAAACAGATGGGAATCTATTTAAGAAAAATACTAGTAATAGATGCCATACAAACTTAAGTCTACTCTAAAATTGAATGTAGTAGGAGATTAAATTGAGTGTTAAATGCATCATTTACAATTTAGTAGGTAAGCATCTTTATGTTATATCATTAACACTTTTATTCAAAATTAACAATTGTTTATATGCAAGCTTGGTATTTAAGTGGACCCTACCGTCTCCCTTTTACATTTCACGTGAAACAAGTACTCTCCCCGTCCCTAAAAGATTGTCACATTTTGACTTTTAGTGATCAAACATTACAAAATTTGATCGTAAATTCTCATCAAATGATAAGAAATAATATAGTCTTGTGAGATCTTGTTAGATTCGTCGCAATATATATTTTTCAAATATCAAATTTTTATATTTTTTTCTCATGTAGAATAAGAGATATTTACGTTTCAATTCTTGTTTTATTGACCATGAAAAGTCAAAATGTGATAATAATTTAGGGACGGAGGGAGTATTATCTAATTTGAGATTTTTAATTTCTAAATGGCTTTGTAAGTCAGTAATTATATTTTTATATTTTCTTACCAACATTTTCTAAAACTCTATTTATAGAATTTACTTTCATTCTATTTTTACGTTTTATAGTCAACTGTGTGTATGCTAAGGAAGACGTAAAAGTTGGAACTAGGAGAGCATACAAATGAATGAATGATTCATGAACACATGTTCACCTTATTTTCTAAAAGGCCCTTAAAGTCTTAAACAATCTATTTTGACTTTATTCAAGGTTCTGGTTTTATACGTTGGTTAAGTGATTGTTATATTCTGCCAAACGTAAAGTACAAAATTTCAGACACTTCTACCAAGTAGTCAAATGTTGTTTAACTGGGAATGTTTGATTGTTTCATTGAGTTCAAAATTTCATACACTACATTAACATCAATCTATTTTGACTTTATTCAATGTTTCTTGTAAATCAAATGTTGTTTTCAAACGCCTTCCTTCCCAATCACCCACAAAAAACTAAGGCAAGCTCCCGAGAGTAGGCCTCCGAGAAGACACAACAACAGCAAATTCCCCAATGCATTTTGCTCAGGTGCCTATAAAAATGATCAGATATTTTGTAGCTCAAAGCAATCAATACGAATGATTTGAGTATAAGATAATTTCAACTAACCTTGTACCCTCTAGGAGCTGTCGTCACTGCACACACTGTCAGATAACCGTTCGTTAGTCCTAGAAAGGACACTAGCATTATCATCCATCCTTGATCTCCATATTTTGCAGTGAAGTAGAATGCAGGAACCAAAAGAAAGCGGGCCAGAGTTGCAAACAGAAGGCCTTTACGTGACTCCAATTTAATGCATTTTATGAGGGGAACGTATCTTCCTATGAGATCCCACACACCGTAAAGTGCCACAAGCACAATAGCATACCTGGATCCCCAACACAATCGTGAGGCAAAATTACAATTAGAATCTCAAAAGTATGTTAAATGCATCCAACATATAATGTCATTCATCCTGCCATGTTTTTGCTATGCTTTGCAGTAATAATGTTGATATTAACACGAAGTCTTATTTCCGATATATGTCAATTAAGATTTTGCTCCTAATAAATCATAGATTCTTAAACTTGGTCGTCATTAGTGCAGATGGATGATGTTGGAGACAAGAATTTTTACAATCAAGAGTCGGTCTAAGATTAGTGAAGATTGAGATTATGTCTTATACCAATTAAAGGAATCTAGACTTGGTTTTCTCTATAAGCCTGTTAACAGAAGGCAACACTTACCATGATCCCAACTTATGAGTACCAGTGTTCTCATACAAAAATCCAGGAAAAATCGATAAAGTTAGGGTATATGTCAGATATATAACCAATGCAAAATCGATATTCTGAAGGAACAGTTGTTTGTTGCTCAACCTCTCCAGATTCTTATCTTCAACGTCCTGATCAATGTAATCGAACTTCTTTAGAGGTCAAACACCAATTTTTGAAATAAAACATAATTAGAAACTAGACTATTTTATTTTGTAACCTGACAATTTGTTTTAGATTGAACTCCAAGTTCAGTGAGTTCAGCTGAAATAGTTTTAGTGGCTTCAATAGCTGCCTTGGAGCGGTAGTACTTGACGATAGAGAGCTTGGGGAAAATGAATGCGTATGTACATATGCATAGAAACCCAGTCACTATCGCGATAGATAGGAATAGTACTGCAAAAGTCACAAAAGAGCAATCTTAGGCAGATTCAAGCAACGAAAGTAGTTCATCAGACTAAGTTCTCAATGAATTAGATGGATTATTCTGTAAAAGCGGAAGAGTGATTCAAAATGATCCTAAATTCCTTTAAATACAACAGTTTATATGAAAGGAAACTAAATGCATACGAAATCCCTTGCGAAGGCCATTGTCAGATTTTTCATATACGCCCTTTGTCATCAATCTCAAAACTGATGTGAGAGCTCCTGATCCAGCCAAACCAGCGTAGTATGACTACATGGTATCAACAATCAAACAATAAATTGTTTATCGATAAAAAAAAGGTCTTCGGTAATGGAACATTAAGAGAGGTAATTAGAGGCATTACTTGAAGTAATTCAGGATGCATAAGCGAAAGATCGCCAGACATTCCTCCCATACAATGTGCATCTGCAATCCCATAACACGCAACCACAATGCATATACCTATGTAATTATACAGTCCTCCCTTTGCTGAAAAGCCTAAATCCAACTGTCAAAAGTAAAATTGTAGTCAAAAGTGCAGCTACAAGCTGAAACTAGAAATGGTCTGGTACTATAAGATCTTCTTATAAAAAGCGCGTACCACTAGAAGAGTCAGAGTGCCGAGGAAAGCAATACTAAATCCTATCAAATTACGTTTTCTTGTATCCATCTTGGCTATATTATAAGCAAGTATCGCCATTGTCCCAACGGCAAATGGTTGATAAATAAAGGTTAGTACCCTCGAAGGATGGTAATCCTGCAACATAGAATGGGAAACTCTAGTAATGCCTTTATTAAGCCGTATAAACTAAAAGTTGAAGCAAAAAGAATGAGAATGGTGTTGACAATTGTTTTTTTTCCTTCAAAATTAAGGTAGAGAAAGCAAAGCATAACATCTATACGTGAACACATTATACAGAAACTCGAGTTTTCCAACCAAAGTTCAGAAGAGTACTAAATATGCAAGTTCATGCATACTTACGCCAAATTTTCAAATCAATTGTTTACCCTATATTATTTTGTTCACGATAATAAATCTCAAAAATAGAAACTTACTGGCATAGAAAGGAAATAATGGAAAGACTCACCGGAAACAATTGATAGTAGTAATCGGAGACTGTTAGAATAGTATTCCATGGGAACAGGGTGCCCAAACCAAGAATGAAGCATACTATTGTTGCAGCAAATTTCCCCTATAATTTAGGAACAATTAGAAAATATTCATTTGTTAACTCTCCCATAAATTCATCTTATTAGTACTCATAATCCATCATGATTTTTATCAAAAAACATAGTCATCATGCATTTTTTTTGTTTCACATTAAAACATTCATACCATCATACACTAATAACACTACAAACAAAAGATTCATATATCGAAATTTGAATCGAATAAATTTACGCTTAAAATGATAGTAGTTTTTACAATGATTAGTCAAATGTCGTTCCCTGTTAAATCAAAATGTCAATAATATTTGTTCATACGAAATTGGCAGAATAAAAAGTTGGGACAAAACCTCTGGAATTTCTTCACCAAATCCATTAGTAGCCATTTTTTGTTTCTCTGTAAATTCTCATACTAATGATCCTAAATCCTAATACTATATATAATAAAATTGGAGTCAACTCACAATTAATGCTAGTAAGCTACTTACTATAAATGGACTTACGTAATTTCATTGAACTCCCAGAACAGTGAATAAATTGACTTACTACATTACAATATTCGATTTTGGTCGTTTCTTGAATTTTCAATATCATTTCTCATTAAAGATGAGTTTATCGTGATGAAAATTGCACTCAGTATAGTATTTAAATATCAATTTAATTTCTTGGCGCCATTTTCACAATTTGGAGTATGCTACTATAGTTGTGTTTGAGCATGGCTTTTGATTATGGAGAGATAATTGCTAAAATAGTTGTCGAAAATAAAAAATATTTGAAATTTAAATTGATGCACTAATAATCCTTATAATTTTCTAATTGATGCACTTCATGATAGTTATTTTAAAGTTTTATTAAGTTACGATTTGAGCTTCAATTAATTCTAAGAAAGATGAAAAATACATTCGAATTTCATAGACCAAGCCTTAATTTTTAACGAATTCCAATGACTATTCTAAATTTACAAATAACTTTTTGTTTCAATAAAGAAAATCATATATATATTTAAATATGCTAAAATATTATATTGTGATATATCTTCATAAAATATTATGAAAATGATAAGAATAATCGAGTTCAAAAATCAAAATCTAAAATGTTAACTTGTCATAATTCACATTGATAGATACTTCAGATATAGATGAAGTTAAAATATTTGTTGGCTTAGATTGATCCATCAATACTTTCACATATATCCAATCTACAATAAGATGTTGTCTCTTTTTAGTTATATATAATTCTATATATGTCTACATTAATTAAGAAAAGAGTTAATGCTCTCAATTTATAAAGTACTTATTTACTTTTGTTATTTTATGTATGAGTTAGTTGTAACAATAATCTCAGATTCCTAGTAAATGAGGATAAATTGTTTCTTCTTCTTAATAAGTGATAATGTCCAATCGTTCATGATAATGTACATTCAGTTCATATTTAATTCTTAATATATTTGTACTATTAGAATTGACTTATTTAGAAGTCAATTTTTGAAAATTTGGACTAACTTTTTGATATTTTCTCCCAATGTTGACCAAGCAAATAGGTAATTTTGTTTCCTAAAAAAACTCTCACCTTTCCCTCCTATATATACTCTCATATTTTATAATTGATAAAACACCTCAAGTTCTTCCAAAAACTATATTTTGATTTCCCAAAAGTCAAAAGACATCAAATTCTAAGTGTACAATGGAATTAAGGACTAAAGAAAAATCATGTGTACATTATCAGAGACTATTATTGCAATATCATCACTTATTAGGATCAAAATACAACTTGACCCTACTTATTAGGACTATTGCTACAACTAACTCTCTTATGTGTTTATCTTTTTTTACTTTTGATTAGTTTGTTTTGGATGAAGTAAATAATGAATTAGAGAAGAAAGAATATTGAAGTAAGAATATGATCAAGGATAGATATATAATTGTAAAAAGAGGGCAAAATATTTTATTTGTTTTTGTAAATTAGGTATAAGAGTATTTATACAATGATAAATGTATTGCAAACGTATCACCTATTTTTTTAATCATTAATTTCTTTCGCTTATTAATATTTTAAATGTCCTCATTCTCTTATTCATATTTTTAAAAGTCTCAATTCACTCATTGTGTAGTCGGTTCATCCATTAATTTGATCACATTGATACACACGTGGTTGCGTCGAGGGTCAGTTTTTTTTTTTTTTTAGTTTCTACCAATTATGCAATTATATATATATATATACCCTACAATAATCACATGATTAACACATGACTAAGCTAACGAGGCTTTTAATGATGAAATAAACTTGGACTGAAAAGTTCACTTTTTGTTCACAAGTAAGTGAATATGGACATCTAAAATCTGTGGGCCCCAAAAAGATCAAGAATAAAACAATAGTGATGATCTATGTGTTTTGCCCAGACGACAACAATATCCGCCTCATCAATCATTTTTAATCTACATTTTCCAACTCTTTGAGTTTCTAATTGAATATTAAAATATTGTATTTCATAATCACATAATACAAACCTAATAACACACAGAAAATTCCAACCAAATGTTGTTTTCAAAAGCCTTCCTTCCCAATCATCCACAACCAACCAAGGCAAGCGCCCGAGAGTAGGCCTCCCAGAAGACACAATGTCAGCAAATTCCCCAATGCATTTTGCTCAGGTGCCTATCAAAATTATCAGATATTTTTTTAGCTCAAAGTAATCAATACGAATGATTTGAGTATAATATAATTTCGACTAACCTTGTAACCTTTAGGAGCTGTCGTCATGGCACACACTGTCAGATAACCGTTCGTTAGTCCTAGAAAGGACACTAGCATTATCATCCATCCCTGATCTCCATATTTTGCAGTGAAGTAGAATGCAGGGACAAAAAGAAAGCGGGACAGGGTTACGAACATAAGGCCTTTCCGTGACTCCAATTTAATGCATTTTATGAGGGGAACGTATCTTCCTATAAGATCCCACACATTGTAAAGTGCCACCAGCACAATAGCATACCTGGATCCCCAACACAATAGAGAGGCAAAATTACAATTAGAATCGCAAAATATGTCAAATGCATCCAACATCTAATGTCATTCATCCTGCTATGATTTTGCTATGCGTTGCAGTAAAAATGTTGATGTTTACACGAAGTCTTACTTGCGATATATGTCAATTAAGATTTGGCTCCTAATAAATCGTAGATAATTAAAGTTGGTCGTCATGCAGATGGATGATGTTGGAGATAAGAATTTTTATAATCAAGAGTCAGTCTAAGACTAATGAAGATTATGTTCTCAATACCAATTAAAGGAATCTAGACTTGATTTTCTCTATAAGCCTGTTAACAGAAGGCAACACTTACCATGATCCCAACTTATGAGTTCCAGTGTTCTCATACAAAAATCCAGGTATAATCGATAAAGTTAGGACATATATCAGATATATAACCAATGCAAAATCGATATTCTGAAAGAACAGTTGTTTGTTGCTCAACCTCTCCAAATTCTTATCTTCAACTTCCTGATCAATGTAATCGAACTACTTTAAAGGTCAAACATCAAATTTTTGAAATAAAAACATAATTATAAACTTGACTTTTTATTTTGCAACCTGACAATATGTTTTAGATTGGACTCCAAGTTCAGTAAGTTCAGCTGAAATAGTTTGAGTGCCTTCAATAGCTGCCTTGGAGCGGTAATACTTGACGATAGAGAGCTTGGGGAAAATGAATGTGTATGTACATATGCATAGGAACCCAATCACTATCGCGATAGATAGGAATAGTACTGCAAAAGCCACAAAATTGCAATCTTAGGCAGATTCGAGCAACTAAAATAGTTCACGCATCAGACAAAAATCATTTAAGTTCTCAATGAATTAGATGGATTATTCAGTAGAGCGGAAGAGTTATTCAAAATGATTCTAAGTTTCTTTAAATCCAACAATTTATATGAAAGGAAACTAAATGCATACGAAATCCCTTGCGAAGGCCATTATCAGATTTGTCATATACGCCCTTTGTCATCAATCTCAAAACTGATGTGAGAGCTCCTGATCCAGCCAAACCAGCATAGTATGACTACATGCGTATTAATTATTAAATAGTAAGTTGTTTACTTATAAAAAAAGTTCTTCAACGATGGAACATTAAGAGAAGTAATTGGAGGCATTACCTGAAGTAATTCAGAATGCATAAGCGAAAGATCGCCAGACATTCCTCCCATACAATGTGCATCTGCAATCCCATAACACGCAACAACAATGCATACGCCTATGTAATTTGACAGTCCTCCCTTTGCGGAAAAGCCTAAATCCAACTGTCAAAAGTAAAATTGGAGTCAAAAGTGCAGCTACAAGCTGAAACTAAAAAATGGTCTGGTACTATAAGATCTTCTCATAAAAAGTGCTTACCACTAGAAGAGCCAAAGTGCCGAGGAAGGCAATACTAAATCCTATCAAATTACGTTTTCTTGTATCCATCTTGGCTATATTATAAGCAAGTATCGCCATTGTCCCAACGGCAAATGGTTGATAAATAAGGGTTAGTACCCTCGAAGGATGGTAATCCTACAACAAATAGTGATGAACTTCAGTAATCCCTTTATTAAGGCAGAGAAAGCAAAGCATAACATCTATACGTGAACACATTATAGATGAAACTCGAGTTTACCAACTAAAATTCAGCAGAGTATTAAATATACGACAGTTTATGCATAATTACGTCTAAATTTTTAAATCAATTGTTTAGCCGATATTATTTTGCCTTATAGTTCACGATAATAAATTTTAAAAATAGAAACTTAATGGCATAAAAAAGGAGAAAAAATGAAAAGACTCACCGGAAACAATTGATAGTAGTAATCCGAGATTGTGAGGATAGTATTCCATGGAAACAGGGTGCCCAAACCAAGCAAGAAGCATACTATTGTTGCAGCAAATTTCCCCTATAATTTAGGAACAATTAGAAAATATTCATTTGTTAACTCTCCCATAAATTCATCTTAATTAGTACACATAACATAATCCATCATGATTTTTATCAACAACATAGTCATCATGCTTTTTTATTGTTCACATTAAAACATTCATGCCATCATACACTAACAACTACAAACAAAAGATTCATACTATCGAAATTTGAATCGAATAAGTTTACGCTTAAAATGATAGTATTTTTTAAAATGATTAGTCAAATGTCGTTCCCGGATAAATCAAAATGTCAATAACATTTGTTCATACGAAATTGGCAGAATAAAAAGTTGGGACAGACCTCTGGAATTTCTTCACCAAATCCATTAGTAGCCATTTTTTGTTTTTCTGTAAATTATCATAAAATGATACTAATACTATAAATAATAAGATTGGAGTCAACTCACAATTAATGCTAGTAAACTACTTACTATAAATGGACTTACGTAATTTCATTGAACTCACTACATTACAATATTGGATTTTGGTCGTTTCTTGAATTTTTAATATCATTTCTAATTAAGGACGAGTTTATGGTTATGAAAATTGCACCTAATACAGTATTTGTATATCAATTTAATTTCTTAGCGCCATTTTGAAAATTTGGAGTATGCTACTATAGTTGCAGTGTTTGAGCCTGTCTTTGGATTATGCCGAGAGAAGTTATGATTAGAGCTTTTGATCGCTAATTTGCGGGAAAAAAAAGTTTATGCTTAGAGCTTCAATTAATTGTAAGAAAAATGAAAAAATACAGATTATGTTAAACGAATGGTTAGTACATCAATTCGAACTTCATGGATTAAGTCTTAATTTTTTATAAACTTCAAGGGCTATTCTAAATTTACAAACATACTTTTTTTGTTTCAATCAAGATAATCATATTTATATTTAAATATGTTAAAAATAATATATTTTGATATATTTTTATAAAATATTATGAAAAATAGTAAGAGTAATCGAGTTCAAAAATCAAAATCTAAAATGTTAACTTGTCAATTTGTCATAATTCAAATTGAAAGATGCTTCATAAATCATAAATAGAGGAAGTTAAAATATTTATTGTCTTGATTGATCCACATTACTTTCACTTATATCCAAGCTATTATTAGATGTTGTCTCTTTTTAGTTATATATTATTCTATGTATGTCTACATTAATTAAGAAAAAGAGTTAATGCTCTCAATTAATAAAATTTTTTATTTTTTATTTATATTCGAGTTAATTGCAGCAATAGTCTTATAAGTGGGGTAATTTATATTTTCGTCTCAGTAAATGACAATGTTGTCGTACTAGTTCCTGATAGTATATACTTAATTCGTATTTAGTCTTTAATATAACTGTATCGTTAGATCTTGACTCTTTTGAATGTCAAAATATAATTTCTGAAAATTTATGTGAACTTGTTGATGTTTTCTCCCCAAAGTTGACCAAGCAAAAAGGTAGCTTTGTTCCCTCCAAAAACTCTCTCATTTCTCTCCCATATATACCCTCATATCTTATAATTGATAAACCACCGCCAATTCTTCCAAATTGTATTTTAACCTCAAAAGTCAAAAGACATCAAATTCTAACTGCACAGTTAAATTAAGGACTAAATACAAACTAGATGCACACTATCAGAGACTAGAGTTGTTAACGAGCCGGTTTTGGACTAAACCGGTTCAGATCCGTAATCAAACTGGTCCACTCGCAAATCGGACAGTTAATAAAACCGGTCCGAAAGTTTGATTAGAAACAGGTTCGAAATTAATTCGGAAAAAATCGAATCGTTAATCGATTCGCATAAATTCGAAAAACCGGTTCGTTAATCGGTTTGAAATAAAAATCGCTCGCTCGGTTCGCTAATCATTTCAGTCGTAATCCGTTTTCCACTCGCAAATCGGATAGTTAGGCTATATTTGGTATAATTTTCTAAATAAAAAGAAGTATTATAAAGCATTTTAACGAACGATTAACGAATCGTTTAATTTAACTATATTTTAATACAATAAATTTTATAAACGGTTTTATCGAGCAAAACCGAGCGAGTGGAACGAATTACGATCCGTTTAACCGAATCGTAACCGGTTCGAAATCAAAACGAGCGAGCAAACGAGCCGGTTTTAACGAACCGATTTGCGAGCAAACCAGTTTGTGAACAGGCCTACCAGAGACTACTATAGCAACACCACCACTTATTGGGACGAAAATATAACTGAACCCCACTTGCTACAGTCTAAAATTAACTCTCTTATATGTTCATTTTCTTTTAATTTTGATTAGTTTGTGTTGGATGAAGTAAATATGATTAATGATAGTGATATAATTGTAAGAAGAGGCAAAATATTTTTTTCTCGACCAGAATATTTATACAAAATGTATTGAATTTTTTTTTTAAAAAAATGCAAGAATCATCACCTATATATATGCATGTTTCTTAAAATATTGGGGTCCTAAAATTCTCAGGCCCTGACCCATCCCCAGCATCATGTGTGAATAAAAGTATTAGACCTTTTTAATCGTGTGTTAATATTAATTTTAAATTGAGAAGTTAAGTTGGGGACGGGCAACACTATACACGCCATAATAGCGTTCCATTGTGGTGTAAAATTACTCTTTTACCCCCAATTTAAGTTTCTCACTTGTTACACTATCAAATAGAGGAGGCAAAACGATAATTTTAATTTTAAAAACCACAATTTTGATGTGTGTATAATAGATCACACTGAGGACTAATACAACATTTTTGTTATGATTGAAGATCAAATTGTAACAATATTAATATTGGGTATTAAACTATAACATGTTGAATGATGACACTATCAAAACTTTTGTCCAATCACTTTTTTAAAATCAATCGATATTTGAAATCAAACTTACCCAACCGCTTGATGATTTTATTATTATGGATTTGTAAATGTAACATAAGGAATGCAAATATTATAGTTGCCGTCTAACAAAGCTCCTCCTTAAACTACGACCAACTAAATCACCCACCGCCCACGCCCACCACCCGCCGCCCTGACTATACAATTAATAGTCGGTCACATAACAATCAGTACTTTACCTCAAGTTGAGTATACTTGAGACGAATAATATCCACTGAATCATTTAAGTGAACTAAAATAATCATTTCTTTATATCAACTGTGCGTTCTCGACAAGATGATTGGGCTAAATATGAGTAATTTAGGTAATAAAATCGTCATCCTCTTTCTTCATAAGCCAACCATATTGGGTAATTAAAGTACAATTTAAATAAAAACGTCACAAGATGCAATATTACTTTACTACTTTACCATATATATTGCGATATGCTTTTATCTACATTTGCTAATTCCATGAGGTTTAAGATGGATATATAAATAGGTGTGATAATTGTTCTCTTAATTTTCTTTTATTTTTTGAATTATGTTTCTTTAATCCCTAAGGTATCTTTTTCCGGTTTGGATTTGATCGATAAATTAAGTTTTAATGAAATTTTGAATTTATATATTTTTAAATATATTGTATAATGTTATATGTAAAAGTTGGATCCACAACATGAACCCAAATCATTTAAAATGGACTTTTATTTCTTTTATTAATCATTTTTTTTTTGACAAAATTAAAGGATGAAATTGTCATCCTAACAATCTCATGCACTCTTGAAATACACAAAAAAAATAAATGGTGAAATATATCTCAATTCTCAACTAACCAAGTACCTAACATTTTAACTATTTACTAGTTTAGCTATATCTAATACACTAATTACTCATAAATTCTAATGATAATGATAGATAAAAGTAAACATAGAGTAATTTAGAAAGTGAAATCGTCATCTTATTTCTTCATAATCCAATCAATATATAAACAAATTAGATGCCATCTTGCTCTAGTGGCAAGCATGCTGACACCTCTAGCGGAGGTCTCAGGTTCGAGCCCTCTTGCTAGCAAGGAAGTGGTCAGAGAGAAGAATTTCTCTCACTAGTTTGATGCTAGTCGCCTCTTTCCTTGAATTTACGAGTTTACGAATTGTACTGATGTTTGGTGATTGTAATGGATTATTCATATTAATAAAATCAAAGGGTAACCCCCTTTTTTTTAAAAAAAAAAAAAAAAAATTAGATGCCACCTCCCTTTTATAGTATATTAAAAATTTAATTTAGAAAATGTCACAAGTTGCAATACCACTACTTAAACTAATTGAATATGTTTTTATTTACTTTTGTTAGTTGCATGGCCGATGACTAAGATGGGCGAAAGCTACGATTGACTTTCGCCAACTTCATAATAAAATGTAAATTTGCATGATATATTGTTTAAGTATAAGGTTATATAAAAAGTATAATAATACATTGTAAGTGACACTCGAACAAACGAAAAAATAATAATAATAATTTATACTTTTTTGTTTCCTCAATAATATTGATTCATCATCATGAGCAACCATTATATATATCATCTCTTTATATAGTGCATGCTTGACAACCACTATCACAAATTCATTTGTCACGGTTCTTGAATTTTTGAAAACCATCTATCTTGATATATTTCTCTCATTATTAGCTTAACTATTGATAATATGAACAACATAAATAACACTCGTAGCGTAGAGATTGAGTCCGCCATGGCGGACTCACTTAGTTCGACCCCTCGCTGGGAGCGACAAACTACCCCTCAACGGAGAGTTCGGCTTATGTGTAGCTCTGGCGGCAAAATCCTCCGGAGGCCACTAGACAATCAGCTCCGTTATGTTGGGGGCGACACCCGTATGGTTGCTGTTGACCGTCACACAAATTTCACTTCTTTGTTGTCTGTGCTTTGTAAGCTCTGTGGTACAAGTGATATCAACGTAAAGTACCAGCTTCCTAATGAAGATCTTGAGGCGTTGATCACCGTGAGTAGTGATGAAGATGTGGAGAACATGATGGAAGAATATGATCGGCTTATTATACAAAATCAGAAATATGCTAGGCTTCGGCTCTTTTTGTTCCCGAAAGAAGCCGCTAGTTCTCGTGCGACAAGTATCCCCTCGTTCCTTGACGGCTCGGCTAAACGGGAACAATGGTTTTTGGACGCGTTGAATGCCGGGTCAATGACCAGGTCGGGTTTGGACCGAGGGCGGTCTGAGGTCTCTTCGGTTATATCTGACATGCCAGATTATTTGTTCGGGTTGGATCAGTCAGATGATCCAACCCGAGAGACTAACTTGAAGAGCCTCAAGGATGTGGCGGATGAGAATGTATCTGCTTTTGATCCGGGTTCTCCTACTCCTAGTCTTATGAATGTATTGCCAAATCTTCCTTCCATAAAGACTAAACCGAATAACTCGGTACCGGATCTTCGAGTTCTAGAGGCTAAGGAGTCCCGAGTAATTGAGGAAGATGTTGAAAGAACCGACCCCATGATTCTTATTAACCCACCCGAATTTATAGGTAATCCGAAGTGGAGACCTCTTGATCAAGTAGTGGGACAAATGCCCATCTATTATGTTCCTACTCAAATGCAACCTGTTACAATTCGAGCCTCATATGTCCAACCAATTGAGCCCCCCTATGTCCAACCATATCCCCTCGATCCGGGTCAAGTACCCGTCGGGATTAGTCCATCGATACCAACTGGATTAAGGAAAATGTATGGAGGATTAGGGGCAGCACCAATAACAAGAGCAACATCTGATAGTTTTGGTAATAATCCAGTAATCTATTATGGAGTTAGGAGTGCAGGCTTAATTCCAACGTACCCAAATGCGATTGTTTCGGGTATGGAAGAATTGCAAGCATCCGAGACAAATAGTAAGACTGGTTGGGTCTCCCAAGCACCTTGATTTCGACATCATAGCTTGTTTATTTGTTAACAATATGTCGAGGTTCATTTATTGTTATATAATATTATTACCAGTATTTGATTTTTATTGAAAAGTATCTGCATTTTAAAGATCATAAGTCTACATCTTTGGTGCAAATTGTTATTTGTGACTGTCCTTAATTGGCCAGCTAGCTGTACTTCTTGTGCTTGATTATTTTATGTATGACGATATATTTGACCAAAGTTGTAATTTTGTTCATAATTCAAATCAAAGAATGGATTTAATGTCAAGTAGTGTTAGTGACTAGTACGAGTATTTTATCGGAAGTAGTAGTATATTTAAGATTAAAATATTTTTTAAATATATTTTCAAATAATCCGAGTCGTTTCAGGGACGGATTTAGGGCATTCGATGTGGTGGTTCATAACATGCATTAAACTATATTGTGGCGCCTTTTGTATTAATAACAAAATATTTACAACACATTATCTATTATGTAACAATTTTTTTAAAAATTAAATTAAGATCAATTTAAATTTGACCCTTCTAGAGCTTAATAAATTATTGATTCCATCATAATAAAGTATGAAAATCTAAATTGATTTAGTAACTTGTTTGTTGATTAATGCATTACAATATGCACCAAAATTAAAATTTATATCGATAATTTATTAATGAAAGTAAATTGATAGTTCTAAAAACAATTTCTCACTTAATTAAAATTTAATTTTCAGTTCAATTTTTGGTAATACTTTCAAATTTCTTTCAATATGTAGTACTATATGGTAGGGGCAATACTATATATATACACCACAATAGTGATTTATTATTTTTAAAAATTATTATTTTATCCTCTATTCAACGTTTTTATCTATTCTATTTTTAAATAGGGGGCAAAATAATAATTTCTAGTTACATGAGTACATGTTTGTTAAGTCCCATATGTAACCCAACCCAACCCAGCAGACAACAACGTAACCCGCACTAAAATAGTGGTGGTTCATGAACCAGTGTGGGCCTAACTTGAATCGCGACTCCTCCAGTCTCTTGTAACGCGCCGCCCAGAGCCGAGGAGGCCTCGCCACCTTCTTCCTCTTGGTGACATAGGTCAAGAGACCTTGGGTTAAACACTACAACTAGAGTAAGCCTCCATTTTAGTTGTAAATGATTATATTTTTGTTGGTTGGTTCTTAAGCTTTGTAAACTAGATAGATGAATTTTATGGGTATACTGTTGGTTAATAACTATATGAGTTTGAGTCATAGACTTGAGTAAGTGGATTTTCATGGTTTACAGATCTATTTGGCTACTAAATTACCTGAGCTTGAAGGATTAGTGAATAATGAGTTACATCGCCATGAAAACAATTATAATGTTGGACAATGATTGAGTTTAATTGAAAGTATCGAATATTAAATCGTAGGATATTAGATGGTGGATTGCAGTTTTGAGGTTAGATTATAGGATATCTGATATTATGAGTAATGAAGATGGCTGAGGGTTATGAGGAGGTAGATAATGGCTTTTACACTCCAATTATTGATAATGATACTTCATCTCTTTGCTTGCCAATGTTAACCGGTGAAGTAAAAAAATCACTGACTTTAAAGAATACTATTAATCGGTCTTTGATTGAACTTTTGCTTGAATAGCTCAGTTTGGGGGTATGTTTTATATGTCATGAATAACATTATTTATAAAAAAGTTGCTGTACTGTTGATATTCCTGCCTCTAGCATGCCGTTTCTCGGCAAATCTTTACGTTTGATGAGAGGAAAGATTCATCCTGTTTTATGAAGATTTTTATCATATATGGCATCCATGTTGCTTGTTCAAATAAATCTTAATCCCTTGATTAGAGGAAATATTCATCTCGTTTCATTAATATTTGAATAATCTGACACACTAGTTTTCCTTAATGCTGCCAATAATATAGTCTTTCATTACCTAATTTGTTGTTATATTTTTTTTTGACAGACTCCATGACAACGTATGCTCTACATAACCCAATAACAATCAGCAACCTAAAAATATCAAATGTCTCCACTTCAGCTAATGTTTCGGCTTCATTAACCTTCCCTTCAGTAATTAGGCGATCCCTAACACCAATATCTGAACAACAGATCTATAGTTCTCCCAAATGGTGCGTCTACATAAATGCAGTTGGTTTGAGAAATTGTTGCGGCTCAGTTTCTAGAAGCTATAATACGTGTTCATATTCACTAGAGAACCAAGGTCACACACATGGGATTTCCTTAAAGTCAAAACCTGAGTTTTGTAATTCAGTGAAAAAGGCTCATAAAGTTTCAGCTAATTGCGTGATGCAAGGTGGGTTGGGAGAAGTACATGACGATGAGTACTATATGAGGAGATCTGTAGAGCTTGCAAGAAAGGCAGTAGGGTTCACTAGTCCTAATCCCATGGTTGGATGCGTAATTGTGAAGGATGGCAAGATAATCGGCCAAGGGTTCCACCCAAAAGCTGGCCAACCTCATGCTGAGGTAACATACTATAAAATCCCTATGCCCTATGGTAACTCGAGATGGCTATTTAAGATAGTTTTCTGTTAGTGGTGGGTAATTGAAGTAGTGATAATACCGTTTAGAACTTCTTGAGCTATACCATTGATAGTGGAAGCTTGCAGCATTACCAAAACAGTAATGGTAGGATTAGTGAATTTGTAGCTGTCTTAAAAAGAGTTGAATGACACTTGGTAAGAAATTGAGCAGTTTCTTTTAGTCAATGCAAGTAAATTCTATAATATCATGACAAAAAGACATTGATATACTCTTCAATAATTTTGTATCACTATTCCTATTGTACGATATGCAAATTGTAGGTTTTTGCCCTAAGAGATGCTGGAGATATGGCGGAAAATGCAACAGCATATGTTACGTTGGAACCATGTAACCACCATGGGAGGACTCCGCCCTGTACGGAAGCCTTGATCAAAGCCAAAATTAAGAAGGTTGTAGTTGGAATGGTTGACCCAAACCCAATTGTAGCTTCCAAAGGGGTCCAAAGACTTCGAGATGCTGGTATAGATGTGACTGTATGTGTGGAGGAAGAGCTGTGCAAGAAGATGTTGGAGGCCTATACACATAAAATGCTAACTGGGAATCCGTTTGTTACACTAAGGTAGAGTTAGATCTTGGATTATTAGTAGCCACTAGTCAGTATATGTACCTACCATAATTATTCTGAAGCATCTATTCATTTGCAGGTACTCTATTTCTGTCAATGGTCATGTTTTAGATCAACTGGGCGAGAAAGTCGAGGACTCTGGAGGCTATTACTCGAAGTTGTTACAAGAATACGACTCAGTTATATATTCTTCAGCTTTGTTAAGTCGAGAGTTCTCCATGCCTGAATCAAAGGAGCCTGGGGCTAATCAACCACTTCAGGTTGTTGTAGCAAAATCTCCTCCTTCCCCACTTCAAATCGCTGGCTTGACTGGTTCTAAAATGGCATTTTTCACAGAAAATGAGACAACTGGAGTACCAAATATAGATCAAAATGGAGTAGAAGTAGTTGTTTCGAGCAGCCAAAGATTAACCACAATCCTTGAATATTGCAGTCGTCAAGGGCACTGTAGTGTTCTGTTAGATATAAGGGGCAACTTCGCAGACTTTGAGGAGATTCTTAGAGAAGGTTTCGAAGATAATCTGTTCCAGAAAGTCGTGGCTGAAGTACAACCACGCTGGGTTGGAGAACCAGAACATTCTTTGAACTTATTATTAGGGAAATCACTGCAATTGAAGAATTTAACGTCAAGAGTTATGGGTGGGATAGTTATGCTTGAGGGCTACTTCTAGTGCAATTTGAAGCAATGACTATCAATGTCCCCGATGCAACTATCCAAATCACGCATGGAACAACTTGACTCGACTCGGGATATATTATGTTGTAACAAGACTCGAGATCATCTTGGACTTCGAGGATCATCTGATTGGACTTGGTAAACGATAATAGCAAGTTCCATCACAAAATTCCTTACAATTTTTTTTAATCATGATGTTTCACTGCTTTTGTTCTCGTAGTTTGGCCGTATCAGACAGATACTGATAAAAACTAAAAAAAGGTATTGGCTATAGGTAAGTGCCTTTTTTATCGAAGTTGCCAGGAATATTTGTGATACAGAGCTGGAGTTGCTAATTAAGATGAATGTGCTAACTATGAATATGATGCCGGAAATAGATCGATTGTTTTTGGAAGATGCTAGAATTGATATAAAAAGAAGTTCAAAAATGTTCTTGGAGAATCTTTTTTTCTTTACGTATGGTCTATGGATAATTGGATATTGTTACATTCCAATTCATTCCAATATCTTTTAAGGAAAATCTTACATTCCAATTCCTTCCTGGTATCTTTCTTCATAGATAGAAATCCTGAAAATCTTAGTTATTCATAATCCATACTACTCATATTAATATATGAATTTAAAAAGAATAGCTAATTTTAATTAAGGATTAAGGTGGGGATTGCAAATCTGGATTCGACGATATAAATATTGCACTACAAATCTCTATTTTGTCGGAGAATCGAACATATTAAATTTGAAGCTTTCAAGTAAAATTTTGATGAAGATTATTTATTTTTCTTTTGGACCATGATGCAATGTGAAAACTCTAATAACCAAATTGAACATTTGCACAAAACTTGATTCATAAAGTCTTCTCTCCTTAAGTCTTTCATCACTTTACAAGTAATGCTTTGGAAAAAACTAAATCAGCTCTTCAGCTTATATGAATTCGTAAAGATCACACAAAAAATAATTCTGCTACTCTACAATTATCTGAATGGAGAAAAATGTTGGTCAGTTCTTCAAATGTATTATCTCTTCTGATAGTTAAGGTACTTTATGGCGAAGACGAACCCGCAGCAAAATAGTACAGCCCAACCAACATGAGCTAAGGCAACAACTGGAAGGAAGTCATGCTCATATCCCAGATAGTCTTTAATGTATGTTTTCAATGGAATGTCGCCTAGGCCAGGGACTTGAACAGGCTTTGTCAGGTCACCAATTTGGGAAGTCGCGAGGCCATATATCGTCCACGCCACAGGAGAACACCAGGAATACCACCTCCACCATATAGGAATAGCCTGTTGATTGAAACGAAAAGCTTTATTACTTCGAAATGAGATAATAAGGGAGCCTCTCATTCCATTCAAAACTGAGGGAATTATATACTAACCGTCCTAGAGATCAGGAAGCCGGAGAACAAACTCCAAAAGCTAAGGAAGAAAGACATGGTGATTGCAGCGATTGGATAGCTTGGTGTGAGTGCAACGAGCATCATCCCGTATAAGGTGAAGTAGATAAAGCACATAAAGACGTAATAATAGAACCAGAAGAACTTGGCAGCCTCCCATTGAAATCCGATCATTGAGTAAAGAAGAAGACTGTAGATGAATGTCTGAATAGCAACATAAATTGTTTCTATGGCAACCTAGCAAAGTGTCATAACATGTACAATGTATTAGTCCCTCAATAACAGTATCCTAAGTTTCATTCAGAGACAGAAGAGAGTGAGTCAACAATGTAAATCGAGAAAAGAACAATCGTCGAAATAAAATAAAAGAAGCAAAAGAGGGTGAAAAATTGAAAGTAATTGTATAGAGAAACCATTAGGGATGCTGTTTGAACAATTTGGATTATGTTTCATTTGAACAGATGACATATCACAATTTTAGTTCATAAAATGTTGTCTTCTGCGCTGGCAGCAAATACCATTGCTATTCATTAAATATATATATTTTGGCTGAAAATGTTTAAACTGGTTACCTGTGCAAATGCATACGGCAAAGCCGAATACATTCCAGCAGCCTTCTCGCGATAGAAGACCGTTCTTTCTACTGCCACAACAGATTGCACCGCAGAAGTATTGGTTCCCCCAAGAAACAATATTGAAGCATACATTGCTCCAAGCATATTCATCAGGTCTTGTTGTTTTGACCTGTTTCAATAAGCATAATATATATTAATATTTTCAGATATTACCAAAACGTGCTTAACTTTCATCTTTAAACCAAGATCCAAAGGACTTACATTTTGCCTCCTCTTCCCCAGAATACAACCCCAAAAATAAGGCCTACGATTATTGTCAAAAAAAATCTGATGGCGTTGTACTGGGAATGTCGCCAATAGGATAAATTTTGCTTCCAGAAGCAGGCCTTGCACTGCGTGATAAAGGGCAGAGCGTATTTGGTTGGAAAATAGAGATCCTTAGACCCTGGAACTGGAGTGCTAAGATCTTTAATATGACCCTGATTGTTCCTGTGGAAGAACGCAAATGTTACAAGATTCCTGACAGACTTCAGAACATAAATATGAATGTTTGATTTAATACCGAAACAGGTCTGAGTTGGCATAGATATCAGCGAAGTCCACATTTAGTTGAGCCTCGACTGCTGGAGTAGTAATGTCCAACATCCAAGTAGCAGGATTGAAACCATCTTCTATCTTTGGAACTCCTGGAATTGACTAAGGAATGTTTGGAGATCATTACCACCAGAAGATTGGATTGACGTATATATAGAAAGGAACTAGAATGATTATGCATAATAACTTACTTCGAAGTACTCCACCAACAACCGAGAGTTGTGACCAAGCGGTCCAGCATAGATGACTTGCCCTCCTCTTTTCATCAACAATAGCTACAATGGTGAACAAGATTGATCATATAATAATTCAAATGCATGCAAGATTATGCGTATAAGGTACTTTGACAAAAAATCTTTGAACTGCACCTCATCGAAGGCTTCAAATATATCTACGCTTGGCTGGTGTATTGTACAGACAACAGTTCTCCCTGTATCTACAGTGTTCCTGACAGTTCGCATGACACTAGCAGCAGCTCTTGCATCAAGACCTGATGTAGGTTCGTCCATGAAGATGATTGATGGATTAGCAACCAACTCTACAGCTATAGTAAGCCGCTTCCTTTGTTCAGTTGACAGGCCATCTACCCCAGGAAGACCAACTAAGGAATCTCTCAACGAGTTCAGTTCAATCAACTGTATTACTTCCTCAACAAACATCTGACAACAGGAGTTAGATGATACTTCAAACCAATTGTTAAACCATTCAGTGCTGTATACAAGTTTAGAATGGAAGATCTATATCTAGAAAAGAGAACTAGAAATAAAAGTACACAAGTGAAGAACATGTTTACATTTTCCAGAAAAATTACCGCTAATATGAGGGCAGATTGAGGTATCTCTCAAAGAGTGGACTTGAAAATAAACGAATACCAAAAAACATACCTTGCATGTATTCTTCTCTATATCTGGAGAAAGGCGTAACCATGCAGAATATACGAGAGATTCATAGACTGTAACATGTGGAGAATGAATATCATTCTGCTCACAATAACCACTAATACGGACAAAAGTTGATTGAATCTTAGGATACCCAGAAACAGTGATACTTCCTTCAATGTAACCTCCAGTTTTCCGTCCTGCTAAGACATCCATCAAGGTTGACTTTCCAGCACCACTAACACCGACTAGTGCTGTCAAAACACCAGGTCGAAGGGTACCACTTACATCCCGTAACAGCTGCAGACGACTCTCCTCAACTCCCTTTTTTTTCATTTCCTAGTACATAAACCAAAATATAACTAGAATAATAGTTGACTTGTTGACTGGTGCATCTTAAGAACATACATAATAAAATGATTGATAAAGGGAGCTTGAGATCTGTACATGATCAACCAACTCCAATTAAGATGATCAATTTAAGTGACTTACAGATGGCATGTCTACGAAGTAATTTACATGGTTGAATGCAAGCGATAGGGGCTGAAAAGGAAGAACCATTCCTTTCCTTCCAGTTGCAGTCTTTTCAACAATTAGTTCTTGTTGAGTGGTATATCCATCCTTATCAACACCTGTAACTATCACAAAAAAGAATACATGGATGAAACAAGAGCCTTGCATAACATGAGGAATGAGTGTAACAAACTTTCATGGATGATCCAAGCACGCCCACACATACAGACACACACACACACATATATATATATATATAACACAAATGTAACCAGTTTTGTAGGATGACCTTCAACAAATGGAGCTTGAGGTAGTGAAGATTCAGTGGATGACTTTGTTTTCTGATAGTTGGCTTTATCATCTTCTTCCACAATATGGGATTTAGAATTTCCATAAGCTGCATTCAGGTCGCAAACAATGTTGAAACCAGAACATATGAAACTTAAGGAAACTACAAGTTTATGACAACTCACGGTTTAGGTATTTCAATGCCACAATAAAGCCAATATTAAACAAAATGGAAAAGCCAAAGAGGGCAAGTATGCATATCCAATACATATATCTGTTCATGAACATTCCTCTTGAAGCAAGAAGAACCTTTCCAACTGTATCCTGGAGAAATCTTGGATCAGTATTCGGCTGAAAGGAAGACAATAAAGAGCACTTCAGAATTTAAGTTATCTAGATCGTGGAGGTATTGTAAAATTATATCATGATATGATAAGAAAAGAGCTTACAGTACTCCATCTTTCATCTAGGAATTCGTTAATGGCTAAGGCATTTTGGCCATACGTCATAGGGGAAATATAGTAACCCCACCTCATCCATGGTTTAATATCATCTGCAATAGATATACATAAGGATTTATTATTATTTTTGCTCATAAACTACAAAGGAACCTAAAATAACACTTAGTCCCAATATGAAAAGGTCGAATTCAAGGGTTCAGTAAATATCCCTTTCAAGGAAATAAATATATATAGTATAGACATGGTTTCCTGACCTTTCGCAATAATAAATCCACCAAGGACAAAAACTATCAAAAGAGAAAACGTCCCTAGTGTACTTGCAACAACTTGAGTCCTTCCTATGGAGGCAATTAACCGGTAGAGTGATAAAGCCATCTGCTGCAAAGCAACAAATGCTAAAAGCTGGCAGAAAAACCTGCAAAGTTTAACAAACAGGTGGAACTTGAAATGCACTGGTAGGATATCAGTTGATCACACATTGGAAGGAAGCTTAAAGACATACCTCGAAGCAGCAGGTGCAAAGCCTATGGTGTAATAAGTTAGTAGAACCCATATTAGGGATTCGATTATTGAAACTGGGATCCTGAGAAGCCAAATCGGGAGAGCGAAGGCCCATGCAGGGTAGAACAGAGAATCTCTCTGTTTAAAGAAGACCGGCAATCTTTTGACAATTTGTGCTTGTTCAGCTGATCCATTGAACATTACATTAGTTAGGAGGAAAAACAATGCACCATAAAATTTGCCTCCATCTGTGAGATGCCCAGATTCCATTTCTGTCCTAAAGAACACTGTGAAGGTGATGATTGACATAATTGTAACCTGGATGGTCTTGAATGTATAAAAGAACGAACTACGCTTCATAAGTAGCCATTCTCTAGACATACATGCTTTAAAGAGATCTATGTTAGATACACCATACTTATTAGTCACCAAAGCCGCAGGATGGGTACGAGATTTTTCATACGGAATAGCAAGATCATCAAACATCTTCTGCCCAATGTGAAAATTACTGAAGTGTTCTACAAACTCGGCAACTGTAATATATCGGTAAGGCTCATTCCTTCTAAACCAGTACTGCTCTTGGTCTTTCATGGAAGTGACCTCCTGCAGAAAGTCGGCCACTCCTTTTCTTTCTGGGCATCTAAAGCCTACATGTTCAAAGAACTCAAGGACATGTTCTCGAGGACCTTGATAGACAATTTTTCCCTCTGAAAGTAAGATGATATCATCAAATAGTTCAAATGTTTCAGGGGCTGGTTGAAGAAGAGATATAATCATCGTCACATCCATAACATGAACCATTTGCCTCATACATTTGACAATCTGAAATGTTGTTGAGCTATCAAGACCAGTTGAGATTTCATCCATATAAAAAGCTTTTGCAGAACCAACCAGCATTTCCCCTACATTTTTACATAATGCACATTCAATATAAGAAATATGGAACATTCATAATGAAGATTTAACAATCAGCCAAATGCTATTGACAGACCAGTAGTGAGCCTCTTCTTCTGTCCACCAGAGAGGCCCCTCCTCATCTCATCTCCGACTAATGTATCAGCACATACATCCATCCCAAGTACCTGTTATTCTCCCTTGGTAAGTAAGTTTTGAATGTTGAATATATCTTAAATCTGTAAGTTCAGTATCAAATGCATTATGAACAGACCTTAAGAACATAGTCAGCAACTACATTAGATTCTTGGCCAGTCATTGCTGTCGCTTTCATAAATGCATCTATCTCAGGGTCTGGTTTGATTCCTTCTTCTTTCTCTCTCCTGGATAGTTCTGCTAGAAGTTGATATCTGGTCCCAACTCCTAAGCAACGCCCTGCAAAATCTAAAGTTTCTCTCACCGTCATTTCGCCATGGTGAACGTCATGCTGGCTGACATATGCACACGTTCTTTGGGGAATGAATTCCGTCATTTCATGACCACAGCACGTGATTTTTCCAGTTATCTATCACACAGACATCATGGGAAAAAGTTAGATTAAAAGATCAGAACATGAAGGCATTGAGATTGAGATAACATTTCAAAATCATAATTACAAAAGGAGAGGACGACGGACTCTTAGATCTTTGTCTAACACTCCAGCAAGGGACTTCAATAATGTAGTCTTTCCAGATCCTGGAGGCCCAAGAAGTAGAGTCATCCTAGAAAACAAATGAATACAGAATTAACAATTTGCTCATATTGTAGATATTCAAACATTAAGTTCATATGTTAAGTATCAAGTTTTGTGTCAGCTTATCCTATCGAGGGGGAAAACATTAATTCGATCATTGAAGGAAGCCATGTTGTAAGAGTTGATTTGTATAATCAAATGTTCCAGTATGATTAACATGAACAACCAAATGTCTCTGTGTCTACCTAGATGGCTTTATAATCCCGCTTACTCCATCAAGTATCTTGACTACCCTTTTCTTTGGTGGGACAATCCATACCTTCTCAAGAAGTCCCTGGATCAGTTAACAAAACAAGATATCACATATTCAGCCAAAATTTATATTAAGCAAAGAGATATCACATGTAGTTTGAATTTGTGTCAACGAAAAGTACAGTACCACACCATTAAACAGCTGATGCTAATAATGCTGTCAAAGGTTGCGTACCTCAATCACATTTAAAGTCGAATTTAACAAAGTTGGACGTGCCCTGGATGCAATATAGGCATCCCCCTCTATCATTAGACGTTCATATCGAACTTCAATCTTTGGAACATCAATTCCAACCCTGTATTGCATAAGTATGAAGTATTGTTATTCAATCCACAATCCAAAAAAGTAACTGCACTGCAATGAACTTAGTACAGAAAAAATATCTCAAATTTAGTAGAAATTTCATGGTGACCTGTCAATCCTCTCTCTAAGCCGGCGAAGAAATATTTCATTATCTTGTTCCACAACTTTTAGGATTCTTTCCATGAGAAACTTCCTGTCTTTAATGCCAAGGTGGCCAACATCAACTTCAGCACTTTCAACTTTTCCATCATCTAAGACTCTGTTCAGAATCCCTTTCTTCAACCTGGCATATGTCAGTAACCACTACGGTTAGTCAAGTGGCCTCGAGATATTACTCGCATTAACAATGTAGAATCGAAATTAAAAAGAACCTGTCATATGTTGGTAGTCTCTCGATAGCAGCCCATTTAAGGTCTTGTTCATCATCGCCCTCCCTCCTACCCCTCTGAAAAACATCATCTCCAGACCCCACAAATACCTCTGGAACATTGAGGGGAGGCAATCTACCTATCCCAATTGATCCGAAGTTTCTCGTCTTTCCCTGATCATCTTGAGCAAGTATCTCAGACATACTCTTAACTCTATCTTCAATTAATATACTTCTAAAACCTTTCCGTCCAATTCAAGAATTTGATGCTATTTCACAAGATAAAACCAAGATTAAATACTCAAATTTCAACATTGACAAAAACTCAAGTACAAAAACATGCAAGTAAAATTTCTACGTAGTTAGATGGTTGCGTTAGCTAAATCAGAAAATTTTATGTAGAGAAAGAACTAATATTAGACAAATGAAAAAACATAAACTAATTTAGCGTGTTAAAATCCTATAATTCTTCATGTTAAAATTTTATTTTTTCAAAATTTTAGAAAAAAAAACCAACTACTCCACTTCATGTTGAACACCTACATTAATAAGAAAGAATAAAAACTAGACAAATCACCCCATGAATTAAGAACGGCCATGCACCTTTTTAAAGAAATAATAAAAACCAAGAAGTTAACTGTTGAGTTTGAACAAAAATTCGTAATCGGCTTAAGATGGAATTAATCACAATCGAAGCAGATAAGCAAATATATGTAAGACTACTACCAATGATTTATGTCGCTTGGATTCGCCTCCACCACTAAGAAAAGCTTTACTGATATTGATCAAGAATTAAAGATTACAATCTTATAATTTGTTAATGCAAACGATGAAAGCTAACTCTTGTTTATGTATATTCAATAATACAAATAGTATCCAAGACCAATGTGCTTATTTATTGAAGATTAGATTAGATTTGATCGAAATCCTAATCCTAATCCTAATATAACTAGTATGTCGACTTGTACTAGTTGATTGTTAGTAGAGTTTAAGTCAAAGTCTACTTGTTCTAAAGATACCCACATTAATATTGCAGACCTTTTCCTACTCAAACTCCCATTGTCATCAACCGAGGAACTCCAATAGTAACTGTGTAAGAAGGTATTGCCTATAGGTAAGTGCCTCGATCTTTTTCATCCTCAAGTTGTCGGGATTATTCGTTAATCGTGATACAGAGCTGGAACTATTAACTCGAATAAATGCGCTAATTATGAATATGATGACGGAAATAGACTGATTATTTTTGGAAGATGCTAAAATTACCAATCTAAAATGGCTTTTTAGCCGTTTGCCCCTATACTATCATTTTATTTTTTATGTGATCCATGAACTATCAGTTCTTTTCAGCTTGCCCCTTGATAGCATTTTTTTTAACTTTGAAAAATAAAATGACTATTATACCCTAATAATAATTTAAAGTATAGGGGCACATTTCACATAATTAAAATTAAACCCCCACCCCTTTCTTCTTCAACACACCCCATCCCACCCCTGCCCCACCCCTATCCGTACCCCCACCGCACCCTACCGAAGTTGCCAGATTTCGATCTAAAAAGCCGCACCCACACAATCCGACGTCGATACACCACCAAACATAACACTGGAAACACAAACATGACCGGAGGAACCCAAGGAACAAACTATCGATCGAAATTGACTGCCATGTCCGGATGTCCCTCCGATTCATCGATTCATTGAAATCGACTGCCATGAGACACTTCGGTTTTGGGGGTGGGGTAGGGGTGAGATGGGGTGTGTTGAAGGTGAGGTTTAATTTTAATTATGTGAAATATATCCCCCATACTTTAAATTATTAATAGGGTATAATAGTCATTTTATCCTTCAAAGTTTGAAAAAAATGCTATCATGGGACAAGGTGAAAACTACTAATAGTTTAAGAATCACATATAAAATTAAATTATTGTACGGGGCAAATGGCTAAAAAGCCAACTAAAATTGATAAGAAATTTAAAAAATGTATAGATCCAATGTCATATTGGAGATACTAGCTGAATCAATAAATTATCATAATTTTTTTGACAAATCTATAATTCTACATACATGTAGTACAATGTTTTAATCAATAAAGAACCCTTTCTTCTGTATGAATCAATATATACCTTTCGATGCTTTCTCGATACCTTCTAAAAAAAATCTTATATTGGATTGCAAATTGATTTACCTTTTTTATAAATAGGAATCCTAACAATTCTTAGTTATTCATAATCTATACTATATGAATCTAGAAAAGAATAGTTAATTTCAAATAAGGATTAAGGTGAGGCTACAAATCCTTTTTCTCCAATTTAAATCCACCCATATTGTTCTGATAGAGAGAAGAATCTATGATTAACTTTTTAGGTAACTTTCGAATGAACACTTTCAACGAAATCTTTCATACAAAGTTTGAGAACATGGGTACTGTGTCTATGCAGACAACTTAGGCATACAAAGACGTAACACTAGTCTAGTAAAGCATATGAATTAATTCTTCCGAGAGGAGTATGGAGTGTATTCTTTTCAATTGAAATCTTAACATGATCTTTTCACGTTATTGTCTAGGTATTAGATTAAACTTAGCGCGAAGAGCAAATTCTCAGCGTGATCCCCAAATCTGGGACGAAGTGATAATTTGTCTGTACAAATATTGTAGTGCAGGTTCTTATTTTGTCGGAGAGTCGTAGATGTTAAATTTGAAGCTTTCAAGTAAAATTTTGATGAAGATTCTTTATTTTTAAAGGGACCATATTAATATTAATTAACAATAAGATAAGTGACCATAATGCAATTTGAAACCTCTAATAACCAAATTGAACATTTCCACAAAACTTGATTTAGAAATCAGTCTTTCATCACTTTACAAGTAATGCTTTGGCTGAAAACTAAATCAACTCTTCAGCTTATATAAATTTGTAAAGATCATACAAAAATAGTTTTGCTAATCTACAATTATCTGAGAGGAGAAAAAGTTGGTCAATTCTTCAAAATGTATTATCTCTTCTGATAGTTAAGGTACTTTATGGCGTAGACGAACACGAAGCAGAATAGTACCGCCCAACCAACATGAGCTAAGGCAACAACTGGAAGGAAGTCATGCTCATATCCCAGATAGTCTTTAATGTATGTTTTCAATGGAATGTCGCCTAGGCCAGGGACTTGAACAGGCTCTGTCAGGTCACCAATTTGGGAAGTCGCGAGGCCATATATTGTCCATGCCACAGGAGAACACCAGTAATACCACCTCCACCATATAGGAATAGCCTGTTCATTGAAACGAAAAGCTTTATTACTTCGAAATGAGATAACAAGGGAGCCTCCCATTCCATTCAAAACTGAGGGAATTATATACTAACCGTCCTGGAGATCAGGAAGCCGGAGAACAAACTCCAAAAGCTAAGGAAGAAAGACATGGTGATTGCAGCGATTGGATAGCTTGGTGTGAGTGCAACGAGCATCATCCCGTATAAGGTGAAGTAGACAAAGCACATAAAGACGTAATAATAGAACCAGAAGAACTTGGCAGCCTCCCATTGAAATCCAATCATTGAGTAAAGAAGAAGACTGTAGATGAATGTCTGAATAGCAACATAAATTGTTTCTATGGCAACCTAACAGAGTGTCATAACATGTACAATGTATTAGTCCCTCAATAACAGTATCCTAAGTTTCATTCAGAGACAGAAGAGAGCGAGTCAACAATGTAAATCGAGAAAAGAACAATCGTCGAAATAAAATAAAAGAAGCAAAAGAGGGTGAAAAATTGTAAGTAGTTGTATAGAGAAACCATTAGGGATTCTGTTTGAACAGTTTGGATTATCTTTCATTTAAACAGATGACATATCACAATTCTAGTTCATAAAATGTTAGTCTTCTGCGCTGCAGCAAATACCATTGATATCCATCAGAATATATATTTGGCTGAAAATGTTTAAATGTAACCTGTGAAAATGCATACGGCAAAGCTGAATACATTCCAGCAGCCTTCTCGCGATAGAAGACCGTTCTTTCTACTGCCACAACAGACTGCACCGTGGAAGTATTGGTTCCCCCAAGAAACAATATTGAAGCATACATTGCTCCAAGCATATTCATCAGGTCTTGTTGTTTTGACCTGTTTCAATAAGCATAATATATATTAATATTTTCAGATATTACCAAAACGTGCTTAACTTTCATCTTTAAACTAGAATCCGAAGGACTTACATTTTGTCTCCTCTCCCCCAGAATATAACCCCAAAAATAAGGCCTATGATTATTGTCAAAAAAAATCTGATGGCGTTGTACTGAGAATGTCGCCAATAGGATAAATTTTGCTTCCAGAAGCAGGCCTTGCACTGCGTGATGAAGGGCAGAGCGTATTTGGTTGGAAAATAGAGGTCCCTAGACCCTGGAACTGGAGTGCTAAGATCTTTAATATGACCCTGATTGTTCCTGTGGAAGAACACAAAAGTTACAAGATTCATGACAGACTTCATAACATAAATATGAATGTTTGATTTAATACCGAAACAGGTCTGAGTTGGCATAGATATCAGCAAAATCCACATTGAGTTGAGACTCGATTGCTGGAGTAGTAATGTCCAACATCCAAGCAGCAGGATTGAAACCATCTTTTATCTTTGGAACCCCTGGAATTGACTAAGGAATGTTTGGAGATCATAAGCACCAAAATTTGGACTGACGTATATATAGAAAGGACCCACAATGATTATGCTTAATAACTTACTTCGAAGTACTCTACCAACAAGCGAGAGTTGAGACCAAGCGTTCCAGCATAGATGACTTGCCCTCCTCTTTTCATCAACAATAGCTACAATGGTGAACATGATTGATCATATAATAATTCAATTCAAATGCATGCAAGGTTATGCGTATACGTTAATTTGACAAAAAATCTTTGAATTCTACCTCATCGAAGGCTTCAAATATATCTATGCTTGGCTGGTGTATTGTACAGACAACAGTTCTCCCTGTATCTACAGTGTTCCTGACAGTTCGCATGACAATAGCAGCAGCTCTTGCATCAAGACCTGATGTAGGTTCGTCCATGAAAATGATTGATGGATTAGCAACCAACTCTACAGCTATAGTAAGCCGCTTCCTTTGTTCAGTTGAGAGACCATCTACCCCAGGAAGACCAACTAAGGAATCTCTCAACGAATTCAGTTCGATCAACTGTATAACTTCCTCAACAAACATCTGACCACAGGAGTTACAACGATACTTCAAAACAATTTATTAAACCATTCAGTGTTGTACAGAAGTTTAGACTGGAAGTTTTATATCTAGAAAAGCGAACTAGAAATAAAATTAAGCAAGAAAAGAACATGTTGACATCTTCCAGAAAAATGATAGCTAAGATGTGGGCAGACTGAGGTATCTCTCAAACAGAGGACAAGAAAATAAACGAATACCAATAAACATACCTTGCACGTTTTCTTCTCTATGTCTGGAGAAAGGCGTAACCATGCGGAATATATGAGAGATTCATAGACTGTAACATGTGGAGAATGAATATCATTCTGCTCACAATAACCACTAATACGCACAAAAGTTGATTGATTCTTAGGATATCCAGAAACAGTAATACTTCCTTCAATGTAACCTCCAGTCTTCCGTCCTGCTAAGACATCCATCAAGGTTGTCTTTCCAGCACCACTAACACCTACTAGTGCTGTCAAAACACCAGGTCTAAAGGTACCACTTACATCCCGTAACAGCTGCAGACGACTCTCCTCAACTCCCTTCTTTTTCATTTCCTAGTACATAAACCAAAGTATAACTAGAATAATAGTTGACTGGTGCATCTCAAGAACATGCATAATAAAATGATTGAGATCTGTACATGATCAAACAACTCCAATTAAGATGATCAAAATAAGAGACTTACAGATGGCATGTCTACGAAGTAATTTACATGGTTGAAAGCAAGCGATAGGGGCTGAAAAGGAAGAACCATTCCTTTCCTTCCAGTTGCAGTCTTCTCAACAATTAGTTTCTGTTGAGTGCTATATCCATCCTTATCAACACCTGTAACTAATTACTTTGTTTATATACCAAGAACATAAACAAAAAAGAGTACATGGATGAAACAAGAGCCTTGCTTATTTCTAATTTGATGGAAGCATAACATGAGGAATGAGTCTAACAAACTTTCATGGATGACCCAAGCACACACACACACACACACACTGACACACATATATATACATACATACATACACACACACATTATATATATAAACAAATGTAACCGGCTTTGTAGGACGACCTTCAACTGGAGCTTGAGGTAGTGAAGAGTCCGTGGATGATTTTGTCTTCTTATAGCTGGCTTTATAATCTTCTTCCACAATATAGGATTTAGAATTTCCAAAAGCTGCATTCAGGTCGCAAACAATGTTCAAACCAGAACATATGAAACTTAAGGAAACTACAAGTTTATGACAACTCACGGTTTAGGTATTTCAAGGCCACAATAAAGCAGATATTAAACAAAAGGGAAAAGCCAAAGAGGGCAAGTATGCATATCCAATACATATATCTGTTCGTGAACATTCCTCTTGAAGCAAGAAGAACCTTTCCAACTGTATCCTGGGGAAATCTTGGATCAGTATTCGGCTGAAAGGAAGACAATGAAGAGCACTTCAGACTTTAAATTATCTAGATCTTGGAGTCATTGTAAAATCATATTATGATAAGAAAAGAGCTTACAGTACTCCATCTTTCATCTAGGAATTCGTTAATGGCTACGGCATTTTGGCCATACATCATAGGGGAAATATAGTAACCCCACATCATCCATGGTTTAATATCATCTGCAATAGATATACATAAGGATTTATTATTATTGTTGCTCATAAAATACAAAGGAGCCTAAAATAACAGTTAGGCCCAAGACGAAAAGGTAGAACTTAAGGGTTTAAGCAAATATCCCTTTCAAGGAAATAAATATATATAGAATAGACATGGTTTCCTACCTTTAGCAATAATAAAACCACCAAGGACAAAAACTATCAAAAGAGAAAACGTCCCTAATGTACTTGCAACAACTTGAGTCCTTCCTATGGAGGCAATTAACCGGAAGAGTGATAAAGCCATCTGCTGCAAAGCAACATATGCTAAAAGCTGGCAGAAAAACCTGAAAAGTTTAAGAAACAGGTGGAACTTGAAATGCACTTTTAGGATATCAGTTGATCATACATAGGAAGGAAGCTTAAAGACATACCTCGCAGCAGCAGGTGCAAAGCCTATGGTGTAGTAAGTTAGTAGAACCCATATTAGGGATTCGATTATTGAAACTGGGATCCTGAGAAGCCAAATTGGGAGAGCGAAGGCCCATGCAGGGTAGAACAGCGAATCTCTCTGTTTAAAGAACACCGGCAATCTTTGGACAGTTTGTGCTTGTTCAGCTGCTCCATTGAACATTACATTAGTTAGGCTGAAAAACAATGCACCATAAAATTTGCCTCCGTCTGTGAGTTGCCCAGATTTCATTTCTGTCCTAAAGAACACTGTGAAGGTGATGATTGACATAATTGTAATCTGGGTGGTCTTG
Source organism: Echium plantagineum (assembly GCA_003412495.2). Taxonomy (NCBI): domain Eukaryota; kingdom Viridiplantae; phylum Streptophyta; class Magnoliopsida; order Boraginales; family Boraginaceae; genus Echium; species Echium plantagineum. Next base: position 12,346,242 of record CM016562.1, read on the forward strand.
AATATATACAAGAACGAACTACGCTTCATAAGTAGCCATTCTCTAGACAAACATGCTTTAAAGAGATCTATGTTAGATATACCATACTTATTAGTCACCAAAGCAGCAGGATGGGTACGAGATTTTTCATAAGGAATAGCAAGATCATCAAACATCTTCTGCCCAATGTGAAAATTACTGAAGTGTTCTACAAACTCGGCAACTGTAATATATCGATAAGGCTCATTCCTTCTAAACCAGTACTGCTCTTGGTCTTTCATGGAAGTGACCTCCTGCAGAAAGTCGGCCACTCCTTTTCTTTCTGGGCATCTAAAGCCTACATGTTCAAAGAACTCAAGGACATGTTCTCGAGGACCTTGATAGACAATTTTTCCCTCTGAAAGTAAGATGATATCATCAAATAGTTCAAATGTTTCAGGGGCTGGTTGAAGAAGAGATATAATCATTGTAACATCCATAACATGAACCATTTGCCTCATATACTTGACAATCTGAAATGTTGTTGAGCTATCAAGACCAGTTGAGATTTCATCCATATAAAAAGCTTTTGCAGAACCAACCAGCATTTCTCCTACATTTTTTACATAATGCACACTCAATATAAGAAATACGGAACATTCATAATGAAGATTTAATAATCAGCCAAATGCTATTGACAGACCAGTAGTGAGCCTCTTCTTCTGACCACCAGAGACGCCCCTCCTCATTTCATCTCCGACTAATATATCAGCACATACATCCATCCCAAGTACCTGTTATTTTCCCTTGGTAAGCAAGTTTTGGATGTTGAAATGATCTTAAATCTGTAAGTTCAGTATCAAATGCATTATGAACACACCTTAAGAACACAGTCAGTAACTACGTTTGATTCTTGGCCAGTCATTGCTGTGGCTTTCATAAATGCATCTATCTCAGGGTCAGGTTTGATTCCTTCTTCTTTCTCTCTCCTGGATAGTTCTGCTAGAAGTTGATATCTGGTTCCAACTCCTAAGCAACGCCCTGCAAAATCTAAAGTTTCTCTCACCGTCATTTCTCCATGGTGAACATCATGCTGGCTGACATATGCACACGTTCTTTGGGGAATGAATTCCGTCATTTCATGACCACAGCACGTGATTTTTCCATTTATCTATCACACCGACATCATGGAAAAAAGTTAGAGGAAATGATCAGAACACGAAATTGAGATTGAGATAACATTTCAAAACCATATTTCAAAAGGAGAGAAGACGACGGACTCTTAGATCTTTGTCTGACACTCCAGCAAGGGCCTTCAATAACGTAGTCTTTCCAGATCCTGGAGGCCCAAGAAGTAGAGTCATCCTAGGAAACAAATGAATACAGAATTAACAATTTGCTCATATAGTAGAAATTTACACATTAAGTTCATATGTGAAGTATCAAGTTTTGTGTCAGCTTATCCCATCGAGGGGAAAAACATTAACTCGATCATTGAAGGAAGCCATGTTGTAAGAGTTGATTTGTCTAATAAGTATGATTAACATGAACATCCAGTGTCTCTGTGTCTACCTAGATGGCTTTACTATTCCGCTTATTCCATCAAGTATCTTGACTACCTTTTTCTTTGGCGGGACAATCCATACCTTCTCAAGAAGTCCCTGGATCAGTTAACAAAACAAGATATCACATATTTATCCAGAATACATATTAAGCAAAGAGTATTTCATGTAGTTGCAATTTATATCAATGAAAAGTACCATATCACACCATTAAACAACTGATGCTAATAATGCTGTCAAAGAACAAACTACGTACCTCAATCACATTTAAAGTCGAATTTAACAAAGTTGGGCGTGCCCTGGATGCAATATAGGCATCCCCCTCTATCATTAGACGTTCATATCGAACTTCAATCTTTGGAACATCAATTCCAACCCTGTTTTGCATAAATATCGTTATTCAATCCACAATCCAAAAGAGTAACAGCAAGCCAATGAACTTAGTATAGAAAAAAAATCTCAAATTTAGTAGAAATTTCATGGTGACCTGTCAATCCTGTCTCTAAGCCGGCGAAGAAATATTTCATTATCTTGTTCCACAACTTTTAGGATTCTTTCCATGAGAAACTTCCTGTCTTGAATGCCAAGGTGGCCAACATCAACTTCAGAACTTACAACTTTCCCATCATCTAAAACTCTGTTCAGAATCCCTTTCTTCAACCTGGCATATGTCATCAGTAACCACTACAGTTAGTCACGTGGCCTTGAGATATTACTCGCAATAACAATGTAGGATCGATATTAAAAAAGAACCTGTCATATGTTGGTAGTCTCTCGATAGCAGCCCATTTAAGGTCTTGTTCATCATCGTCCTCCCTCCTACTCCTCTGAAAAACATCATCTCCAGATCCCACAAATGCCTCTGAAACATTGAGGGGAGGCCATCTTCTTATCCTAAGTGATCCAAAGCTTCTGCTCCTTCCTTGATCATCTTGAGCTAGTATCTCAGACATGCTCTTAACTCTGTCTCTAATTAATATACTAAAACTATGGCTTTTTTCAAAACATTTCCGTCCAATTCAAGAATTTCCTGCTATTTCACAAAACAAAACCAAGAATAAATACTCAAATTTCAAGATTTTCAAAAACCCAAATACAAAAACATGCAAGTAAAATTTCTACGTAGTTGGATAGTTGCGCTAGCTACTAATTACTAAATCAGAAATTTATATAGAAAAAGAACTAATATCAGACAAATAAAAAAAGTAAACTAATTTAGGGTGCGAAAATTCTGTGATTCTTCATGTTAAAAGTTTATTTTTTTCAAAATTTTCGAAAAAAACCAACTACTCCACTTCATGTTGAACACCTACATTAACAAGAAAGAATAAAAAAACAGACATATCACTTCATCAATTAAGAACGTAAATGCACCTTTGTAATAATTTGCTAATAAAACATTTATAGTAATATGACAAAGGATTGAGACACAAAAAGAATGTCGATTTACCTACTCCTGAACAATTAATAATGCTGATTATGCAAGATTTAATATTGGTAATATGGAGATAAATCCAACAATTAAGTGGGCTGCAGCCAAACATTTGTTGAACATGTTAAGTGTGTTTTGTGTGTGAAAAAAAAATATAATGGGGGGTCAAACTCAAAACTCAAAAGTCAAAAAGGAGTGACCAAAAAATGATTTAATTTGTAACAGTATATAGAAATCATGTTTTACGAGACTCTTTTAGATGCTTATTGCTTCACGAATTTACTTTAAAATATAAAATGCTCCACATGTTACTTATTAAATTTGGTAAAAGATAAATTAGAATACAATAAGAGTTGGGCGATTTGTCGTCATTTATGTGAAAATCGCTATAATTACAAAAGATATGATGTATAGCTGATTAAGTATGGTAATTAAATTATTAATTGAATAATCACTTTTATATAGAAGTGGTTGAAATTATATAATGACATGAAAATGTACATTTTAAAATTCCTTATGGTCATTTAAATATGAAATGCACAATAAATTTTGTGTAAGTTTGTTAGAAGTCACAAAAAATATGATATGAAATAATAGTCCTTTTTATATATCATAATAATCTTTTAATTTTGGAGTGTTTCAAGTCCAAACAAAGAATGTAAATAACAATTGAATAATTAAGGAAATAAATCAACCGAAAAGATATATTTTAGGGTGAAACAAATTAATAGTAATCCTGGAAATCATTAATGTAAAGAAAATTTATATTAAGATGCCCGTATTTTAACGTGCCAATAGGATGAACAAATCGCTTAAGTGAATGATTTAATGATATGATTGTACCTAATGTAAAGGTGAAAATATGAATGCGAGATTTGTTGATAAAAGTTCGGAGCACATATCACTAGACTATTAAGTCATGGATAAGCAAAAATTTAAATTAAAAACTCAAAATACAGTCCAAGATAATTGGAATAAGAAAAGGAAATGAATCATTGAAAAGTTAAGGCTTAGTTTGTTTTGGATAATTTTAACCTTTGCGGTTTGTAAAAAATAAAAAACCAAACTTAACAATCATTATAACGGAAGTATCAAGTGGTGCATGTTTTGGAACATGTGATCGAAAAAGTTATTGTGAAACATATATGACCAAATGTTGACTGTTATGAAAAATATATGATGTAAAGTGTCATTAGCACAATTTTAGTTCTTGAAAATTTAGCTCAAATGATTATTTGATCCCTTAGGTGTCCTCATGTGACCAACACATGACATCATTCACGGTGATCTTAACGAAGTAACCTAATGAACACTTTTTAAACATGCATGATCGAATTAAACACTTCGAAACATGTATGATCAAATGGTGCATGGTATAGAACATGTATGATGAAACAGGTTACAAGATGGGATATTTTTAAAACATGTCTGATCGAAAAAGACATTCCAAAACATATATGGTGAAACAGTGAATAGGACATTAGTCCTTCTCAATTTGTCTCCGTATTAAAACTTCCTCAAATTTTAACAATATAAATAAACAGACAAATTTGATAAATTTCCTCAAATATTTTATTTGGTAAGTAACTTGAAATTATAAAAATATGAGAGGCATATTGAAATGTTTGTAATAGTTCAAGTTTTCGACGTAGTTAAACCATTTCTTAATACACGAATCCTCTTCTCTTCTCTTTATAGTTAACATTCGAATTATCCCTTACTCTCTTTAATAAATTTGACAACTTTTTAATATTTTGTGACACTTGTTTTGAAAAAAATTTATTTATTTTCCCCAAGGAACAATAGTGGCCACTTTCCAGATTTTAGGACATAACCCATGTATTTACCCCAACCTTCGTTGGCTTTTTTGTTTCAAGTCCCTTACTTTAGTGAACTTTAATTTATCCCACATACTCAATTTAAGGTATACGATTACATATTAATAAATGTAACTCTAATTTCAATATCAGGGGCTAAAATGTGAAGGAAAAAAAACTTGTTCGAGTTTAATCGAAGGTTAAATGGACACTCTAAAATAAATTAAATTAATAAACACATAAATAGAGTTTTATTAATTCACCAATATGGATTGTTTAGGTTCTCCATTGATTTCAGCCAAAATGCATCTTGCCTTACCATCGAGATTTGAGTGGAGGCACATCCCACAATTTCATCCACCATGGAGGAAATAATTTCACTGGCTAAAGTAAAGTGTACATGAATGCTCTTATTTCTCATAAAAAGTACATAATCCATGCAATGTGGTAAAACGCCTCAACGAACTATCTCAATCGTCGAACCCAATTATACAAACAACAAGATAGTGTATGACCAATGTGGTACAACAGCCTCGACAAACTAACTTAATAGTCGAACTCAATTATACAAACAACAAGATAGTGTATGACCAATGTGGTACAACAGCCTCGACAAACTACCTTAATAGTCTAACTCAATTATACAGATGACAATATAGCGCTATGACCAATGTGGTACAATAGCCTCAACCAACTATTATAATAGTGGAACTCAAATGTTCAGATGACCGTGTGGTGGTATGACCATTTGGGACAACTTTTATTGCCAGATTTCACAAGGAGCATGAAAAGTTCTTCCCCTGCAGATAGCTTCAAGGTTTTCTCCAGCATATGAACAAAGTGGAGAAACCTCTACTCCTGCAATAGAGCGAGCCAATAGAATTTAAAAAGTTACTTTAAATTTCCAATACATTTCTCGCTATAAATGGTGAAAACAATTTCTTTTAAACCAGTACATCAAGACTGATAAAGACTGGAATGGAAGATCTATAGACTGTTACTATAGATGTAGTCCAAGGAAGAACAAAATAATTATTGTAAGTTCTTGTTCATCTAAAAGCTCTAGGAGATTCTCTCTCATTGATGTCTCAATATATTACGAATTACCTGTTGCATATAATGGCACCGAGTGTGTCAGGAAACCTCCAGCTGCAGCTACCCAGCGAGCATGAAATCTTAGAAGCAGCAGCCGAGCACTTTCAGGAGTGTCATAATTTGACCCATTAGCATTCTTCACTGGAGCAAACTCTTCTTCGCGCAACACCTTTATACATAGGTTAAGTATGCATAATGTGTAGAAGTCGAGGACATACGTGTCGCAGAGATTACAAATATAAAAGCATACCTCAAAAAGCGCTGTTGAAGGTGAATAAGGAAATGCATCAAATATGAATTGCTCAAGTTTGTAGCCTATAGTTTCCCCGTGGACCGATTGAATTTTCTTTTCTGCAAGATGAAATCTGTGAAAGTAGAAGAATAGACAAAATTCAATAAAGCAAATCATCCCAGTAAAGGAAGAAGAAAGGAGTTGATAAACTTTTCGTCTTTTAACCAAATACATCTGAACATTAGCTTAATAATCATGTCAAAGTAATTTGGGTGGTGCAAATAATTATGGCGAGTCAACAGTAGCAACTATCGTAGTTGTTTATGCTTAATGGATGAAAGAAAATAAGAATCAGTCAGAGTAGAGTTTGAGTTCCAAGACTATGACAGAGGAGTAGTACTGATGCAAGGTTGATAAATACAGCCAAGTTTCATACAACACCAGAAATATGACAGAGGAACAATATTAATGAAAGAGGTTTGACGAATATAGCCAAATGCCAGACATCACCATCGCCAAACAGAGAGGATGCGTAAAACAAATAGCTACCTTCATGCCATGTGGAGTCTAATATCATCCGACACATTTCTAGAGAAGCCCGAGAAGACAAAGCAGGAAAACTTTAAGCAGAGGGTACAACATCACACACTGAAAAGTGCTACACCATGCATGATCACTGAGAATAATAAGAGATTCAGATACAAGGCTTAACAACTATTTTAATTAGCACTGCTATCTAAATGAACCTTTGAGCGAGAAAGGGAAGGGTTTCAAGTATTTATACAAGAGACACTGCTGATCAACTCTATAGAAAAAAGGAGAAGAATGCTAAATATATAGCTTGAAGATATTGCAATCACATATGAGAATGTTAAACAAAATAATCACCAATCACTCTGTACGAAGTATGCTCTTTTGTTGCTCACTGATTACCATGTAGTAACATAAGAGAAATCACCAGCTGATAACTCCATAAAGGCATAGATAAATGCTTATGGCAAAATTGAGGATCAAAGAATAAGATAAAGAATTACTAACATGCTGTCTCTTTCCAACCCAGTTGCTACTTGGTTCAAGAAATCCAAAGTAAACATATGCAAGCATACCTGAAATAGAATCAACTAGACTATCAGGTTGACAAACTTAAAACTACTGCTGAGTACGTAAACATGTTACTACTCTATGAAAGAAACAAAATCATCAAACTGTTTAGACTAATCATCGAATTATTTAGACACCATACTGGTGTTTTACTTTTTCGGTTCAAATCAGAAAGCAATTGCAACCCTACACTTCTGTAAGGATGCTTAACATGGCTATTGAGACAGAGACAAATGACTAACTAGTAGTGGAATCTAAAGTTCTACAAATCCATATGAATTAAGCAGTAAAAAAACAGCATTCAGATCATTAGAGGCAAGAACTATCCTAAGAAGAAGTTAGACTTAATATCATATTATTGCAAATCAGTTCATGATAACAGGAATAAAATATGTATAAAGAATTTAATTAGAAGTTCAAAAGAGAGGTGTCTTGTTGCATTGCTCAGTCTTCAATCTCCTGAACTTAAGATATGCAGGAGAGGAAATATTCTACTTATTTGTGCAATATGCAAATATTCGAAGTTAGCTATGTAATATATTCAAACAAAGTTTGTCAAAAGGAATTGAAAGTTTTCTGACAGGTGTACGGTAGTAAATTGATCAAACACACTAAGTTTGCCATCCAAAAATAATCCTGAGACCTTTCAGCTTTTCTGACATGTAAACAATGAACTCCTTAGAGGTGAAAAACATGTTTGTTCAAACTTTATGATTCCATAGGATGTCTCACCATATATTCAGGTGTCAATTCGCTAATGTGTTTATGAGGTCAATGACGTTAGAAACATATGTAATATATTCAAACAAAGTTCGTCAAAAGGAATTGAAAGTTTTCTGACAGGTGTACGGTAGTAAATTAATCAAACACACTAAGTTTGCCATCCAAAAATAATCCTGTGATCTTTCAGCTTTTCTGACATGTAAACAATGAACTCCTTAGAGGTGAAAAACATGTTTGTTCAAAATTTATGATTCCATAGGATGTCTCACCATATATTCAGGTGTCAATTCGCTAATGTGTTTATGAGGTCAATGACGTTAGAAACATAGAAATCTATAGCAAGTAATTCTGAATGGTAAAACAACAAAAGTGGTATAAGGTGAAAACTATTGCCATAGCTTTCTAGTTTCTACCACACAGGTTTGACCGGTTCTTCAAAAAGATTCACCAAACTGGAGTTAACAACTTAACACATTGAGAAACTTGAAAGTAAACTTCAAAAATAGGGGTCAACAACATTACATTACTCCAGCAAAAACGAAGTCGACCAGTTTCCTGATTAATCGCAGTAGCCATTGATGAGTCTAACTCACTGTACTCAACCACAGAAAGAGGTCCACCTTTACCTCTTCGCACAAACACCCCAACTTTCTCTTGTGGGTAAGCCTGCAATCAGATCAACAAAAAATGAGAGGTGGACGAAACTCAACAGCTACAATAAGATTATCCATTACTTCCATACAAACCTTGACAAATAATTTTTAAAAGAAACAATTCAATTGATTAAAAGAACATATAGACATTTTTTCCCTTTTTCTATTTACATTTCTTGATATGGTGTAACAAGCTCAGATGCTGAAATTGATAGTGCCAAGCTTGAAAGAGTAAAGTTTGAGAAACACATACACAAGCCTCAAGACTCTTGGAATTTCAGAAATTACAAGCTTAAAAAGGAAATCTACACTTTCATGTAGTCAGCAGTCATCCCAAGTAATTCGAATTCAGCCAGACATTATATATAATATATGTTAATCATTTTCTTTTAGAGTTTTACTCATATAAATCATAATAATGCAGGTCCTTCTCCATTGCAATCTGGAAGAACAGAAAAGCCAAAGAATATATCCAAGATTACTACAATATTATTTCAAATCATGATCATTGCTTTCCATTCTAGTTAGGATTCCCAAGAAAAGTAACGTGAAAAGAATGTCTTAGCAGAGACTACTCTGAGAAGAAAATGGCCTTAACATAACTGCAGAATTTTGATAGAGTTACTCACCTTGCGAACAACTTTAGCAGCTGAAGCCGCGCCTTTGTCAATGAAATAGCCCAGGAAAGTTGGATCAGCTACACGGACCTGAAAATATAAATGTCAGAAAGTCCCAAGTGCAATCTATGGCTTGAAAAAAATTAAGTCAAGGAACAGAGAGTCGAATAATTTTCTGGAAGGAAAACAGTAAAAAACGAGACTGGGACTATAGGGAATTACCAAAGCGTTGTCAACTCCATAGCAATCTATGTACTTTATTCCTCTCGAGGCCATATCTTCCAATAATCTTGACGCTTTCAGTGCTGTAATACCCATGAGGTAAGCTTAGTCAAAAAGTGTGTGCAGGCAGGGGGGTGGGGGGGGGGGGTGGTTAATTGTTCATTTCCAGAGCTTCAGATACTATTATTGCCTAATAATAAGGATTACAATAAATGGGGAACGTAGGTAGCTGAAATTATCACCTGAATAAACTCCTCCATTTCCATCTGGAGACTCTGCTACCTGTTTTGGAGGAAAAGATTATTATCAACAAGCACCAAATAGAAATCGTCCTTAACATCATAAGCATTAATAAAAGAATAAAATTCAACAGATGCATGTTGGTTGTAAATCATAGCAGTCCATAACAGTATTGCAGTAAGCTGATGTGCTTTTACAGCACAACAAAAAGAAGAGAGTAAAAACCCGGAAAAAGTAGTGAGTGGAAGGTAAGGAATTGACAAATGCTTAATCTGCTAGAAACTCAAGACAATATACTTTACCAGTCACCAATAAGACAAGCTCGGATAATTCATTGTACGTAGTTTTTTTTATGAAGATGCACACACTGCCATGCTAATGACTTTAGCCATCTATCCTAGGCTATACTTCATTGATAATGAGCTGCAATAACAGTAATACGAAAAATAGCAAAAATAGGCCAAAGAACTCCAGTACCCTGCAAATTGCAAAGCTGTATGTTAAACACACCAACCTTGTAAGGACTCTCCATAATAAACCTGCCGTCTTTTGAGACGCAAGGTATTGTCCCTTGCTCGAAGAAGCTTACCTAACATTTGACACATACGTTAATGATATGGAAAGGAGAAATAATACTAAAAAGGGTAAAGACAAAACTGAGTGTAACCTGGTCTGCTTCAAGCCCAAAATATTTGTGACTGTCAAAGAACTTGCGAGTTGCTTGATCAGTAAATGGACTAGTCATTATATACCAGTGTATAGGTGTAAAACCACCCGAGCCTGCTAACATCAGATCATTCCCGTTAGTAAAGAGTTTTGAATACTATTCTTTCTGGAGAGTGCAAAACTCCCTCACCCTCATTCGCACTCTCTGAAGCCAATCTCTGGACGCATAAAATCCTCTCAGCTTGAAGTTGGAAAAGGGACTTTCCAGATGGAAGTCCTATATCTAAAACAACAAGAAATCAAATTAAAAAGAGGGGAACTTTTACTTCATGGAGACTAGTGCCTCTGACTTGCAAGTACTATAAATTATCATGCAGTATTAAGTCATCAACAAGTGACCACTTAAGATGACTGTTTCAATATTATTGATATATTATAATACATGTAAACATGGCAAAATAAGTACTCAAAATGGAAGGCCTTCTTGGTGCCCTAATGCATAAGAAAAGTATGGCAAACTCTAGAAATAATCTATCTTCGATAAGCGCATGTATGAGATACTCACTGAAACATCCTTTAGGATCTGAACTTCCCAGACGAGTTCCCTGCATAAAGATAATTACTAATAATCAATATTATAATAGCGAAGGAAAGAAGGCTAAACACTTCACTATCCAGGAAAAAGTCCCAATGTTTATTCCCCCAATTACTTCAGTCAAGTTATATTTCTTGGAAAATTAAAAATGTCCTTGTTCCCTTCAATATTACGTCATTTATCCATGTGCTAAAGAGAACCAGTTCTCGAACAATGATAATACCATTGATCATCCAGAAGGAACAAGAGAAAGAAAGGGAGGGGAAGGGGATATATATATTCTCAGCACTTATAGGATCTCATACACAGTTAAGGTTAAAAGTTGGTATAGACAAGTCATGCAAGAGTTGAACACAGAATCATGATCTTTAAGAAAACAGAAATTTCTACAGCGACTACTAAAGAAGTGCTCTGTGAATTATAGGGAAATCAGATTATAACAAAGAAGAAATCAAGGAAATAAAAGTTAAACAACCTATTGTTGCTCTTCACTATGAAAAATAAATTAAGTTCAATAAGTAACAGTTCAAAAATATTGAATCCATATCATCTAAGAAATGAAGCATAACAGTGATAAGAAGAAATGAAGGGTAACAGTTACAACAGTGATAAAACAACTTAGAAGATAATAAGTACTTATCCACCTTTTTTCAAACCCAATTTAAGTAGTAAACATTCCACCACACTAAAATCACTGAATACTATATTGGTGGATACTAATATAAGTACTTATCGAATGGATGCTAATTTTCACACTAAAATCACATGTGGAAGTTTTCACTGGATCCATTGGATTGGTGGAAATTAGTATCCACTTGTAATACCCGGCCCAAAGTGGGCGATGTGATATGTTTGATATCATTTGATTGGTACTACTCATACCATCAAGATGCATCTTTTTTTCGATAGCCCAACTCATAAGAACTCTAAAGTTAAGCGTGCTTGACTCAAATGGATACTATATTCCACAATAGAATGGACCCTCGATTTCTTGTATTACCACCATGTTTATTTGAATGACCTAGATGACTATGTTTAAACCTTTGTGACTAAACTATCAATATGTTGACATGAGAAATATGTAATCCTGTAGGATTCTATATGAATTTTAACATGTAAATACAAATTTCCCATAATAACATACGAAATTGTATAAATTTTAACAAGTTTGACCATAAAAAGGCCAATTCAGTAATTCAAATAGAAACACAAGGAGTATGAATTATCTGGGTTTTACCTTAAACATTGAATTGCAGTTAAACATTGAATTACAGAAAGTAATATTTCGTATTATCCTTCAATACAGTCTCCCGAGTTTCATTTCATCATTAATATACATATATATATACAAGATCATTAGTAGCTCACTTTAAAAATTTCGATTAGAGAAAATTTGCATGGATTGTTCACCAATAACATTGAAGAGAAGAATCGATCTGTAAATAACGAGATATGAAACAGAATAACAACTCATCAAGAACTATATCCAAACAATGACAACCACCGTTAGAGTATAATGCAATGATTTTCAGCCATGTTTCTTTCCTATCATCATCTCCTTAAACATTAATGCATGCATAATAAATAAACTGGTAAAAGTGGAACAAATTCCAGTGCCAAAACTTTTGTTATCACGTTGGATGCTTATATCAGGTGGAGCACACTGAAAAATGTATTGAATATTCAAATGCTACACATTCACTTTGAGAAAAATCATAATGTAAACCGGTAGATATGAAATCTCTATAAAGAATTTTGAAGTTACAAATTCATATACAAAAACTCCAAGTTACAATCACATAAGTACTAGATCATGGTTGAAGTACAATGGTCACCTTCATACTCAAAATCGGTAACAATTACGATAAGTGTACCTGTCCACCAGATAAAAGCAAAACTGCTAATTTCCCTTTCGAGATGGCTTCCATACCCATCTTCCACCACCTCTCTCGCTGTTCCATTGTCCGTTCCTCCACAGTCGATACACTACTCATCGGAACTGGCTCTATTGCAGCTGTAGGAAGTCCTAAAACAAAGCAAAAATAGTTTCAGAATATCAATTTCTGCCAATTCGGCATCCACAAATTCACATTAATCAGAGAACTAGCTCCAGGCTACAAACTACCTTGGGACTGAAACGAGCAGCGGATAATCCGATCAATTCTTGGTAGATCTAGACTCTGCGATCCAGATGAATTATTCAATATGTTCGATCTCATTTCACATAAATCAATCAAATTAACTATATGCATTATATGTAATCCAGTTTTAACCTGAATGTTCTGGAAGAGAAGTTGGCGTTGTTCAGGAGACAACTCAGACCAGAGGGCAAAAACGTCTTCTTGGCCGTAATCTTTGAGCCTTTCCAACAAGGCGAGAGGTGGTGCTGCTGACAAAACGACTGCCTTGTTGTCGTTTTGATCATTATTATTGTTGTTGTCCACTGCAACTATTTCCTTCATCTTTGAGTGATTCAAGTCTATGATTTTGGATTATATCTGGAAAAATAAATATTGGTAGAAATATAAATGCCTATTATGTAATATATGTACGTGTGATTGCAGATTGCAGTCGAAGGTGTCGGTTCTGAGTTGTTATACCCACCAAAACTGTAAAATGACACAGGTGGAAATTACAAAATTGTCCCCAACAGCCAAACCACTCGTTTGTTCAAGAAACTAGCGAGTGAGAGAACAGCGATAATGCCATAGCACTTTTCCTAATGTCAGATAATTTTTTATTAATTCATTATATACCCTTTTCAAAGACTAATTTTAATTACCAAAACAATGAACTTTTTTAAAGGTATGAAATTATGTACAACCTAAAGTTTGTGATATTTTGTTTCCTTCGTTTTGTAATACTCATATCTAATATTGTATGTATATTAAATTTCTTATTTTAGTACGATTTGATAATAGTTTCTTGCACATACACGAACTTTTAAGACTTTCGTTAACTCATCTATAAATGAATAACAATGATGGGATGATCTATATCATTTTTATTTTTAGTTATTTTATAAATATTAATTCAGATTATATTTAATATTTTCATTACTATTTATTATGTCAAAATATGATTTTACATTTTGAAGAAAAATAACATTGTATAGTATTTTCATTTTATTTTTAATAAGATATATACATACCCATTATGTGAACAATAATAAAAAAATTAAATTTGAACATTAAGATAAAATAGGTAACTAATAATCACATGAATGTATATGACAACAAACCAATAAATATATTTCTTCATTTATAGGTGTTTGAATTCTAATCGACATGCATTGATAAATTTAGAAGTGTTAATTAGTCATTAAGGATAAAATAGACAATTCAATTTATAGATGATAGGTTCATTCATGTATAATCCATCTATGGAATGTAAACTCGTGGCCCACACGAGTATAATATGAAGGTTGATTAATCAATTATACTAAGATCTCTAACTTCATTAAAAAGTACAATATAACTAGGAAAACATTGGAGAGTTTAATGAGACAAGCTCTGATGGAATGTTAGATTCAACTTGTAATGGCGGTTTTAGCCAAAACATTATCTAATTTTAATATACATCATCTATCAAAAAAAAACTAGGAAAACATTGATAAAAAAATGAAACGGACGGGGCACAGGTGATAGTGCTTGGCGCCGTAAGGCCGGACAAATGAGGGGTCTCGACTCGGATAGGGGCCTGATAACTGTTCAACGAGCCTGCCCGAATTCTGAGTGGGCCTCGTCTATTATTGAAGGGGGTTTAGTCCGGAGCATTCAACGGGTGCTCATTTTGTGATATAACCATATATTTTAGAAAGAAATCCATTCCGCGGGTTTCAGGTTTTCTAAATTAGAAACAAATCCCGCTCGAACCCCGAACTACATCTGGCGGGTTTGCTTTATCATTAAAAGTAAGTTATTTTTTTTGATAAAAGATGCATATAATATTAATACCAAATAGTATCTGAAGGACTGACATTGTTTAAAGGATTACAAACAGAAAAACTGGAATGATTACAATCTTCATTAAAATTATTAATACTAATATCTTGAAGATTCCAAAAGCTTCGAACTTTGGTTAGGTACCAAAACGTTCTGCAGCATCTGTAGTTTTGGGAAGATTGGTTTTAAAAGTAAGTTATTAGACTGAAACTATAATTACTAACTCAAAATAAATTAAAAAATGAGGAAGATGAGAAAGCGTCATGTGAATCTTTTAAACTATATGCATTATTTTTAGTATAGATTATTACATTATCGCTTTTATCACGTTTCATTGGGTTACGGAATGTTAATTAAGATCTAAATTAATAAAAAAAATTGAGGTAAATCTTATGTTACTCCCTCCATCCCTAAGTGATTGGTACATTTTGACTTTCATGATCAACAAAACACGATTTAAAACGTAAACATCTCTTATTCTACATGCGTCAAAATTATAAAAATTTGATATTTCAAAAATATATGTTGAGACGAATCAAACAAGATCCCACATGATTACATTATTTATTAACGTTTAATAAGAATTCTTGATTAAAATTTTTAAAGTTTGACCACAAAAATAAAAATGTACCAATGATTTAGGGACGGAGAGAGTATAATATAACTATCCAAATTTATTTGATTAGGCGTTTGTAGAAATCGAATGGGATCGAACTTGTTCGGATTAAACTCGATTTGATGTCTAAATGCAATTCCAACGAGGAGAAGGATCCGGATTGTTCGCAATTCGCATAAACCGTAGAGACTATAAAGAGTCATCAATATAATCAACCGAAACTTCAGTTATACGTTTCACTGATCTTCATAAGACCGAAACAAGAAACGAAGACGAAACGAAAATGTCCGATTATTTGTCTGAAGAATTGTTGGAGAAGATCTTCATAAGACTATCCGTGAAGGTTTTGCTGTGTTGCCGAACAGTTTGCAAAAAATGGTACAATCTCATCTCCAATCCTATGTTCTTTTCAGAACATCTCAAGTTCACAAAAGCTAGCAATAAAAACACCCAATTCTTCATTGAGTATTCCACTACTGAATCTGATGAGAATTTTAATCAAACACTTATTAAGCATTATGTAATTTACCATGATAAGAATATTAGACAACTTGAAGGAATTGTGAGGGTCGATCTTCAAGAACCGAAGGGTTTCCGTTACTCAAATGCAGTTGGTAGTTGCAATGGTGTGGTTTGTATCCCAGTATGTTACGTGTCTTCTGAAGGGGTTGGTTATGGTGAGGAAGTTGTACTTTGGAATCCTTCCATTCGGAGGTCTTTGCGACTACCTAAGTCGAAATTATCCCTGAATTTGGAGCTTGGGGAAGGTTATACATTCGGGTTTGGGTTTGATCATGTTAGTAATGATTACAAGGTGTTTCGACTCTATAGTCGTAAGGGTGAACACTTTGTTCATGAAGGATTTTTTCAGAGCATAACGAAAGTTGAGATGTTTCGATTAAGTACTGGTTTATGGGAGGATATTACTAGTAAGGTTCCTTTCAAGGGAATTTCTAATAAATCACAAGCTGTTTTGAATGGGGTGGTGCACTGGATTGGAGTGGACAAGGGTGAGGTGATTATTGTGACATTTGATATGCATAACGAAGTGTTTGGTATCATGAAGTTACCAAAGAATCCGGAGAATCAAGATTGGGCTTACCTGTTTGATAGGTATCTCATTGTTTTTGAGGAGAAATTGTTCTTGTTTCGTCAACTCAACACAGAAACCATTGAAGACAGTGCTGACGAAGAAGAATCTGATGAAGAGTATAATCATTATCGTGAAGTGCAATATGAGTGTTGGCAATTTCAGATGAACTTTGATGTGTGGAGGATGGAAGAGTATGGCGTAAGTGAATCTTGGACTCAACTGCATAGTGGCACTTTTAACACTTCAGCACTTCCACTTGGTTTCAGGAAGAACGGTGATGTCCTTTGGGCTGCAACAACCGAAGGATTGATATCTAATAAGATTGGGAACAATGCCTTCCGAATTCTTGGTGAATGTGGCGATGCAACCTTTCGACCTTCAGGTTCATCTTATACTGAAAGTCTGGTTTTACTTGATAAAACCATTCCTAGCACAGGTAGTAACGATCTTGTGGGAATCCTGCAAGACTGACTGTCTTTACTTTTTTCATTGAAATGGTTTTTGGCGGATAGAACATTAGTTCTAACCAAGTACTTCAATCTAGCATTATTTGAACCTTAGAAGTTGTCTGATGATATTAACACGAGTCTCTTAGAACTCCAAACACTGCAGGCAATGCTTGGAAAATGAAGCTTAGCTAAGCTAGTTGAGCTAAATAGATGAATTAATTCTGAAGTAGTTATTGTACTCATGTTAGTAAGCTTACTTAGTTCCCCCTTTTAGATCACATTTTGTAATCCCCACGGGATCTTTTGATAGATCTAACTTAGGGAATAGTCGTAACTATGCTTGTTTTTACGATTTCTCTAGGCAAACCTTCGGAATGCCTTAGAAATCCCGGACATATATGTATATTTTGTCGTATTAATACAACTATAAAAAAGGGTTATATCTCTTTCTCGTTTTAAGTTTGTGCTACTCGTGTTTTATCCTGCAACTTTTTTTTCTTCTCTGCAATAGTGTCTCTTTTGTATCAAGTCTTCGATCATTACTACATTTGATATTGCAAGTTCCTGTTTACATAAAACCTTCTTCTCGATGTCAAACTTGAAGCCTAAGGCTACAATGCTTTGGCAGTGTATGATTAGGATGAAATTGGTGATTGGTTCATCTCACTTCATAAAATGTTGCGAGTCTCTTTTTGTTGCTTCTTGAATTCCATGAATGATTTCGTCTCTTTTGGATGAAGCCATGTCTGCCAATGTCATCATGAGTAGGCCTGAACATGAAAGTTCGATTTGGGTCGGGTATTCGTAAAATAATTTATAAAATCAGTTTGCTGTGTTCTTTACTGTAAGAAACATGAATGGATGACTCATACTTGCCCAAATAACATTTGTTTTGTTTTTGTCCAATTTATTCTTCCAAAAAGAAAACCCAAATTCAAACATAAGGACCATATTTTGACGACTACATTCTTTCCTAATTTTACGTTGCAAGAAATTTTTATCCACAAATAAATGGCTCCCCTGCCCTGTCTCTCTCTCTGCCCTTTCTCTTATTCTTTAGCTCGTTCATCTTCCCATCATTATTCCAGTAACGGTAGAAAGAAATTAATCTTTCTGAGTTGTGGAAAAAATATCTTATCACCAATATCTTGACCTCTTCAACTAGCTAGCTTTCTCAATCAATCAATAATTATTGTAGCTAGTTTATCTGAGGATTCATTATGGTGTTTATCGAACGTAATGAACCAATTCCGGTTCCTGATTCATCAAGATCCATTGGTGAAATAGCCCTTGTGGCATCTATAGCTGCAGCAGTTCAATATGGTTGGGCTCTGCAACTTTCCCTCCTATCTCCATACATTCAACTTCTTGGTGTACCTCATAAATGGGTGGCATTGGTATGGCTTTGCGGTCCCATATCCGGTCTCATTGTTCAACCCACCGTTGGATGTTCCAGCGACCGCTGCACGTCTAGATTTGGACGTCGTCGCCCCTATATCGTTGCAGGTGGGGTTCTCCTCCTTGTTGGTGTTTTTCTCATTGGTTTTGCAGCTGATATTGGGAGGAATCTTGGAGATTCTCTTATTCCAGGACAAAAACCGATATCTATAGGTGTATTCGTTTTTGGGTTTTTCGTGTTGGACATTTCGAACAACTTGATTCAGAGTCCTTGTCGAGCTATGTTGGCTGATCTTTCAGGGGACAATGCATCCAAGATTACCTATGCAAATGCCCTTTTTGCATTCTTCATGGCCATGGGAAATATTTTGGGTTATGCGGCTGGCTCTTTCAAGAATCTTCACCATATGCTACCCTTTACAAAAACTCATGCTTGTGATATTTACTGTGCCAATCTCAAAAGTTGCTGCATTTTGTCAGCGATCATCGCCACCATCTCAATCACTCTGGTTGTTTCCTTGGTAAAAGAGGAGAGGTTAGATCCCCTGCTTCTAGCACAGAAGGACGCCTTGGAGGGCTCGACATCGCCTTCCATAATCACTCAGTTGGTCTTCGCAATCAAGAATCTGTCAAAACCAATGTGGAATCTGATCTTCGTAACATCGTTGAATTGGGTAGCATGGTTTCCATTCTTGATGTATGATACAGATTGGATGGGGAAGGAAATATATGGAGGAAATGTTAATGGAACACCTCATCAAGTTGGAAGATACTACAAGGGAGTCCTAGTTGGAACAGCAGCTTTGATGTTGTACATTATTACATTGGCAATTATGTCATTATTAATGAATGCTGCAATAAAAATGTTGGGAGGTGTTACCAAATTATGGGGTTTTGGAAATTTAATTCTGTCTATATGTATGGCAGCAACAGTTGTTATTACAAAGATTGCTAGTGATGAAAGAAAGAGTCATATAGAACATGGACATCCAATTGGTTCACCTTCTCTTGGAATCCAAGTATCTACATTTACTCTCTTTGCAGCATTAGGTCTTCCTCAAGCAGTGAGTTTTTTTTTTTTTGGTTTTTTTTTTCTTATTAATTATAGGAATAATTAATATAATAGCCCAAGAAGAAGTACCAACTAATATTTCATTTATTTTCAGGTTACCTATTGCATTCCTTATGCTTTAGCTTCAATATATACCAACACTAGTCATGCTGGACAAGGTAAGTTTCTTTCATGATTCTAGAGTTAATTGTCAAAATAGTTTCAGCGTGCATAATTATTGATCGTAGTGCTTTGGTTTGCGATGGTGACACAAATGTTACACTTTGGCCCTAATAAACTTAAAGTTCTGTATAAACTTAACGAAGAAAATGGGACACTATCAGTCACCAAGCAAAGTGCAACATAATTGTTTATGTATTAAGCCAAAGTGATACATTGTAGTACTATCGGGAACTAAAATGCGACTCGTGTCCAGTATGTAAGACCATTTTGATAATTAACTCATGATTCTACAGGTTATGGAGAAATCATGTTGTTAGTTTATTGTTTGAACATTGCATTATAGAAATTGTCACATTTGCTAACTTAAAATTTATTAATTTTGCTACAGGTTTAGCTTTGGGACTCCTGAATCTTGCAATTGTCATCCCACAAGTAAGTATTTTTAATGGCATCTCCCTAATATCATTACTCCTCTGAATTATTCATTTTGCTGATACTATATCTTTACTTATTAGTGAAATAATAATATTATCTTTAAACAGATGATTGTAGCTATTGTGATTGGACCACTAGATGCTGCTTTCAGAGGTAGCAACTTACCAGGTTTTATCATGGGAGCTATTGCAGCCGCTTTAAGTGGAATTTTTTCCTCCTCGATTCTCAAAGTTTGATCTTACCTGGATTTTATCATTCTAAAGTTTGAGATCCTCAAAGTAAGGGCCCCGGCAACTCCTCTGCCTGTGGACTGGTGTCGGAGGTTAACGCGGAATGTGCCTCAATTGATAATGGGAGAAGCAATTCTAACATTTTAGATATTCGTCCGAATGTTTTAATTTAACAATGTTAGACTGTGTTTTGCAATATACACAAGTTGGTATATTGGACAAAGCAGTTACATTCCATGTCCAGCAATCTACTTAGTGCATGCTATGTATAAATCCGAAGAGAAAGTGTAAGGATTTTTGGTAGCTAAAAGTACTTGAGTTGGATTTGTATTCAACAAATAGTGGGGAATAAATTTGTTTGGAATTTGTATTCTTTTATTCAAATTGACGGAAGATAAAACGTTGGTATTGATAAATGTTCAACACACATAACTTTAAGAGTTACTGCCACATACACTTATATATTCCACAAATTTATTTATATAAAATTAAAAATTAAAAAAATAATTATGACTTAATTGTACTCTCTCATTACACTCTAAACCAATGATTGACAATCCCAGCGTTTAATTTTAAGTTTAAATAGAACTTTTAAGTCTGGGGGCCAAAGTGTAACATTTATGTTACTATTGCAAACCAAAACACTATGTTATCAGTTTTCACTGTTAGGAACAAATTGTTAAAAAGAAAAATTAATGTTTGATAATTCCATTTCTTAAATGGTACTGCAACCATTTTTTTAAATGTGCAAATTAATTATACTCTACTAATTACACTCAACTATCAATTGACAACCCATTTCTTTAACTATGCTCGATCCATCTTTTTGTACACTAATGATGAAAACAAGCCTTTTCTCTATGCATCACGGCAAAATCATGATAAAAATCAAGGGTCCAAGTTAAAATCGGAATAACTTTAGGTAATGAAAAACAATCTTTTACTCTATTATAATCATCCATAATATTTTAGTTATTTTAGTTATTTTCATTTTCAGTATAAATGACGAAAGAATCTGAAAGAAATTTGTCATCCATTTTGTTGCGAACGTTCGTCTTAATATGGCTCATAGCAGAAAATATTCGCTCCTGAAACTGTTAGAACAAACCGAATAATAAATACTCTTTCAAATTATTTTAGCACTGAAATATTAAAACTAAATTCAAACTATTGTACTTTATCAATTATTAATTATTCACAAACAAGAAATAAAATTCTACCAGTTAATTCCTGTAATATTGTTCAGCTAATATTAAACAATTTTAAAAAGTAGATTATCAATTATAATAATTGAAAAAAGAAGAAAAGAAAAGAAATTAATAATAAATTAATAACCTATAGCCTGTAGGGAGTGCCGTGTGTGCCGTGATTTTTATAATTGTTTTTATTTGTAAAGTTGTTGAAGGTTTAACTAGTACATTAATACTCCGCGTTTATAATACCCCTATAAGTTATATGTTATTAATTATAATAATTATAAAAAGAAGAAAAGAGAAGAAATTAATAGCAATAAATTAATAAATGTTTAACTAATCAAACAATACAACTGATAATGATTTAGGCTATTTGTTCAATAAAAAAGAAACGAATGAATAATGAAACTAGTTACTAACTTATGTGCACCTTTCATATGTTTTGTTTTTTGTTAACCTGTTTTAGATTGAAATAGAAAAATAAGCATATGCTTGGACAGCTTGGTCAGTTGGGTTTTATTAGATTGAATTGGATTGATAAAATTTTGAGGTATGTAATATGTTGCATCTGTTCCTTATGCCTTACACATAAATGCAAATGGGTTATATTAAAGGGTATTCTTGATGAAGGCACATCTGAAACAAGTTAACAAAAAACAAAGGGTCAATCTTGGTGAAGCCTTTACAAAATTTGGCTTTTCGTTAAGGTATTTTTTATGAACGTTTATCAATGTATCCACTTACAGACTTCACGTGTGTACTGTACTTACCTGAAACTTCATCATTGGTACAAGAAATAATATCAACATAACTTGTACCCAAATTATATCATAAAAATGATACAATACCACAAGCTTCTATCCAATAACTTGAACCCAAAATAAAAGTAGTAAATATATATGTGAGTTGCAAATTGACCCACAAATATATAGATAATTGTAACGTGACCTTTAATTATATATATAGATAATTGCAGGGTGTTCCTTAATTAGAATATATTATGCCTAAACCCTCTTGATGAACCTATATCGCTAATTAACAAAAAAAAAAAAACCCTCTTGATGAACCTGATGCATGAAAGTAATGATGCACCCAATCTTTTCACTATTTTTTTGCTTAATAAGTTGTTGATCTGCTTTTCTTCTAGAACATACCAGATACTTAGATGTACCGAATAGATCTTGGTATGACATAATAACATGAGTGATTAACTTGACCAAAAAAGTATCGGTAAGGAAAGTTGAATTCATGACTTTACAATCACAAGCTCATCTACTTTTACAATATAATCACTTTTACTACAAAGATAAATTTATGTGGAACATATGGTGGGGGCATATAATACATTGAATTAAGCCATAAAAGGTCATTATCGTTAAATTTATCATTAAGAAACGTGATGTCATATGAGGAACGTCATGTTTATGCAAATCTTTGTATTTATTAGACTAATAAATCATCCAGTAGGCCCCAAATAAACTGTAAATATATCAAATACGACATATAGTGAATTAGTGCCCCACCTACTACCTATACAAGGCTATAAATATTGCAATATCTTAATCGCAGATAAGGAGATGACCCCTCAGTTTACTTTGTCTTTTGGCCTGCACCGTCCAAGTATGCACTATTTACAGAATTAGTCCTTATATTTGTATGTACTTGAATTGTGTGTTCATTATTAGCATATACTATATTACTATATTATTAGAGTCCTATATTGTTAGAGTACTAGAGTACTCCTATATTGTTAGAGTACTAAAGTCCTTATGTTATTAGGACTAGCATCATTGTTATGTATAAATAGGACCTTCCAGTGTATGTAAAGATCATCAAAGAATATTACTACTTTCATGGTAATCAGAGCCAAACCTATTTTTTCTCTTCCGCTGTTAAGATCTTGGTTCTTTCCGTTGCGCCGGCGGGTGGTTCACCACTTCAAAACCATCCGCCGGACATTCGTATTTTAATCTATGTTTTCTTTTCAATATTACTTTTTTTTTCTTGCTTTTATTTTCTCCTAAAAAAAATCAATGTCTTATAGTAGAAGTCTTCGATTTATTCCTCCTCCATAACTTATTTTCTTCTTCGATAAATCTAAAAATAAAAAATCATAGTTCTCGTCTGATTACTATTGCTCAGTTTATTTCGCGCAAATTTTAATTCTTCCTCTCAAACGAGGCTCTTATGATTTCCTTTCTCTATGATTGAGACTCTTTTTTTTTCTTTCTCGTTATAACGCTTCTTCTTAATTTGTTCTCTTTTACTCTTCATATTTTCTTTTCCTTATTTTACTCTGCTCCAATGCATAGTTTTGTTTTTTTCAGATCACATCTAACGATGGTCTACTTTCTTTTTCTTAAAATTTCTATGGCGATGTCATGTCCGCCTATCTTTTCTAGTGTTTTTTCGGTGATGCTCTTCCACTGATGTTTACATGTCCGCCGATGTACTTCCGGCTTATTAGTGTTCCGAAGATGTAATTCCGTCGATGTTTTTTTAATTATTGCAGATATTCTATTTGTTCGAGAGCAGTGAGCCGGGTTGAAGTCCGAGTTATCCATGTTCCCTCTCGTTATCAAACCGCAGACATCTTCACCAAGGGTCTTCCACTCATCTTATTTACTGATTTTCGGGACAGTCTTTGCGTCCGTCCTCCTCCCGCTTCGACTGCGGGGGTGTATTAGCATATACTATATTACTATATTATTAGAGTCCTATATTGTTAGAGTACTAGAGTACTCCTATATTGTTAGAGTACTAAAGTCCTTATGTTATTAGGACTAGCATCGTTGTTATGTATAAATAGGACCTTCCAGTGTATGTAAAGATCATCAAAGAATATTACTACTTTCATTCATCCTTATAATGTGTTACTCCTTTCGTCCCTAAAAGATTGTCACATTTTAACTTTTGTGGTCAATTACAATAAAATTTGACCATGAATTATCATTAAACGATAAGAGATAATATAGTCTTATGGGACCTCTTTAGATTCGTCTCAATATATATTTTTGAAATATCAACTTATTATAATTTTTTCGCATGTAGAATAAGAGATATTTATGTTTTAAATCGTGTTTATTGACTGCCAAAAGTCAAATGTGACAATCATTTAGGGATGGAGGGAGTATTTATTACTCCATCTGTTTTTTTCAGTTATCGTTTTTAGCCATTTTTCACATAAATTAAGAAAAGTAACTGTTAGGCTAATGGACACAATATTCTTACAGTAACAAATGTCAAAAAGTAAATTGTTGAAATATAAAATGATGATCAATTGTCACTAGATTATTGGATAATCGATAATTTCAGTAAAATTAATAAGCAAAAAATATATAGAAAATGTAAAATTACGCTTTATTAAGTTACAATGACAATTATTTCAAACAAAAAATCTAAGCTATAAAACGACAACTAACGGAGTGAATATGATTTAGTTCCTCGTTATTCTATGAAATTATTCAAGTGGTCTTTAGGTGTTTTATTGTAATCGTAAGACTAGATTTTGCTGCCGATGACTCAATAACTTAGTAATATCTGATGTACGTTGTTAATTAACTTTAGAGGTCTTCAGTTTAAACTTTGTTAGAGATAATTTATATCATTAGATTCATACTCCCGCCACTAATTTACAAAAAAGAAAAGAAAAATTATGCTTAGAAACATAATGCCACGCACGACTTATCATAATAAAAAATTGTAATGTAAAAAGTCAAATATGATACATAACAATACAAATAGGAAAATGATTTCCCCCACGGCCCCACCCCATGACTTCTATTTTACATAGGGTACAAGTTTTACACAACTGCATCGTATATATTATGTGTACGGATCGGATGCACACAAAGACTTGTGGTGCAAGTGCGACACCAAAAAAGAACAATTACATTAAACGTTCATAAATTAATACTCTATAAATTAATAATCTCTATAAGATAATAAATTTGTTAGATCCCGACTTAAACTAGTTAAAAAAATTAACGAAATCAATAAGATAATACGATAATACTTATTTTAAAAAAATTCTAATATAAGGTTCCACCAAAATTATAAATTAATAATCCTTAGAAATTGAAATAATATAGTTACAATTAATTTAAAATATGACACTGTAGTAGTTTATTTTTTCTTAAAGTTCAAATCACATTGGACTTCATCTCTAGTTTTTCTTATTGCATCCATTAGTTTCGGTGTTGTGTTTTCGAATTGTAACATAAATTTGTGAAGAGTTATAGACGCCAAAAGTGCTTCATTTCTGGTAACAGGTTCCGAAGACACGGTATCATCTTCATCATCAACATTGTTCTCAATGATAGTAGTAATATCATTAAACTTTTCATGTCATTAATATCTACATATATTTATGCAAAAAACTCTTCATCTCATGCAAAAACTCTTTAAATAAATAAATTATTAATTTATAGATAAGTTAATAACTCTCTAAAATAATAAATTTGGCATGTAGTATATTTATATTTTCAAATCTATAGGATATCATTAAAAATAATAAGAGAATAACAAAGTGAAACTTCAATACCAAAGTTAGTTATTACAATCATCAATTCAAGTTAAAACAAACCAATGTGGTGGAGCATTTCAAGTGATGTCATGCTCTAATATACTATCCCAATACGCAATTGTGTGTGTGATACTGTTACCGCTTCATTTGGTGAATCGAAATTTGCGTCCAAATTCGTAAACCACCAATATACATCCCTCCCATGATAAAACATCAACCTTCAACGTTATCCCCATCAAACCCTACTAATCTTAATATATTTGACTAGTACTAATCTTATCGTTAACCTATAGTCTCTTTGTTGCAACATAAATGATTTTTTTGGCAAAATTTGCCTTTCATAATATAGGTTTGATTATTTAGGATGTTATGTATTTTTCAATTTATTGTTTACCTTCATAATTATTGTTTTTTCTTTTGAGATTGCTTTTTCTCTATTTTAAAACCACTCTTTCTATTGTCATCAATTGGTTTTAAAATTAAAATTTATAAACTCTTAACATGGTATTAGAGTCAATTCCGAGTTAATAGGCACGATAACCCTTTCGCTATTGTTCCGTCAAGTCATTCCGGAGAGGTGAATTCCACAGATGATCGGGTAACACGGGGGATGGAGGGACTGTTGAGATTTACATCTCACATCAGAAGTCGATGTTCTCCCGGGTCAATATATAAAAATCTTGAATACTTCATATTTTTAATTGATTTTAGAATAAAATATCATAGACTTTTAACATTAGGAGATCATTTTGAGAGACAATGATATTCTTGAGGGGTTTTGTAATTGGTTTTTTCAAAACTGTAAGAAAACATTCAATTGAGATGTAGGGTTCATAGTTTGGATTTAAGTGATTAATAACAGATGTGCAACAAGTCAACAACAACAGACTGTAATTTCACATTAGGTAAACCTTCGTAAAACTATTGTGATACTTACTTTCCGTAGTTTATTCTATCACTGTTTATTATTGATTGCCTGGGCTTGCAAAATTTATTTGTGTGGTCTCATTCCTAACATAAGCATATTTCTTCATTGATATACCATTTAGGTCTTCATTGATATACCATTTAGTTTAGGGAAGAGAAAAAAGAGTGACATTATCTATAGACTATAATCTATGATGACCTAAAGAAGACTATTTTAAGAAAACTTCTTATAACTCACTACAAAAAAAAAATATTGGTGCTCAACCTTTATGAATGTACATACATAATTATAAAACTTCTGAAGATGTTACAATAGTTAATGTGAGATTATCATATATTCATCATTTAAATTAAAAAGGCAAATAATAGACTACTAATAATGGAGTATCATCATAATCAAAACTTTTCTGATATTACATGAAAACAATTTTTCTGCAAAAATCTAGACAAACCAGAAAAATCATTTACTATTCACATATGCTATAGGACTATGAAGATTCTATAGATGAGAGTCCAATAAATACAAAGATTCCCAATTGATGTTTTCATCAAAAAAAGACATATCCGATGATGAGTTGTTCATTCCAAGCAACATTTGCTCATCTTCAATAGGCAATAACTCTTCAAACATCTTCTCATAATTCCATTCATTTTCCCTTTCTTCATCTGTTTCAGACAAACTCAATCTGCTGCTCTCTATGCTTCCACAATTGTTCAACACAACACTTCCAGAGTAGCTTTCGTTCGGCGAATAAGATTCCATTATTGGAAAATCCATAGAGGACTCCATGATTGAGGTTCTTGATGAGTTCCCATAACTTGATTGGGGGCTGCTTAAGGCTTCCCTTTTCTGCTTCCGTTGCTTCATCCGTTTAGGCCTTTCGTGGCGTGGCCTTGACACGTTTATGTTATCAGATTTGATGGACTTGCGGATGTATGTGTGCCAGAAGTTCTTGATCTCATTATCAGTTCTTCCGGGTAAAAACGAAGCAATCTTCGACCACCTGATATGATTATTAACTTATAAAAATTAGAATTTTTTTAAAGCATAAGATGAAATTAGTACTAATTAAAATTTTCGAGTATATAATAAATAATTGACTTACTTATTTCCAAATATTTCATGAGATTGCATAATGATAAGTATTTCTTCTGAGGTAAAGGGTCCTCTTTTTAGGCCTGGGTGAAGATAATTCAACCACCGGAGTCTGCAACTTTTTCCCGACCTTAAAAGACCTGCATGCAAATGGAATTCAGTATAATATAATATTACAAAATAAATCTCAAGATAGACAAGTGTTAGTATTTCGAAGCAAGTTATGAAAAAGTAAACATTTTCTAAACAATCAAACATTACGAAACGGAGGAAGTATTAACCTGCAAATTTGGGGATCTGAGTCCAATTACGAATACCAGATTTAGTAATATAAGCAAATAACTTTTGATCTTCTTCTTGAGTCCAAGCTCCTTTCCTTAACCCCATGTTGTTATTCAGATTTTGCTTTAACATTTCTACTTAATTTGGGACTATTTAATATTATATATATGATGAATTGATGATGATGATTTTAGTTTTAGGTGAAACTCCAAATGAGAGAGCAATTGCTTGTATTTCAACAAGTGAGGTATGTTGAGTTTTATATACCGAGTTTTTTCTTACAAGATAACACTAATAGTGTTATCTTGTAGATAACTCTATTTCTAGCCATTAGATAACTGTATTTTGATTAATTTTTGATCTAATGGATGAGATTGCTCGAGGGCAATAATGGAAATGAAAATAAGAAACTATAATTAATAAAATCAATCACACGCGCGAGTGTCATGCACTTGCCCATTAATGCTCCTGTTAATTCGAATTTCATGCGTAACTCTTCCATATTTTATGGGTTTGCTCCATAAATTTTTCCTTTTTATTTGATTGTCGGTTGATACCAATCACAATATAACTGAATTCCTTTTTTCATGCATCTTATCTCAAATTTATTCCCCTTTTTATAGCAACCACAATGCCATAATTATATTTAATTTATGGTATTTCATTAACACGAATTACTTTTTGCGATCATATAACATCATTATCATTTTTATTTTTACAACTTGATAATGCAATGAACTGGTAATCTGATTACATTTTTAATGTATAATTTCATGAACTCTTAACTCAATTGCATTTCATTACTAGTGTGTAACTATTTACGTGTTTCACTCCTTATTAGTTGGTATTACAATTTATTATCGTTATTAGGTTCCGCAAATTAATCAATCTAAATAATATACAATGTTTTTTTTCCTTATTTTGCTATATAATTTATTATTTCGTTTTGTGCCAATAAAATTATCTCATGGGAATGCATATACTTTAATTCGATTTGATATTTTCGTATTACGTCTTAATTTAATTGAAATAGAAAATGATGGCATTATAGAGTAGTAGTAATAAATCACTCAATAATGACAGATGGCATGCAATTATTTTTGCCTTAATTTTCTCCGTTGGAACTCTATATAAATTGACTAACTAATTTAAAATTTCATGCAACTAATTTCCATATTTTTCTCCCCTTTAATTGCTTTCCTATTTTTTTGTTATATTATTTTTCGTTTGTTTTCGTTATTTGCATATTATCTCCCTTTTTTCGTGGGATTTTGATGGACCTAATCCACGATTTGATAAATATTATTTTGATTTAATTTTTGTTTGGTTTAATTTAAGATTCCATGAAACTATGGTAAGTATTGTTTTTGTTTTATTTTTTCGACGAACTTGTTGTTTCTGAACTTATGAAATTCCACGATTATATGGGATTTTGACCTCGTTTTTTCGGTATTGGATTAATACCAAATTGTATATCGATTAATGCTGTATATTGAATTAATTAAGATTGCTTTGTGATTGCATTCTGAATTTATTAAGTTAATTTTCCGATTGCATTCTAAATTCATTAGGTCAATTGTCTGATTGCATTCATAATTCATTAACTTTATTTTCTGATTGCATTCTGAATTCATTAACTTTACTTTGTGATTGCATTCTGAATTCAATACGGTTGCTTTGTGATTGCATTCTGAATTCATTAACTTTACTTTGTGATTGCATTCTGAATTCATTAAGGATTCTTTGTGATTGCATTCTGAATTCATTAAGTCAATTTGCTGATTGCATTCTGAATTCAATAAGGTTGCTTTGTGATTGCATTCTGAATTCAATAAGGTTACTTTGTGATTGCATTCTGAATTCATTAACTTTACTTTGTAATTGCATTCTGAATTCATTAACTTTACTTTGTGATTGCATTCTGAATTCATTAAGGATTCTTTGTGATTGCATTCTGAATTCATTAAGTCAATTTGCTGATTGCATTCTGAATTCAATAAGGTTGCTTTGTGATTGCATTCTGAATTCAATAAGGTTACTTTGTGATTGCATTCTGAATTCATTAACTTTACTTTGTAATTGCATTCTGAATTCATTAAAGTTTCTTTATTATTGCATTCTGAATTCAATAAGTCAATTTGGTGATTGCATTCTGAATTCAATAAGGTCGCTTTGTGATTGCATTTTGAATTCATGAACTTTACTTTGTAATTGCATTCTGAATTCATTAAGGTTTCTTTGTGATTGCATTCTGAATTCATTAAGTCAATTTTCTGATTGCATTCTGATTTCAGTAAGGTTGCTTTGTGATTGCATTCTGAATTCATTAAGTCAATTTACGTTGTAGTCAAATGAGCTTGTTATTAACTGCTTCCTTATTGAATATCATGTCACTGATTGTTTTCTTCCTTTTGTTCAACAGATAAAGAAGGCGCGAGATATTAGCGGAACAACGATCTTCAACAACATAAGACGATTACTATTCAAAACCGTTGCATCGCTACGTCGTTATTTGTTTCTATTTGATATTTCATTATTGACACAATGACTTGTAGCTTCGAATGCACTATATTTGTTATTGTGTTGCATTCATCTAATAAACCCATGTGTTTCAATTGCGTTATTTCAATTCCATTACAGTGTTATGATAGTAACATCATGATTCCTCTTTATTGCAACATCATGCTTCATCTTTGTTCTTTGCTCTTCCAGTGTTATCCCTAGATCAAAAGAGGGTGTCGGGCCTATTCCGTCACTTTCCGAATCTGTGACATAACAAAAAAATTGAGTACCACAATCATTCCACAAATAGTAAAAGTGATATATGCAATTCAATCACAAATCAATGCTTATGAATTCAAGGTGCATTTAAGTTCAATTTAACTAGTCACAATGCTATTGCAAACCAGATTTACTGAATCATGAATGCAATAACAACACAATGTCAATGCATTCCCAGTGATTTCTTTAAAAAAAATAGCAGGATGCCATCAAACAAACCGTTGATGTATTGTACTCAATTAATAAAATGACACACATATCATATATTCAATAGATAAAAGAATGTAGCATAACACAAATTAGATTTTAAATTTGGGCTTAAGATTCACCAAAACTCATAATTCTGACAATTAGATAAACAACTAGTAATAATTTAATTTTTTCCAAATTCAAAATAAATGAATTTCCAGTGAAGGACAATAGAATTTTTATCAATTTCAATACTATCACTGTTATCAAATTTGTTTTCACAGGGAACGATTGAATGTTTATCCATAATTTCAATTCCATAAATTAACAATAACGAATTGATTTTTTTTTCAAAGAACAAAATAAATTGTTAGGCGAACAATTGCAATTGAATTTTTTGGCAAAATTCAAAAACACACTAATCAATTGCATATAGAATATACAATTGCAATTTTTTAAACAGCGAACAATTGGATTTTTTGACAAAATTCAAACATACACTAATAAATTCAAAACATATCATGGAAATTCATAATTAACAAAAAAATAAACATTTTGACTTCAAGATTAATAATGAAACCAACCACCAATTTTATAGAATATAAAGACACTAATCCATTGCACACAAACAATTAAAATTCTAGAACACAAGAATTGTATTATACCTGGAATTATGTCCCTTGATCTTGATGCCATCGACTTTCTTCCAAACTACAAATCGGTTCTTTGCAGAATTTTGTTTTAATTAAAAATCGTTTTTTTTTTCTGAGTTTTGTAGGGTTACGAGGGGTTTTCCGCTGAATTGAGCATAGAATCAATGTTTGGGTGGGTTTTGATTGTGTTTTAAGAAATATTGTAGGCTAAATTGATGGAATTTTCATATAGCATATTAGCGGAAATGGTGGGATTCCAAAGGGGGCGGTTTCGAATTGGATTATGAAAACTGATTAATTGGTCTTGTCCATGATTTTCGGCTGAATTAAATGCAGCGATCATTAAGGGCGCGTGTGATTTTTTGGGAAGGGAGGAAATGAATTTTGGATTGTAATAATTTATAGTAAAAGACAATTATAGCCTTTGTTATTTAGGAGATAACACTATAGTGTTATCTCCTAAGTCAAACTCTTATATACCAACTCTAAAGAGAGGGTATTAAATAATCCAAATTGATCATGTTACTATGTTTTGAATTTTCTAAGAAGCAGATAAGGAAGTTTCGATTACCACATAATAATCAATACTATTATTTTAAAATTTGGTTAGATTTAGTTCCAGTCAATTGCACAATAGTCCTTCAACTTCACTCATGTTTTGAATAATGAAAATTAGTTCTTGAAATTACTCTACAACTATATAAGGAAAATGAGTTTTATTTATAACCTAACACTATACTAGTTAGTAGAACCTAACTAAAGGGCAAATCCGTCCAGCCAAATAATTTTTAGAATACCCGCCTATTTTTTCTCCCACGTACATTACTCCTACTTTTTCTATACCCATAACCAACCCAAAAGATTCATTATTTGTAGGTTCTTCTTCAACACAAATTCAAAACCTTATCAAATTCTTCATCCTATTCTCCATCAAATTCTTCATCCGTATACCAGCCATCAATCATTCTCCATCGTTCTTCAACAGTTATTAATACCCAGCATATCGTGTTCAACAATTGTTAATACCCAAGAAAACGGAAGTTATGACCACTTCTTCATCATCTACTTCATCCGAAGGTACTTTTTTTTTTAATTTGGTTTCGAAATTTGTATGCATGTGCTTATTCAGTAATTTTGAACATTTTCGGTGAACACTTGGTAATTTATTTGACAATCCGGGTATTCTTTGTTGAAGATTTATATTTAAGTTGAAGCTTTACAAATTCTTTGAAGAAATTGTTAATTTATTTGCAAAATAGGGTTTTAAAAATCGTTTCTTGCAAATAGGTTAACACCTTGTTTAATCGAAAGAATGGTGAACAATTTGTAGTTTAATTGAAGAATTGGTAGTTTAAAAATCGATTCTTGCAATTGTTTCACTGTTGAATTTGTTAGTACCCTTCAGAGATAGTAGCAGGTATAATAGACACTGTTATTAGTACCCTTGGATGAGAGGATCTGGTATAAATGACTATGTTGACACTGATATTAGTACCTTTGGTGGTAAAATTGGCATTCTTTTCAGTACCCTAAAGAAATAGTACATGGTATATTACACTCTGTTATTAGTACCCTTGATTGAGAGGATCTGGTATAAAATTAATCATGTTAATACTAAATATGGTTGAAATATAGACCAGAAGGACTTACTTATCTTTGTTGGAAGCTGCCTTATTTCTAACTTGTTGAATTTTGTCTGTCATTGAGAAGGGCAACAATGTTCTCTGCCTTTTCCCTTACATTAATTCCCAAATCTTTCCCATTTGACTCAGCATACTTAAAACTTGCAAGGGACTAAACAGAAAAAAAAGTGAAATAATAAAAGAAAAATATTGAGAGGTTTGCACCAGAATTAGGTAATTTGCTAAGGATGTCAGTCTACATTTCCCGCAGGTATATGAGGGTATCAAATAACTCCGTTGACACTGATATTAGTAACCTTTGGTGTTAAAATTGGCATTGCTTTTAGTACACTAAAGTGATAGTACCTGGTATAGTACACCCTGTTGTCAATACCTTGCATAATTGACTCTATTGAAAGTGGTTATTATTTTTGTAACATGTTCACATAGTTACTACAATGACTGATTAGCTAGTTAGACCACTTTGAAAAAGTTCCTAGTGTCACGTACTTAGGTTCACTTTTGTACCCTTTCCAAATATATCCTATTATGACTTACTTTTTGTTGTCAATATATACCAACTCAGGGCTTGCGGAACAGCGATGCAAACAGAAGCATGACTTAAGGATAGAAGTTGCTCCCCGTTGCAAAAGAATAAGTGACAAAGGCAGAATTCGAATAAAGACAAGAATTGGGAAGGTGTACACGATGGTGGAAGAAGCAAAGGAGGACCATACCACCTTCATACAAAAGGAACAGATGCTCAACCAATGTGGTTTTGGAGCGATACTGCAGATTTGCAACTGGAATGGTATAAGTACTACCTTCGTTAAATGGGTAGTGGATAATTGGGAGGTAAAGAATGGCCCCCAAATTCGGCTATCCAACAGCGAAGTGTTGCAAATCACAGAAGATGATGTACATCGCGTATATCATCTTCCAAGAGGCGAGAAGGAGATCGACCTCGCCGGTTGCAGACTCTTGGGGGTTATACATGGGATCACGACCTGCCACCGTAAGAACCTCTTTCACAAAATCTTTTATTCATTTATTATAATGCCATATTTATCATTTTTTCATAATCGAATTGTTTTTGTTGCTTTATGTAGTTACGCAGTACTGTACAAGAGTGGACGTAATGGAATATTCAGTCTTGATAGGGAACTTATAAACAGCTTGGAAAACGATGAATGGGTTGATTCAAAGGTGGTAGATGCATGGGCAAACATCCTGACCAACAAAGAAGACCCTTCAAATAGAAAAAGACTTTATACCATGGTAGTTAGTGGAGCTGTAAGTTTCTGACACTGTAATCTCTAGCAACCATCAGATTCCCCACCTACAATATCACTATGGTATAGTTAAGCTATCTGTATATACCAGAATACTATCAATCTAATGGATTACTCGATGTTGGCAGATTGATCTAAAAGGAGTAGACATCACCAAACATTCTGATTTGCGGACAGATGCAGAGGCAGCCCAGGCCTTTGCACGACGCTTGGGACATTTCCATCGTATTGACTGGGAGAACAATGACATCCGGAAAGCCGAACACGTAAGTGACAGTGCAACTCTAATCAGCATGATAAAAACCTCAAATTCGTTACCGTAACACTTATCTTTCGCAACTCACAGGTGATAATTCCTGCTTACTCAAGCTCACACTTCGTTTGCTATGTGGTGAACCTCAAAGCTAAAAGATTTGAATACTTAACAAGCCTCTACAGCTACCATCGAACAAACAATAATGGGTCACCTACTGAGATAGAAGTTCTAGGAAACCATGTGGTCAGAGAGGCAGTCTGTTACATCAAAGAATGCTACATGAGCTTGGGAGTAGATTGTCCATATGATTTCACAAGTTTTACCTGGATATCACCTATTGTGCCACAACAAAAGGACAAGACGAGCTGCGGGGTATTTGTGATGAAGTACATGGAGGAGTATACATGCATGAAACATGTTATGAATTCCTTCCACACGTGGCCAATAGGCGAGACAAAGCGTAAGTAAGGACAACAACGGACATTAGAATTCAGGATAAAAATTTGTTCATCAATTCTAAGCGATAACACAAATGAGGTCGCAGAAGAGGTACACCCAAACTTGAAAAACTACATTACTCTCAATGTTGCTCCTGTAGGTTGATTATTGTGTACAAATGTCTAAAAAAATTTGTTTCAACACCTTACAGGTATATGAAGATGCAATGGAAGTTTACAATGACAAGATTGTAGAAAGCATGGCGCAAAAATCTGGAAAAGATGAAGTTGCAGCCGATAAAGTGAAGGGAAAATCTGTGGTCTCATTGGGTTAAGAATCAGCGATTTCATAGCTATTTAGGAATGACTTTTAGGCTAAATTTGGTGAAGGTCCAACTCGTGGGCATTAATTTATCAATTATTTATATATCGACCTTTTGAATTGCACATTTTGATTTGGGATTAAATTTAATTTAGGTCTTTTGTTTCCAAACATATGTGAGTCATACCATCTTGCCAAGGTATATTCTTCTGTCTATTAAATATTATATTGTATGACCTCCGTGCATAATGTTCTTATCAGCCTAAGACTACATTTAAACAAATTAAAACAATTTAACGTCGCTATATTTCACACAACTATAAAGTATTAGACCTCTCAGAATGCGAGAATATACAAATCGACCTTAGATATTAATTGAGGTGACCCGATTTGCCTATGAAGGTTTGAGGGGGGGGAGCCTACAATATATATGACATAAAACCGAAGGACAATACATAATACCCTGACTCACTTAGTTGCGGTATAATACTTAATAACATACAACCCACTGTTAAGCAGATATGGGTATAAACATAACCACAGAAAAACCCAAAACCACGAAGTTTGCCATAGCGAGCATAAAAATCTTTCGCAGCCTCTTTCCCTTCAACAACTACATCCTTGTACGACTGGGGATCATTTGGAGAATACGGAAAATCTGCAATATGAGGAAAAATAATAATCTATCATACATATAAAGAATCAAATAACAGAGGTATACCAATCATGTTATAATATACCACACACCACATAAGACTGGTACAAACTATAAACAACATAAAGTATACATATGTCATACCACTAAAATGGCTGCAAGCAGTTGTAATAGTCAGTTCTTTTCCTGCATTCTTCTCATCAACTTGAACTGTAATCAATTTTTAATACAAAATACATTAAAACAATGACATATAATGAACATCATTGGATGTGTCGGAAAAATCAGAAATGAACGCAACTTAGCATCTTTAACGATGAACTAATTAATGGAAAACTTACTTGGTTGTTGATTGACATCGTTCTCTAAATCATCCATCAAAAATATCGACTATTTAATTAATCAATGAGGAAGAATGATGTAGTGTTTCTTGCAGATAGATTTAACACATAGGAGGAAAGCAACGAATGAACAAACACTAAAAAAAAGGAGGGAAAAACTCAGAAAATCTACCAAAAATGAATTCCTAACCGAACTCGTAACCGCTTCCGAAAATGATGGGCGAGTGTATTGCACCCGCGCGTCCACACCTTTTGAAACAAAAACGCTATTCCCATCCTACCCTTCGTTAATCACAGCCCCAGGATTACTAACTGCCAAAGTAATGATGATCCAACGGCTTGGAAATGGAGTTAGTTTTTACTAACTAATACTATGATAGGCTACAAGAAAAAACTCATGGAAAATGTACATGGGTTGTAATAAAGAGTTATGTTTGTTACCTGTATGTACCAGTTATACTTTTCAGATTTCATTAAGACGTGATAATAATTTCAATATAAAAATGATAAATGTATGTGACTTAAATGAAGTATATATTATACGGTGGTACAGATTAAAAATAAAATAATATATATGATAAGATTATACAATTAATATCAAGGATTTTTGTAGAAAATGGTATATCGATATTACAAAAAATGTTAAAACAAAAAGTAAAATATTAAAAAATAATTTCTAATACTATAGTACTTTAAAAAGTGAAATTTATTCCACAAACGTCACTAAAGATACAATTTGGACCCTCGTAATTGGAGGATATATATCATAAAAAATAATAATTGATAACTCCATACCTACAATTAGGGGCTTAGATGAAAATGAGGTTGAGGAGTACATGATACCTTATAATGTTTTCAAGATTCACATATCAAATACCTTATAATGTTTTCAAGATTCACATATCAAAATTAAATATAGAAGATGAGTTAATCGAATATATAGCCTAGTGGAAAAGCTTTTGTCAGTGACCAGAAGGTCCTGGATTCAAAACTCACCTCATCGCTAATTTACAAAAAAAAAAAAAAATTAAATATGGAAGAGAATGGTATAAAAACAGTGAAATATTTCATAAATTACTCATAATTGGTAGATAGAAAATTCTCAACAAATGCATCAAGACCTAACAAAAACCTAATTAACAAATAATCGCCCCAGGCATAGATCAACTAATAAATAATTAGAGTGCAAAGTGTCAAGCAGCCTCCTCTTCAATCAACTCAGGTTTTCGATTCCCACGGTGAGCGAACCTTGTGTTTCGAAGTGATTAACGGACAAGTTCTAGTCCCCTGATCAAGCGAGGCACATCTCGCGCCAACCCCTAACTTCATACCGAGGACAGGAGCGGACAGGGCCCTTAGTTTGAAGGTCTCAAACTTTCTAATTAACAAATATCCGAACAACTATGAATAAAATCATCAAATAATCGAAAAGTTGAACTAAACCAACAAACCAAAGATTTTCTTATAAATCGAAATTTGCAAAAAAAAAAAAAAAAAAAAAGGAACTCTAGAAACAATTTGGTATTGGTTCTTACAGAAGACATATATGTAGTTTCGGTTTCAAAAGTTGGTAATTGACAATTGAGATTTTAAAAAAATTAACTTTAACGAGAATCTATATATTTTAAAAGTGGGTTGACCAAAGAGATTAAAAAAAATACGAAGAAGGGGTAAATTTTAGAAGGAAGCCGTATTTTGGCATTATGAAAAAAGAGTTTTAATTTGCAAAATAAAAACATTGGGTGGTAAAAATACTAAAACTTGGTCAAAGAGTGGTAATAATAATTGTGATAAGTTTCACATTATTTCTGGGCAAGTACATTTTGAAAGTCACAGTAATTGAAGGACTATTTTGTAATTATTGAGTTTGGTTACCACATGCTATGCATTCTCACTAGATTATCTACTGATTATAAAAAGTAGTAATGGAAGAGGTTGAACAATTTATGACCACTGACCAGCATATATTCAAGGTCTCTACAAAATTTAATATTGGTTCACACATGTATCCATTCAACAGCAGCCTCAGTGTAGACCCCACAAATCATTTGACATCTAATGTCAAGTGTCCGAGTTCTACACTACGTTATCTTCTTCGATCAATAATAATTCTTGGAGAATAAAATACTCCACCCGAATTCCTGTGATCACTTTATAAAAACTAAAAAATAAAAAATTAATTTTACTTTAATTCAAATTTGTTTAGAAAAATGGAAGTAACGTGGGGTGAAATTCAATTTTATTAAAACTTTATGTAAAAGTGAAGTGATCAAATATAGTGAGTAGTGCGGTAATCGGATCGAATTGAGTCAAACTATTTCAAGGTTTGTATTTGGTCCGAAAAATTTCAAGGGGTGGTTTGATTTGGTTCGGTCCGGCCAAACCTTGAATTCTAAGATTTGGCTCGAGTTTGAAGGGTTATTTTAAGTTAATATTTGATTTGATTTGGCTTGAATCGGACCAACCGTTTGAAAAAGTTTGGTCCGAAATTGTTTAAACATATCATTCAA
The DNA here is from genome assembly GCA_003412495.2 of Echium plantagineum. Classification (NCBI taxonomy): domain Eukaryota; kingdom Viridiplantae; phylum Streptophyta; class Magnoliopsida; order Boraginales; family Boraginaceae; genus Echium; species Echium plantagineum. The sequence continues at coordinate 12,385,635 of CM016562.1, forward strand.
ATTTTAAAAACATTAAAAGTTACTAGAATGAGGTTTTGTGATTTGTGAATTGTGAGAATAGGATTAAGGCATTATGAGTTATGAGTATGAACTAGGGCTAAATGGACCAGACATACCATCTTCATTTATGACTCTGAACCGAGTCCATATTTAAGGGGGGGGGGGGACCGTATATGGAGCATTTTATATTTTAAAGTAAATTCGTTAAGCAATAAGCATCTAAAAGACCCAATTCTAGGGTTTGGCTTGATATTTGACATGTCGAATCAAACCTCGAGTCAAACTATTTCAGACCGAATGATGCGAGCTTTATCGAACCGAGACGTTTGTTCACATCCCTAAGATTAGTGAGATTGAGATACTAATAGAGAAATACCATATACGGTCCATCTTGGGATTTTAATGAGTCGAGGTCAGGCACACAGGCAGTCTTGCGGCCGCATAGTCATTTTATCTAGTCCTGTAATTCGTAACTTTTTTTGTTGTTGGAACCATGTGGTGTGGCTCAGCAAGAACTCTCATCGAATTGTTTGGTCCCAGCCGTTATAAATCCGATTAAAAGGTTGACTCGGATGATTGTTTCTTATTGTTCTCATAATTGTTACAAATTGTATTTTGATCTCAATTTTATTGAAAAACATGACTTGGAGACTAAAGTGCAACCTTTTGGCCACTTTCAGAGACTAAAATATAATCGTATAACTATTAGGGACTAAAGTGCAATTCAATCCCATTATCGGGGACTATTTCAACAATTTTCTTCACCAATAGTAGACGAAATATCTCTCCAAATCTCCCTTGTCCATTAGGCGCTTGAGAGATAAACGATGTTGAATAATGACCAAGGATTGCCTACACGAGTTTTCAAAAGAATCAAGAAATGGATGAAATAGGATTGTCGATCGAGAAATTGCACTTCAATAGTTTCTTTTTCTTTCTTTCTCTTTTTGCACTTCAATAGTTTTGTTGATACTAGCTATATTTGTTTAACTTTAAAAAAGAGACACAAAATATGATTAACAAAAACATTTGGAGGGGGAAAGCAAGTTTAACTAGATTCAAAATAATGTACCGACTCAAACAATTATAACTTTGATTAAATTGATAATGTTGTATTGTTTTGAAGTTAATTGATGATTTGATTCCGAATAGTGGGTTCAAGTTGCACTTGAGTCCCAAATATAGTTATGTTATTATAGATTAGTCCGAAAGTAACATAAGTGTAACAATATGATCCCAGAAAATAATAAATTATGTTGTAATAGTCCAAGAAAAAAGTGACAAATGATGTACAACGTAAGTAATATGTATACTCAGTTTTAAGGGCTACTTTGCAGTAATGTAACTATTTGAGACTAAAGTCGTATACTATCGAGACTAAATCGACAATTATCTCTATTTATTTATCTAAATAATAATCTATTTTTTTATTATTTATAAAAACGTATTGTCCAAATAGATATGAACAACTTCTTTAACAATATGATTACCTCCTCATCAAAAGAAGTTTACATGAATTTTATCAAGTTTATTTGAAATGAGCATTAATGAAATACTATAAATTGTCATGGATAGATCGTGGTAGCTTTTGTAACGAAAGACCTATATCATTAGAGCTAGGGCTGTAATCGAGCCGAATCGAGTCGAATATTTGGAGATTGGGTTTGAGGTTTGAGAGGTCAAACCTTTTCGGGTCAAACCGTTTGGGTGGTTAACCCTTAAACATTGGCGTTTGACTTGAGTTTGAAGGTTCGCGCCAAACACTAAAAAACGTTTGGCTTGATAACCATTGGAAGAAAAATCAAGAACGAAAACCTTATATCAACAAAAAAGTCGAAAAAATAACAATTAAAATCGTAATTGAAGCTACAATTATACAAACAAAGGTGAGGGGGAGGGGAGGGGTTTGGAAAACTGATGTGGATGAGCGATGCCATGCCTCATGAGGGTGAGTGAGGCAGGGGAACGGCTTTTGAGAAAAGATGAGAGAGGGCCGAAGGGGGGGGGGGGGCGACCTGTGGAGATGAAAGAATGAGATGAGTATATAAATGAGAATATATATGGCTTGATAATGATTTTATCATTAAATACACATATGGTGACCGAGCCAAACCTTTTCAAACGGTTTGGCGCGATTTGACAAATACCCAATCCAACCTGTCTTGACATTTAATCTCTCGAGCCAAATTCCGAGTCGCACCTTTTCGAGCTAAATACGTCAAGCTTTTTCAAATAGATACGTTTGCAGAAATCCCTAATTAGAGCAAACATAAACATTTACCAATGATGAACTTGATCAAGTCAACACACATTTACCAAATGAGTTGTCAAAATTTCAATATCTCATACAACCAGAATACTGTTACAGTTACAGTTACAGTACTCCTGCTTTTTATTTCAATGTTACAATTAGGCCTGTGAACAAACGTTAATATTCGAAACGGTTCGACGTATTTGGCTCGAAAAAGCTTGATTTGAAGTGCGATTCGACATGTCAAACCTCAAACCAAATATAAAAAGTGGATATTCGTCAAACCGAGCCAAACGGTGCGAAAAAGCTTGGCTCGATTCATTTATGTCATCTCTTATATATATATATATTATATAATATAATTATATATGTAGTAAAACGTCTATAAATTAATAATCTCTCTAAGATAATAAATTCATCCGGTCCCGACTTGGGCTAGTTAAAAAAATTAGCAAAATCGATAAAATAATAAAATAATACTTTTTAAAAAAATTCCTTTATAATATAAGGTCCAACGAAAATTATAAATTAATAATCCTTCAAATTAAAATAATATATAATATAATTTATTGCATCCATTAGTTTCGGTGTTTTAGACGCCAAAAGTACTTCCTTTCGGGTAAAAGGTTATGAAGACACGGTATCATCTTCATCTTTATCGTCAACATTGTTCTCAATGATAGTAGTAATATCATTAAACTCCATATCATTAAACTCCATATCTGACCGGTCCCAACATTATTAATTTATAGACGTTTTATTGTATAGTCATAAACTCATAATCATATATGTCCATTAGTCCAAATGTCCAATACTCCATATCATATTCATATCTGATCTGTTATACACACACACGAGGTTTGTTAAATCCACCGGTGAGATACACACGGAAGACGTGCAGGATCATCATTAAGATTTAAGACCATCAGACCATCATACTTGCCGACCATCGATGAACTGATCGGATTAACCAGCCAAAGTTAGCTTCAGGGCAAACACTAAAATGTATCTTGGCAGGGCAAACACTAAAATGTATGCAGCCATGGCGTGTCGCACTTTTGGTTGATGAAAAACCGAAATCTGAGCCTATTTAGAAGTTACAATCTTCAACTGTAATATGTTTTGGGAACTATTAAATTCTGCTATGGTTATAACTTGTCATTCTATTGTTATGTTTTAACGTTTAAAATTGTTGTCTATTTAATTATCAAGCCGCACATTTTCAAACGGTTTGGCTCGAATCAAGCCAAATCAAGCCAAATATCTTATTAAAATTTCCTTCAAACCTCAAGCCAAACTAATTTTTTAGATATTTGACCAAATCAAGCCAAATCAAACCTTAGGTCAAAATAAATCAAGCCAAACTCAAATATGTCAACTATTTGGCTTGATTCGGCGCGATTTCAGGCCTAGTTACAATAGTGTAACCACAAGCAGACAACTACACTCTACATACACTTCTCACATATCAGATATCATAAATTATTACACAAGTAAGAATTATTACAAGTATCCTCCACTATAAGCTTCTTCATGTAAGAATTATTACAAGTAACCTCCACTATAAGCTTCTTCAAGTAAGTGGTCAAACCAGTAACTATTTAAATCATCATCGATGCACATTTCTTGGATAGTCAACTCATGGTCTCTGAGTCTCCAATCTGCTTCCTCGAATTCGGGACATAAATTGTTTGCTTCTCCAGAACTATTGCTTTGTTCACTAAATGAAAACGATTCTGCTATAGGATACTCCTGAGACACATGATGAATTGCCTCTTTTGCATTATCACTCGTTCTAGTTTTATTACTTCTTTTTTTCGTTTTCTTCTCACCATTTCCGCAATGTTTTTCCCCATTAGACGTGGTCGATCCAAGACGTTTCCTGATGTGCGTGTTCCAGAAATTCTTGATGTCGTTATCAGTTCTTCCATGAATTTTCTCAGCAATCTTCGCCCACCTGATCATCATTTCCCGGAATGTTAACTGATAATGTCTTTGGCTCGATCATTCAAATAAAAACGGAGAAAACAGATTATACTCGAGGAGTGTACTTACTTATTTCCTAGTGATGTATGCAATTTCATAATCATTTCAATTTCTTGACTACTGAACTGTTCTCGCCTGATTGTTGGTCTCAGGTAATTCATCCATCGGAGTCTGCAGCTCTTCCCTGACCTTTGAAGTCCTGTATAATATATACGAAAAATTGATACATCCAAAACTATATAATCACGAGTAACATTTTTAGTCTATTACGAACAATTAGGTAGTGTTTGAGTACCTGCTGCTTTAGGCATGAGGGACCAATTCCAAATGCCATATCTTGTGATATAAGCAAATAGCTTTTGGTCTTCCTCAGGACTCCATTTTCCCTTCTTTAAGCTCTCATCAGTTTCCCCATTATTGATGAGCTTCATGGCCAAGAACGAATGAAGGAAAAGTTAAAATCTAATTAATCAACTTAGATGCTTTCCAGATAAGTGGAAATTTATATACTACTATATATGGCTTGTTTGATATTTATATCCATATAGTTGGATTATACTACTTTTTTATATTTGCAAATGGCATTTATTTATAGTTTATTTACAGCACGTAAATTCTTAATTTTCAAACGCAAGTGTTTCTTGTCCTTATTATTGCTCTTGTCAGAAGATTAATGTTATTATTATCACAATTAATGGTATTTTTAAGAGCACATGAGGAGGTTAACTTCTAGTGTATATAGTAGCAGCAGCCTTCTATTTTTGGGCAACTTTACTGCGTTATTCAAGAAAATTCTCAACTATGAGGGATAAAACCCCGGCCAGGGGAAACACTATACACACACTTGACTATTTCCATATTTGTATACCAACTAACAACTCCAATTTTAGTTAATTTTTCAAGGAAATAATCGTTAAACTGGTCCCATTAAGTGGGTTACTAAATTGGTCTCCATAAGTGATATCGATGTGCAAATAGTCCCTATAAGTGTATAGTGGGTGCATATCACTAAATTAACGTATTTGTTAATTATAGACGATAATAACTTAGTTTTGAGGTATTTTTATAGTTTTGATAAATATTTGAGACAAATAATAATATTTTGAATTTTTTATTATTTTCCCCACCTTCCTCCCATCCCCTATTAAAGTTGCCTCAGAGCATTCGCAACAGATTTCCTAAAACACTTCATATTTCATATTTAGAATAGAAAAAGGTAAAGAAAAGCAAAAAGGTACCAAGTAGCAGATTCTCTATCTCTACAAACTTTATCAAATATTATAGGGAGTACCTTATATTTACACATTCCTCAAACCACTTTTGTTCTTCATATCAAGTGTTGTAAGTAATAAATAAGGAATCTGAATTTGTGCAAAAGTTAAAATATACTTCCTAAATTTAATAAAGTAGTATAAGGAGTTGATTTTAGAAAAAAAAATTAAGCAATATAGTGCGAATGCTCTCAAATACCGTACTAAACTTTAAAATAAGGTCAAATTTATATTTTTACAACAAAATATTCTTTAAATTAGTAATTCTAATCCAAAATAGATTTAAATTTTATTTCGTTTTAACCCTATGATGGACAATAAGTAGAACAACTTTCTAGTTGCTAACATTGATAAGGCGCAACCTGGGTCACTGGGTGTCGCTTAGTTTAGCAAGCAAATAGAGGGCAAAAGGCCAGATGATGTTATTGAAAATATTGTATAATTTTGATAGTTAATTTTTTATGTGTTTTTTTTTAGAACAGTACATTCGAAATCATTATTTAAATAATGAAATTGATTCGGAATAATATTTTATATTTAATTAATTTAAATTTATTAAAATATTGAAAGATCTCTTAGTAATATGACGAGCAAACGACCTTTGACTTGTTGACCAATATAGGAGTAGTTTGTTTGAGTTTGTCGTCAAGCAACCACTAAATCACGCGGTATTCAACATTTCATCAGATAGAAATTCGGTCAAACAATACAATTTCCACTAAAAGGAAAGATCGACACACGCCCTTCTATCTTAGACGATAATTTGCTAAAATAAAATATATTATTCATCTTTCATTTCCATTATTATAATTAATTGTTTAAATTATTTATTATTATTATTATTAGTGAATGTAATTGGTGACTTACATTAGGGCTAGTTGAAGTTTGGTCTTTGTTAGTGACATTTTTTTTAATAATTTAGTGTTCTAGGTGTTACCATATATAGTATAGTTTGATCTCCTCCGCTCCATACTTTTACAACCCACCATTATCACTAAATCTGCTATTACCTTTGTTCGATATATAAAAAATTGTTTAGACGTGGAGGCAAATCAAAACATTTTATTATTGATTGATAATATTCTTTATGGGGTTGATATAATATTATCTCTTCTAATATCTTAATAAAATACCTTTGAGCTATAAAATTATCTCCTATACTGAGATGGAAGGAGTATTAGTTAGACGTTGATACATATAGGGATGGTGTTTGTTTAAAAAGAGTAAATTGGTGAAATAGGGACTATTAGTGCTGACGGATTGTAGTTTAGTCTCCAATAGTGACATTATTATTGCAGTTTAGTATTCATAGTAGTAAAAAAGTTACAGATTGGTCTTCGGATTAACTTCTCTATTAATAATTAGCGGAAACACGCAATTGGGAGAAAAAATAAAATTATAAAAATTTGAAATCATATTTATTGGCTAAAATTAAAAACTTTACAAACACATTTGACAGTGATTTAAAAGACTTTATCATCAGATAGAAGATGTTTAATTTGTAAAGTTTTTGTTTATGGTTCAAATATGATGTTTAAATTTCTTAAACTTCTTTTTTTGCCCCAAAAGTAATCACTTATAACATGTAACCGTTAGTTATTATCGAAAAAATTAAATTAGGACCGATATGCAATATTTTTTTGTCATTATTATCAAGGATTAAACTGCAACCTGAAGATACTATCGAGAATGTTTCAACAATTACTTTTTGTTTAAATAGATCAACTAGTATATATGGGTTGGAGCTTGTATGGTTCCTTTAGTAGGAATTGTTTGAAAAGAGGATAATGAAGGGAAAGGGCGGGGAAGGAAACATGCCAAGTTGATTAAAGTGTGGGTCTAAAAATGGCATATAACAAACATCTCGTTAACTTTACTGAAATAGCAAGCTACCCCAATAGTGACCCTTTTCTCACAACTCCTTGTTATAGTTTACCGTGGTCGCTATTATATACTAAAAATCAATACAGTTAGGTACGATTGTGCAAGTGAAATCACTTGATCATCGGCTCTTTTGATAGCGCTCAAATATGCCGTCTAACTGTAAACTTGAATGTCTTTCAAGTATAATATTACACTAGTGATTAGAGTTGTAAATAGGCTGAACTATGACGAAGGTAGTAGTATTTTTGAGTTTGGTCCGCACAGGTTTGAACCTTACGTTCAGTTTGGTCCGAAATATGCGATCTGCACCGAACCTTATTACTTTAGATTCAGTCCAAATTGTGCTAACTGGATAATACTATTTGTGAACCATTCGAAAAAATTCGATTCATTTTGCAAAAAGTTCTATGCGATTGGGCATTTGGGCAGATGAGAGGGAGATAGGTGATGAGTAAGAGATGAAGATATGTAAAAGGCTGATGAGAGGGAGATGAGTGATGAGTAGGAGATGAAGATATGTGAAGTGTAAGTTATTTTTATGATTTAGGATATTATTCTTAGGGCTTTCAAATCTGAACTTTCATATTATAAATAGGACAAAACACTGTATTAATATGCAAGTCGAACTAAATTAAACCTTTTGATACGGTTCACTAAACCTTAGATTTATCTTTTGGTGTGATTATCATGAACTTATGGTACAATGCGTATTAGCACTCACATCAGCTCCCTCATATTTTCCTCTATAATTCACTCGTAACTGCCATTTTCTTATTTTTGGCACTAGCATTTTATGTTTGTGCTTTAGCAGCTTCCCTATTATTCACCAAACATTAAAATTAATATTTCAAATATACAAATATTTTTAAAATTTTCAACAACTATATCTTTTAAAGCGCGTATGTGACTCAAATAACTTACGAATAAATTGTAAATTTTCTCATAAGATGTCAATAAATTTTTGTAAGGTAATTCTTTTATTTTAAATTTAAAAGTAAATTTTAATATATTTTGTAGTTCAATAACTTCAATACTATTACTTACTTGAAAACACAACTTGCCTTTCAACCTTTGAATAAAAAATAAATTGATTTAATTAAAATCATTAGCAAAGAAAATGGCGGCAAAATTTTGGAGAGGTCGAAAATAGTAGGAAGTGAGCAGATTCTTTAAGGGAAGAAGAAAAAATTGTGGTAACTGCAATATTGGCACTGGTGAATATTTGTACCATTCATTGGTGTGTGAAAAAAAAGTGTGGGCCCAAATTATTTTAGGGGAGCTGATGTAACACTATTTTTTTGTATTCTTAGTTTTTCAAGCCCAAAAATAACTTTTGAGGGATCTGATGTGAATGCTCTTAAATGTTCTCCACCTACCATTGAAGAGAATTTAAGCTTGTTTTCATAATTCCCCCCTCCTTCCACATGATGTCATCAACATGGTGATCTATTCTTTATAAGAACATTAAAACGTTAATAAGATAAAACAAAATGTAAAGATAATTGTTAAAATATATCCAGATAGGTTGTATTGCATTATATTTTAATCTCGCTCGGTAAATATATATACAATTTGGATAAATAATTTTTGATAATATATACTTTATGTACATCTTATTTCCTTTTATGGAAACATATACTTTAACGGAAAGATAGACTAAAATGTAATTACTTCTCAAATATATACATAAAAATGAATAGTACCAGATATGGAACTTAGTGATAATCCTACAATTAACGCCTTAGGAGGGACATGAATAATTTTGGGGAGTTTTTTTTATGGTGATGGAGAATAATGGTGGTTTATGAATTTGGGGATGAGCATGGTGGTGGTTGAGGCCTGAGGGCGGTGGTGGTGATATTCAACCCAAGAAAAGCTACTTTAATGTTGGTAGGTAAAAGTTAAAATTGATGGTTGATGTACTAGTGGTATTTTTTCCAATTTTAATTTCTCACAATTATAATATCATGCATATATGTGATGAAATTAATAATGTATTTTTTCTGAGATTTGAAAGTTTAATTTGAAAGTAAACTTTACCAGTATAGTAAAACTTCTATAAATTTATACTCTATAAATTAATAATTTCTCTAAAATAATAAATTTGTCCGGTCCTGATTTGGACTAATTAAAAAAATTAACGAAATCGATAAAATAATAAGATATTACTTTTAAAAAAAATTCTTTATAAAATAAGGTCTCACGAAAATTATAAATTAATAATCCTTAATAATTGAAATAATGTAATTACAATTTATTTAAAATTGACTCTATAGTAGTTTATTTTTTCTTAAAATTCAAATCACATTGGAGTTCATCTCTAATTTTTCTTATTACATCCATTAGTTCCGGTATAGTGTTTTCGAATTGTAACATAAATTTGTGAAGAGTTTAGAGACACCAAAAGAGCTTCTTTTCGAGTAACAGGTTCCAAAGACACAATATCATCTTCAATTTCATCACCAACATTGTTTTCGATGGATGATAATATCATTAAACTTTTCATGTTATTAAACCCTACATATACTTATGCAAAAACTCTTCATTACATGCAAAAACTCTTTAAATTAATTTTTATTAATTTATATATAAGTTAATAACTTTCTAAATTAATAAATTTGGCCTATCCCTACATTATTAATTTATAGAAATTTTACTGTTAGAAATAGATTCGTCCCATTTAACAAACTTTGCAAGTAATTTACGAATAGATCAACTTCAATTAATACTATGAAGATATTCTCTTTCGAATTTTTAATTTGATCAGAACAAAAGAAATTTTATGTGATGAAATTAATAGGATATTTTTTCTGAAATTTGAAAGTCTCGATTGATAATATAGTTTCTAAATCTTGGAGAAAGTTACATTCTATATCTCCATTTCTATATTTGTATTATATTTAGATATTTACGAGTGATGAACATGACGAAAGATAGTTGATGTCATCCATCAGACGTCATAGTGCCAATAGGACGGAGTTGCATGTATCTTTCCGATATGTCTATTATGAATAGCAAGTTGAGACTGCAAAAATCCTTGAATAATCATACGACTTACCTTTCATTAATTATGTCCACCCATTTGTGTCTGATGTGCTAGCTGTCCTTTTCTCTCAACACCATAAGGTTTCTAAATTAGTGTCTTCTTACCTAGAAATTCATGAAATGTCAAATTAGCCACAATAAATATTCAGTACAGCTTCACCGCCCAACGTTAATGCCCTAGCTCACTAAATTAGAGTCAATTCTAGTTATTATCCTAGTAAGTACGGTTAAGTTGTCATTTAGCTTGAAAAAAATGGGTGTGTTGCATATTTGACCCCTAAAAAAGTAAAATTAAGTTTACTATTCTCCGAAAAGTGACAAAAATTAACATTTACCCTAGTTTTTGGATATTGAATATAGAGACGAACATGCAACATACATTAATCATTAGGATCATACATGGTGTAGCAACTGTGCTACTTTCGAAGATGAATTGTGTTAGTTACTACTCACTGGAGCCAAACTATAACTTGAACACGCTAACTATACCATATGCACAATTAACTCGACTAAACTGTACTAAAATGAATACTCAAATATTAATATTTTCATTTTGAATGATGAAATAAAAAATTCATATTAAAATCTGAAGTTTATATTGTTAAGTATAGTTTCTGTTCAGGAAAAATGTTTTGACCTGATCGTGCATTTGTCATGCACGTTCATTCTTTTTATTATGAAAAAAATGATCACACGAAATTACGCTAACAATTCAAACCAAATTGTGAACGAGATTTTTGTGGAAATAAATTAAAAGTTCTTAGAATATCAAGTAAACCCCAAAAATAAGGTAGGAAGATTATTATGCTCTGGCATTTACACTTTATAGTCAAATTCCATGAGCTTGACAAATGACAATATTTTCCTTCCTTTAGGTATTATTATTGACTAGTTCACTTATTTCTAGAGAAAGAAGAAGACTTACTGATTATTGTTCAATGAATTGTTGTCATTTGGCTATAAAATAATACACTATCACTGTAAGTTCGATGGAATTTGATGGTGTGAACATTTTTATTAAATACTTATACAATTTATGTATTATTTTTCCTCCTCACCTCTAATATAGTCTTCGGATATAGCTCAATTAATAAAAAATTAGAGTGTAAATTATCAAGCAGTCCCGTCTTCTCATGTAACGCATGTTCGATTCCCACTGGGACAGACCTTGTATTTTGAAATGGTTAATGGACAAACTCTAGTCTCCTGATAAGACGAGACACATCCCACACCAATCTCAAACATCATACCCAGATTAAGGAATTGTCAGAACCCTTAATTTGAGGGTCTTAAATTTTTTATACAGTCAACCAGTTATTTGTTAATATGATTTTAAATAGTGTAATTTTAGTGCATTTTGTTTCACATTAACATATTGTTGCACATTAATTATCATAAGTAGCACAATTGTATAATATGGTGAACAATCTTTCACGTTCATCCATATTGTTGATGTCTTAAAAAGGGCCTATTTGCAGTACTTTGACACTTTTAAAGTTCGTATATGTTAAGATGCACATCTTACATCGGAAGTCGATGTTCTCGTGAGTCAATATATAAAATCTTGGGTTACTCCCTTTATTGTCAATTGGTTTTAGAGTGGAACCCATACACTCTTGACATGGTATCATGAGCCAAACTCGAGTTAATGAGACACGTGTAACCCGCCGATATTGTTCCGGTAAGTAATTCTGGCAAGGAAAACTCCGCCTACGATTGGGTTACACGTGAGGGAAGTGTTAAGATGCAATCCCATATCGAAAATCGATTTCCTCTCGGGTCAATATATAAGATCATGGGCTACTCCCTCTATTGCCAATTAGTTTTAGAGGGAGTAGCCCAACGGAACCAAAATACACCAAGAACGATTTAAATTAGCCATTAATTGTCCAACTAATAAGTCAATAGTCCTCGTCAGTAGCGGAGCCACATTGGTTCACGCCTGTTTACTCGAACAAACACTTCTTTTTAGAAAAAAATATTATATTTCAATATACTTAAGTGTTTTGAACAGACACTCTAAAACTCCTAAATCGACTACTGATCCTCGTGATGACACGTTCTAGTTGTCTATTTTAATCTTTAGATGTTAACCTGTCATTTGTTGACAATAATAATTATTCACTCTTTTTCTTAATATATTGTTTGATTAAAGTTATTACACATTGACATTGTCAGATACGGAGTTTGGTTGGGACGGCATATTTGTTAAAGATTACGCAGGTGTCCTAATAAGATGAGCTCAACGAGAACAGAAATCTCGTGTGTAACAGAAGGCTAAAAACTCATTTGATTGTGATTTTCAGTATGAATACGAACCGTAAAAACGTGACATAACGATCTTCCTTCTTCCAAATAAGTGCATGCAATATCAATACTATATATAAAGTGGACATGATAGAATTGTTGGTGAAACCCAGGAAAATATTCAAACTAGCCATTTGTCACTGTTATTGATTGTCACTTGTCCAAATTTAATTAACATACTTAAAAGGTAATTATTCGTAGTTTTTATTTTTATTATAATTAAAATAATTATTAATCTATCTATATAAAATAATGTATAAGTTTCTTTGTATATAATTTAAACTAAATTAAAATTATTATGATAAGCAACCAATAATTATACAAAACTAGTTGTTTGTGCACAGTCCAACCTGTGGGAATTCATTCTTATTCACAGTTATATTTTTGTATAATTTATTTATTATTTTTAAAATTTTGTAACATATATGATAAAAATATCAAAAAAAAATTGTTTACAACTGAAAGATGAATTTGAAGAAACATAAATGCATTAATATTAAATACAAAAAATACAATTAGTTAAAATTACATGATGAGTAATTAAAATATAAATAGGAGTTATTTTTAATATTAACAAATGTCATTTTCTGATTGGTTAGAAAAGATCATGGGGCTTCAAATGAAATAACTAATTCCCTCCTTTCCATATTATATATGGTGTAGATTTTTAATATCAACAAATGTCATTTTCTGATTAGTTAGAAAAGATCATGGGGCTTCAAATGAAATAACTAATTCCCTCCTTCCCATATTATATATGGTGTAGATATACTACTATATTTATGATTATCAATTTAAACATAATCTGAAACATAATAACAAAAATGTGCACAATTGTTATTTAGTCATTAGTTTAATCTAAACACTACTCGACGGAGAAAATTGCTGAAATGGTCCCCGATAGTAAGATCGAGTTGCACTTTGGTCCCCAATAGTTACACGGTTGCACGTTAGTCCCCGAAAGTGGCAAAAAAGTTGCACTTTAGTCCCTACGCCAAGTTTTCCGCTAACATTTCAGGTTTAGGCGTTAAAACTGGGGTAAAAATATAATTTTTAAGACGTAAAGTTAATTTTTTGCCCCAATTGGTGCTAAAATGAAACTCCACAACCCTAATTGGGGTGAAGAAAAAATGGAACTTTGGCTGGAGGGGGTTGTGGAGTTTCATTTTGGCACCAATTGGGGAAACAAAATCAACTTTAAATATTTAAAATTATATTTTTACCCCAATTTTAACTGTTAAACCTGAAATGTTAACGTAAAACTTGACGTGGGACTAAAGTGCAACTTTTTGGCCACTTTCGGGGACTAACGTGCAACCGTGTAACTATTGGGGACCAAAGTGCAACTCGGTCATACTATCGAGGACCATTTCAACAATTTGCTCCTACTCGACATGACTATAACAAAACTTTTTGACACTGTAGAAAACACATACATATATTTAAAATATAAATAAATTACATAAGCCTTGGTTGTTATGGGAAATGTTGATAACAATAGTTACATACCTTAATCACACATAATTATTTTTAACAAAAGTGCATAAGTCATTCATCTGTTTAATTGATTTATTAACGGATCGAGTAAAGTTTAAGCAAGTCTAGTTTTTCAAACGAGTACAACTTCAAACTCATATCCCTCGTTAACTATTGAGCTTTCTATTGATTCGAATATTCGAGTGGATAACGGATTACCTGTTACCCGACTCAGTGCGAGTACCATATATAAGTGATGTGACTTGGGGAAGGAGAAAGAAAAAAAAAGGAGGAGACATTTTTGTATTTACACATGTAAGGGTGTTATTTAAGAAAACAAGATATTAAGTAACTTCTCACATGATTTCATTAACTTATTTTATTTAGCGAAAATTTTCATTTTCATCTACCAAAATATAGCTCTAATTTAATTACTATTCCTATATATCTTTTCCAATGAGAAATTTGTCTAATTAACATTTTGAAACAAAAACAAAAATCAATTTGAAACACTCATAATAAAATATGAGACTAAATAGAAATTTACCTTTACGTAAAGATAAAAGTATATTTTCTCTTTCTTCATATTCTTCTTCTTTCCCAACCCTCAATGCGTTCTCCACCATTGCCCTTAGCCCCCCAAAATCACGACGTTACCTCTTCTACCACCACGCCCCCAACGACCACCTCTACCTCTACCCCTTCCACTAGTATTAGCCACCCCCAACAGTTTTCCCTCCTTCAACTGCCCCACCCCTTTTGACCTCCCTGCCCCTTTTCTTAGCGACCACCCCTACTCCCTACCCCCTTCTAAATCCATTACCACCCCTCATTCCCCTCAACCTCCTCTTTCCCCTACCCCTCAAACTGTCATTGTTACCATATTATTAGATATTAGATTAATCTAGAATGTTTCTTTAAAAAATATTGAATGTAACATTTTACAATTTTTGTCTTAAACCATTCCAAGTTTCAATTTTTCAACTATGACCTAACATTTTACAATTTTATATCCTAAATAATTCAATTCTTCAAGCGATCCTAAATAATCATATATAATCCTAAAGTAAACATTTTTCTAATTTTATACTAATTATGTAATACCCGGCCCTGAGTGGGCGATGTGATATATTTGATATGATTTGATTGGTACTACTCATATCATCAAGATGCATCTTCTTTTCGGTAGCCAACTCTGAAGAACTCCAAAGTTAAGCGTGCTTGACTTGGGGTAATTCTAGGATGGGTGACCCACTGGGAAGTGTCCCAGTGAGCACGTGAGTGAGGACAAAACGTGCTGGAAAGACCCGTGATGGTTTGTGAGGCCAGTCCATCAAATCAAATAACGTTCCGACCCGGCGTTCCGGGGCGGGGCGTTACAAATGGTATCAGAGCCGAGCCGTCCGGAATTGTGAGATGAGTCTCACACGGATGGTACGGTCCTGGATGTGGATTTGGATGTGGATCAACGAGGACGTTGATTGTTTAAGTGGGGGAGATTGTAATACCCGGCCCTGAGTGGGCGATGTGATATATTTGATATGATTTGATTGGTACTACTCATATCATCAAGATGCATCTTCTTTTCGGTAGCCAACTCTGAAGAACTCCAAAGTTAAGCGTGCTTGACTTGGGGTAATTCTAGGATGGGTGACCCACTGGGAAGTGTCCCAGTGAGCACGTGAGTGAGGACAAAACGTGCTGGAAAGACCCATGATGGTTTGTGAGGCCAGTCCATCAAATCAAATAACGTTCCGACCCGGCGTTCCGGGGCGGGGCGTTACAAATTATATCTAACTAATTAAGTAATTTCAACAAACAAACTAATCTAATTTCGAAATAGTTAATAATAATTACAAGTTAACTAATAAATGCAAACTAATTATTTCAATAAACAAAATAACTAATTAATTCAAACTAAAATTACAAAAACACTTACTTGAACTATGTATGATCTCGAAATTAGATGTCGGACGTGGTGGTGGACGTAATTGTGCCGTTGATAGGGTGTAGTAGGTATGAACTTTGGGTGGAGGTGGAAATGAGTAGTTATGGAATGGAGGAGAAGAAGGAGAATGGGAGAAGGGAGGAAGGAGGAGGAGGCGAGGTTTTGAGGTTGGGGCTCACCGGTTCTGTAACTCGCTGCTCACTGTGAATATCGATATCTCGCTCAAACATATATATATATATATAGAGGAAATTGTCGGAATGGTCCCAGTAAATATGTGCCCGTTGCACTTTGGTTCCCGTTAGTTAGTGGTCTGCCGATATGATCCCAGTAATTGATACATTTGATGCACTTTAGTCCCTAATTTAAGTTGAACGTTAAAAATAGACGGAAAATCGGGTTTGTGGGCAAATTCTAAAATCTAATCGTTAGTTTAGGTAAAAAGTGGATGACAAATTAATTTGGGGCAAAAGTAGAAACTTTACACTTTATTATCTCAAACATCATCTTTATTCGCCATTATTGTCCGAGAAATCGAGCAAAACCCTCCTCACCATCTTCATCTTGTCACGTTTCGTCCTCTAAAAATCTTGGGGGGGAAATTGAAGAAAAGCTCCCCGTCAACAGCGTACCCCCTGACTATTTCAATTCGGCACCCTCCCTGCTCAACGGAGAGCGACAACTTTACGGCCTCAGGAGACCTCCGGCAGCTCCACGTTCGATCTGGACTAGGTATGTTATTTTTTTAAGCAATTAATATCTGATTGTTAATTCATACCAATTTTTTGCTGTTTTGATATGTAATATAAATCTGAGTTTTTGTTAGTTTGATGTTGGATATAAATTTGAATTTTATCTATTTTTTAAGCAATTTTAAACATGTTCCAGAAGTATTTGATGAAATGTCTAAATGAAGTGGTTAATGATAAGTAAGAAGTGATTTCTTAATTGGTATTGCAGGTAGAGGATAATGTTGTCTTGGAGGTGGATTCTTCAGTGGGGAGTTCGAGTTTGTGTTCGAAAGTTTTAAACGATGAAGGTTCAAGAATCGACAAACAAGATCAAGATATAATTTTTTTAGTTAGCTTTAGTTTATTTTTGTGTGTGGATATTTTTAGATTTCTATGTTTATTTTGTACGATAACATACCATGTATATGAATATTAAATCTTGTATGTTAGGATGAATTATTTCATTTGTATTTTATATTTTATATTAATTAAATAGTCATGAATAATAAATTTTGTATCTGAGATGGATTATTTGATTTATATTTATATTTTGTACTACTCAAACATATATGAATAATAAATTTGATATCTTAGGTAAATTATTTGATTTGAATTAACTAAATATTAATGAATAATAAATTTTGAATCTTAGATGGATTATTTGATTTATATTTATATTTTGTATTACTTAAATATATGGATAATTAATTTTGTATCTAATGATGAATTATTTGATTTATATTTTTATTTTGTATTTATATATTTTTTAGTGTTTACAATTAAATTGTAATCGCATTTCCCTCTAACATAAGGGTTAAATTTATGTTTTTGCCCCAAAACCAATCACTTTTCACTAATTTCCGTCTATTTTTAACGTTCAGCTTAAATTAGGGACTAAACTGCACCAAATGTATCAATTAATGGGACCATTTCGGCAGACCACTAACTAACGAGGACCAAAGTGAACGTAACGAACACATATTTACTGGGACCATTCTGACAATTTCCTCTAATATATATATATATATATATATATTAAACGATTTGGACAACCTTCCCGCGAAGTGTCATCCAAGTTAACATGTTTTTTTTTTTAAACAACTTGGACGACACTCCCGTGGGGTGTCGTCCAAGTGAAACATGTTTTTTTATTTTAATTTTTTCTTTTAAATCACTTAGACAACACCACGCGGGAGTATCATTCAAGTGCCACTTGAACGACCCTTTTCAGAAGTATTGTCCGAGTAGATGTCGTTCAAGAGCCTTTTTGTAGTAGTGAACAACCACTTTCCCCATACTTTAATCCCTAAAATGTCCCGGCATAACTCAACGTATGTCCCCTCGAATGTACTTTAGAAATTGATTATCCTATCATCATTCAAAAGGACATTTTAGGGATGAAAGTGGACTACCGCGTAACAGTGGCTGCTTGACTCTCAAAGTGCTTGTTCTGCTGCCGTCACAGTAATCACAATTTAACTTGGCTGGCTACTTTCCATTATAGGAAATAGTTTAACAGACTACTAAACAAAATTTAACTTACAAAATTAGCAATAATAGAAGGCTGCTCCTACTAAAACAACTTCAAAATATATCTCCATTTTACCCTTGCTATTAATAATTAGAAGATACCCTTATCAAGAAAAAAATATTCTCAATAATCAGATTAGTACACTAAGGACAAGATGCATTATTTCTTAGTTATTGTATGTGTGTATTCTATATATATATATATATATATCGTCAATGTTTTTTTATTAATTTGATTTCATAAACCAAAAAATGCATTTATATATGAGCCAAACATGTTGTTATTGGTCGGCATCCTAGCTTGATCATTAATATTTAACAATAAGCTGTCCTAATTCCTATACATTTTCTGGGTATGAAGCTCATGAATGGAAAAATGGATAGCTTAAAAAAGGGAACATGGAGTAATGAAGAAGATAAAAAATTAATTGGTTATATCAAACAATATGGCATTTGGAATTGGTCTCACATGCCAAAGGCTGCAGGTTTAATTTGGATATCATAGTATTTCTTGATTTTGCTTCTCCTGTATATCATCATTTGTCCTATTATGTTGGAGTTTCATGATTTGGAATAATCACTTCCTTTATTAATTATTGAACTCATAAAAGCTTTCATCATAACCCAAGAATTTGCACTCTTTTAATTGAGGTCCTAGTTTCGAGGACCAGTAAACATAACTAGTATTTCAACTATTAACTACTCTTTCAAATTCTATGTTGAAACATGCAGGACTCTCAAGGTCTGGCAAGAGTTGCAGACTTCGGTGGATGAATTACCTGAGGCCTTCCCTCAAACGAGAATGCTATAGCGCAAATGAAATAAAAACGATTATCGAACTTCACAAATCACTTGGAAATAAGTAAGTCTGCTAAATATTTCCATCAGTCTATTGATTGAGTATATAACAATATGGTATATGGTATATGCAATCGCGAGTGGTGAACCAATTGTGGAGATAGGGGTATTCTGGGGAATCAGGGGATCCCTGGACTATATATTCCTGCCTTCAACAAAATCTGGTCTAAATTTAGGGTTTTGTATTGTTTTTATATATATCAATTTCGATCTAGTAATAATATTGTTCTAGGATAAGGTTTTATATATTCGATCTCATCAATGATAATCTTGATACATAACTATCAGATGGTCGAAGATTGCTGAAAAGTTACCTGGAAGGACTGATAATGGCATTAAGAATTTCTTCAACACGCATCTAAAGAGTCGACACACCACTAAAAATGGTCTTGTTAATGTGACAAATAATCAAGGTGGAACTGAAAAAAGAGTAATAAATCTACATAAACAAAAGAGATCTGTTCCGATACCTAGTTCCTCCATCAATTGTGCAATAGGAACAAGTGAATCGAAGCTTACCAGTAATGAGCCGGCTCTTCTAGGGTTCCCAATAGCTACCGAATCATGTTCATCAAGTGAAGAAAGCTACATTTGTAGTGAAGCAAATGATATCGTGGAAAGTAAGTCAAGTATGAAGGATGAAATGCAATTGCTTGTCGAAGATGTAACACAAAACTCGAAGAATTTAGAGGAACATGTTGAATGGGGATTCCAGGAGAATGAGTTACTGAATGTCCCAGAATATATATTTGATAGTTTTAATGATGATCTGAATAGGTTTTTGTTATGCGATTTTGAGTATCATCTTTGGTAATATATGATCATTATTGTAATGTAATATGTGTTATGTAATCCTAATATCATTTATATGTCATATGTGTGATTACGTTCCTTACAAAATTGATTTATTCATTATAGTTATGATGATGTTTTGGCCCACTAGACTTGTCCACTATGATTCATTAAGAGTGGGCTTGGGACAATTATCGATTTCAATTTGTACAACTAAACGTGTCCAACAAGACAGGCCGAACGGCCCGGTCCCTTAAGTGGCGAACCGGGCCAGCCCCATATTGAATTCGACTAAACCGTCAATATAAGTGTATCGGTCCTGCTCATACCATAAAGAGTAGGGCCATCTACTTTTGCATACTGGACACTTTAAATAAAATTGAAACATTTCATAACAATAACTTTTCCTGCACTTTTCTTAACCAAATTTATTAAAATGAAATCATGAAAAGGGAATATTATTTAAGGAACCAAAATCATCTTTAGATAAAAAGCAAAAGGAGTACGAAATTAGGGTTTTTCTTATAGATAAAAATAATAAAGCTAATAAAGGAAGGTAAATATTCTTTATTTTATATTGTTGCCAGAATACAAAAGAATTTATGTCATAAACATAATAATTTGAAGCAATCATACAAAATTTAGAGAACTGAAAGCGATCCGTTGAAATATCTGACAAAATGGTTCTCCAGTGAAGTGTCAATTCATCAATCTGATTGTGGGCCCGCAAAGCTTTCCGCTCCTTTGATTTAGTGAGACACGAACCTTGTCTAACAAAAATCTGTAAAAAAATCAAATCAATAAAAATATGTAGCAAATTGGGCCTTCTATTGATGTCCAAAAGTCCAAAACAACTCCAACAAACAAAATATCCAACAGTTTGGCATCTAAGGCTGATAAACATTAATGTTTGAAAAATATCTCAGTCGATTCACTATTTATCAAAAATTTCGAATAATTGATAAAATTTATTAATTTTTGAAAGGATAAACTCGTCCATACACATTATCTCCCTCCTAAAAACCCCAAATCCATCTTTATTACTTCATAAACATCTAAAATTAACATTTCACTCCAAACAATAAACCCACTCTTTATCTTCTTTTCATGATCTTCTTCCATTGTTAAGTGAAAATCAAAAATCAAATCATATTTAAAGATTGAGTTCTGTGAGGGAAATTAATGAGATAAAGAATACATAGATAAAGATTAGTGTTTTGTGGCACTAGAAGTTGAGTGGTTTTTGAATCTATCGAAAAAAAGCGAACCACTAGAAGCCAAGAAGCTAGGAACCACTAAAACCTGATCTGTTAATCTGTTATACACACCCGATTTTTAATAGCTGAATTTACTGTTCTGCCATCCCATTATGTGGAAGTATAGTACGTGAGGAAGTTTGATGGGGGACGAAATGGTAATTTCGGAATGGACGAATGAAAAGTCATGAGTGCTGTTTGGACCATCCCTCTTTCCAACTAATCAAGTAATCATTTGGATTTGGCACAATATACTTTCTTAATTATTCATGATTCTGTTCAAGTTAGTTTACTTGAAATGAAAAACTAAAAAGAGTGTGTGTTTGTTTTGGACAAAATGGAAAAGCTTAATGAAATAAGGAATCTTGTTGTTAGTGTTTGTTACATAATCATAGGTATCTTTCCTTGTATAGACAAAACTGTTGCAACTGACACATTAACCATATCCCAATTAATATCCTTTAATACAACCTTAATTTCAGCACAAAATAAGTTCTTGCTTGGTTTCTTTAAGCCTGGAAGTCAAAACAAAATATTTTTGGGCATTTGGTATAATGTTAGTCCAATTCAGTATGTGTGGGTTGCAAATAGAGAGAACCCCCTTAATGATACTTCTGGTGTTCTCAGAATTTGGGAAGATGGGAACTTGGTTATTCAAGACAATGGAGAAAGGATCATTTGGTCTACAGGTTTCAAGAATTTGTCGTCTCGAAACATGGTTGCCCAAATATTGGATTCTGGGAATCTTGTATTGAGAGAGAGTGAAGATGTTACAGGTTTTGTTTGGCAAAGCTTTGATTATCCTTCTCATGCCATTATACCTGGCATGAAGATAGGGTGGGATTCTTCGACGGGTCTAAATCGAAAGCTGACATCTTGGAAAAATGCAGATGATGCTTCTCCAGGGGATTATACATTTGGTTTTGACCTTCATGAATTGCCTCAACTCTTCATGTGGAAGGGTGATTCCAAGAGTTATCGAAGTGGTCCGTGGAATGGGATAGATGTTGGTGGAATAACTTCACAAACGAGGCTCCCGTTTGCCCTGGACTTTGTTGTGAATTCTAATGAGGTGTCCTATCATTATCGACTGTACGATAATTCTTCTATAATCCTGGCAACTTTGAGTTATCTTGGAGTACTTGTAATCCTTCAACTGGATAGAACTGGAAATGATTGGAAAAGTTTGCTTAAGATACCTCTGGACTCTTGTGCTGAATACGGGTTATGTGGTCCAAATGCTGTATGCACTTTAAGTATTTCTCAACTCTGCGTCTGTTTGATTGGTTATACCCCTGTCAATCCAAGAGATTGGGATGTTGGTTGGTGGTCTGGTGGATGTAGAATTGAAGGCTCATTCAATTGTTCTCAGAGGATACAGTTCCAAGAATATGATGACCTGAAGATTCCTGATCTTTTACAGTTCAAAGTGAATACTAGTATGACGTTGGATGAATGTCGAGCAGAATGTCTAAGGAATTGTTCATGTGTAGCATATGCTAATTCATATGCAACTCAAGGTGGGCACGGCTGCTTACTATGGTATGGTGAGCTCATGGATGTCAGAAAGTTATCCAAGGATATAAATCAGAATCTTTTTGTTCGAGTGACTGCAGAACACACAGGTCTGTTAAGATTCCTTGAATTGTTTTGTAATACATACGTTATGAGTCTGACTTATGATATTTCTTGTGTTAGGGATTCATTCAAAGAAGAGAAAGAAGATAGTAATAATAGTGGCACCAATTGTCTCGTCCATCTTGCTACTATTAGTTGTTTTAATTCTCATTAAAAGGTGGACGTCACAGAAAAAAGGTATGTCATGTCTTACAATAGATTTTGACAGAATAGTATAAATAATTGATCTTATGAAAATTCCATCCCATTAATAAACCATGTTCATCTTTACTAGTTAAACTCTCCTGGAATTGTTATAGTGCTCACATTTCAAGTTCACTCTTCTTTTAGAGAGATTAACTTATTATATTGCTGACTTCTGTCTACTTGTGAAAATTCTTGATCTAGTATGTAAGCATTCAGAAGATGCCATGAAAAACTATGATATATTTAGATGTCTTAGCGTCTGAATGCCGACATTTCTCAGTAGATGTTGAGTTCTTTGAAATTAAACTTTCTAGTTTCTATGATAGGTGTTCTTACCAAGTTTCTGTAACATTTCTATCCGCATGTGACATTGTTGTTGTCTTTGTATTGGATTCCTGGTAATATCTCACATTTGTCTGCCAAAGATGATTGGTTTAGCATAATTGTTGATTGGTATTATAGTTTTTGTACCACTAACTTGATTTTAACAAGGATATTCGTCGTTACTAAGAAGCATTAGGACAATATCCATCATTCCTTAGGCATAGCTCAAAGAAACAAAGTTTCATACTCAGTCGATTTCTATTTGTTTGGACATTTGGTTTGAAGTAATATCCCCCTAAAGTTGGCATGCTAAGTTATACTGTATGATTTATCTAATTAGAA
This sequence comes from Echium plantagineum, assembly GCA_003412495.2. Taxonomy (NCBI): domain Eukaryota; kingdom Viridiplantae; phylum Streptophyta; class Magnoliopsida; order Boraginales; family Boraginaceae; genus Echium; species Echium plantagineum. The sequence goes on from CM016562.1 coordinate 12,409,460, forward strand.
ACTACAATCTAGTTACTATTGGGCTGAGGTTTAATCTTTCTTAAGTGATTAATTAACACCTTTCCATTTCAAAAGACTTAAATGTTTTATAACAAAGCCTCTGGAGTCTATGAACTCCCAATTTAACTGATTATCATGGTCCCTAAACCCTACCTAATTACTTTCTTAATAGGTGTGAAACAACAGAACCAAAGTGGGGATGATGAAAATTTAGAGTTGCCTATTTTTGACATTGTTGTGGTTTCAAAAGCAACTCAAAATTTTTGCGATTTAAATAAGATTGGAGAGGGCGGTTTTGGCCCTGTTTACAAGGTAACTAAGTTATGATTCCTCGATTTTGTAATCTTATGAACTATACGAATACTCTATATAGAAAGTTTGTAAGAAAACAAAATAAATGTTTGTTTAATTCAGGGTAAGTTACCAAGTGGTCAAGAAATAGCAGTTAAAAGGCTGTCCGAGAATTCTAATCAGGGGCTCAATGAATTCAAGAATGAGGTCATGCTGATTGCTAAGTTGCAGCATCGCAATCTAGTTAGGATTTTAGGATGTTGCATCTGTGGAAAAGAGAGAATGCTTATATACGAGTTCATGCCAAATGGAAGCTTGGACGCCTATATATTTGGTTTGCACTCAACCCATCATCTACTAACTCAGTTTATAGTATCCAACAAAGAGTCCAGAAGAAATGAGGACTATATATTTCAAGTTATTATGTTTGCCTACTTGTTGTAAACTCTCATCATCCTAATGATGTAAATGTGAAGGGAACTCTTCTAGCTTGGCAGATAACCATTTGCTTGTATGGAGGCGACGATTTGCAGTAATCCTTGGCATTGCTCGTGGACTTGTTTATCTTCACAGAGATTCAAGGTTGAGAATCATTCACAGGGATCTCAAAGCCAGTAACGTGCTACTAGACAGTGAGATGAATCCAAAAATTTCTGATTTTGGCATGGCTCGTGTGTTTGAAGAAGAACAACTATCAGTCAAAACTCGAAGGGTAGTTGGAACATTGTAAGTCTCCATATATTTTCGTTTTTGAGCTGTAAGAGTACTTAAAAACAATGCGTACTATTGAATCATGCTCACTCTGAATTCGACAAACAATGCAGTGGTTATATGGCTCCAGAGTACGTAATTGATGGTGTATATTCCATGAAATCTGATGTGTTTAGTTTCGGGGTGTTAGTTTTGGAAATTATATGTGGGAAGAAGAATAATCAATTTCAGCATCACGATCATGCTTTCAATCTTCTTGGACATGTAATTAAATTCTTTGCTAAAATTTGTTTTACAACACATTTGCACCAGAATTGTGCTAACTTTACTGGGTTGCCACAGGCTTGGCAACTGTGGGTGGAAGAAAGGACCACTGAACTAATCGACCCACTGATGGAGGGTTCATTCCCTGTATATGAAGTTGTTAGATGCATACAAGTTGGCCTCTTGTGTGTGCAACAACGACCAGAAGACCGACCAACAATGCCATCTGTTATCTTGATGTTGGATAGTGAGAGTGCAATGCTACCACAGCCTAAGCGCCCCGGGTACTATACTGAAAGGACCATTGATGGGCAGGATGTAGCACTAGATAACGAGTTTTCAGCAGCGAATGACATTACCCATTCACTGATACAAGGTCGCTAGGTGTATAGACTATATTTAAGCCTCAAAAGTGGCTTCGTTCGACACATTTATACGTGGTCGCTAGGTGTTTACACATTAAGTAAACCATCATGTACGCTGGTTGAGCAATTGAAGTTGGGTTGGGTTTAGGTCCTTAGCAATGGTACTTAAGTGGCATTAGGTACAAATATCAATTTTGTACTCAAAATGCATCTGGTTTCGGTGCAAATATGATGCATCTGATATGTGGTGAAAATTGCCAAGTGAGTAGGAACTAACAGTAAAATGCTTGCTTAGTGTTCTTCTCGAGGCATCAATATGTTCAAGATCTGAGGTAACGCTTTTACGATATTTAATAGGCTTATTTTCATTTTGGACCCTAAACTATAATGAAAATTTCAAATTGGACCCTAATACTATCCTAAGCCTCATATTGGACCCTATACTACGGTTTGTCTCATTTTACCCCCTAAAATGCCAAATATAATGTCATTTCTTTTTATAATAAGGGCAAAATCGAAATAGCACATATATTAAAATTTTGGGCACAATTCACTAATAACAAAACTTATTAAATTAAAAATAAATCCCATGCTTATTTTCATTTTGGACCCTGAACTATCACGTAAGTTTCAAATTGGACCCTGATACTATCATTAGTTATTTGTAAAAACGCCCCAAAAGTTTGATATATGTGATAATCCGAATTTGCCCTTCTTTTAAAACGAAATTCAATATAAAATTGGCATTTGAGGGGGCAAAATGAGACAAAACGTAGTATAAGGGGCAATTTGAGGCTTATGATAGTATCAGGGTCCAATTTGAAACTTACGTGATAGTTCAGGGTCCAAAATGAAAATAAGCCTATTTAATATTGCGTTCTACTTAGGCTTTCGGGATATTGTATTGAACTGTTAAGGAAAAATGTGTTGACATACGACTTGATCTCATATTCTACATATTTTGAATTGATATTGTCTTTTACTACAAAATATATTTCCTAACACAAATTTCAACATGTGAAACATATCATTTGGAAAAGGAACTCTTAAGTCATCTACGATGAGGTATTGAATAACTAAATTCAACTATTTAATGCTTACAATGGTGTGTTGAATAAAAGTGTTGAATTGAAGTGGAAGAGCAAAGTGTTGAATTTCTCAAGTGGACCATTGTGTCATATTAATATTCCTTACGGTTTTTTACTTGTCCTTTTAGCAAAAAGGTTTGTCTTTTTACTTGTCCTTTTACATCTTCAAGATAGTTTTTGGTTTAGTTTTCCTAGTATGATCTTGTCATTAAATGAACATAGATTCTAGTTTTATCTTGAAATTTGAAGTCTAAAACAACAACTAAAAAAACGGAAATATTTTCAATCCGATAGTCTTGCAAAATTGTGGTCAAAGCTTTGATTTTGTGTCTTAATTTCCATTCAAACTCTAGTAATATTCATGGAAATGATGTTGAACACATTTAGCTGTGTTCTTTAATCTATCAAAAACCACTAGAAGCCAAGATGCTATGAACCCACTAAAAGCCAAGATACTACAGACAGAAGATGACTTAAGACACTTGCTTTTATTTCACACGATGAAACAACTTGGATTAATATAACCTCAATGTTGATATATTATTCGAATTTAGTCAAAAATGGGTTACTAATGGAGTACTTAATCATTTTTGCTTCATTATCACTCTTCATTCAGTGTTAAATTTAGTCAAATCACCCCCCCAACCCCACAAATCTACTAACCAACAATGTTGGTGAGTGGACGAATGAATAGTCAACAATCAACATAACAACATGAGAGCTATTTTGACCATCACTTCATCCTACTAATCAAGTAATCATTTTGAATTTTCTATAATGTTTTCGTAATTAGTTAAGGTTCTGTTCAAGCTACTTTACTTCTAATTAAAAAACTAGCAAGAGGGTATGTTTGTTTTGGACAAAATGGTGAAGCTTAATGAAATGAGGAATCTTCTTGTTACTGTTTGTTTCATGACTATTAGTATCTTGTCTTGTATAGAGACAATTGTTGCGACTGACACATTAACAGGATCCCAATTGGTATCCTTTAATACCACCTTACTTTCAGCACAAAATAAGTTCTTGCTTGGTTTTTTTAAGCCTGGAAATCAAGATAAAATATTTTTGGGCATTTGGTATAATGTTAGTCCAATTCAGTATGTGTGGGTTGCAAATAGAGAGAACCCTCTTAATGATACTTCTGGTGTTCTTAGAATTTGGGAAGATGGGAACTTGGTTATTCAGGACAATGCAGAAAGGATCATTTGGTCTACAGGTTTCAAGAATTTATCGTCCCGAAATATGGTTGCCCAAATATTGGATTCTGGGAATTTAGTATTGAGAGAGAGTGAAGATGTAACAGGTTTTCTTTGGCAAAGCTTTGATTATCCTTCTCATGCCATTATACCTGGCATGAAGATAGGGTGGGATTCTTCGACAGGTCTAAATCGAAAGCTGACATCTTGGAAAAATGCAGATGATGCTTCTCCGGGGGATTATACATTTGGTTTTGACCTTCATGGATTGCCTCAACTCGTCATCTGGAAGGGTGGTTCCCAACGTTATCGAAGTGGTCCGTGGAATGGTATAGATGTTGGTGGAATAACTTCACAAACTAAGCTCCCTTTTGCCATGGAATATGTTGTGAATTCTACTGAGGTGTCATATCATTATCGACTATATGATAATTCTTCTATACTCCTAGCAACTTTGAGCTATCTTGGAGTACTTGAACTCTTTCAACTGGATAAAACTGGAAATGATTGGAGAATGTTGCTTAAGATGCCTCTAGACTCGTGCGGTGAGTATGGGTTCTGCGGTCCGAATGCTGTCTGCACATTAAGTATTTCTCAACTCTGCGTCTGTTTGACTGGTTATACCCCTGTCAATCAACGAGATTGGGATGTTGGCTGGTGGTCTGGTGGATGTAAACTTGAAGGTTCATTCAATTGTTCTCAGAGGATACAGTTCCAAGAATATGATGACTTGAAGATGCCCGATCTCTTACAGTTCAAAGTGAATACTAGTATGTCGTTGGATGAATGTCGAGCAGAGTGTTTAAAAAATTGTTCTTGTGTAGCATATGCTAATTCAGATGCAACTCAAGTTGGGCACGGCTGCTTACAATGGTATGGTGAGCTAATGGATGTCAAAAAGTTATCCCCGGGTATTAATCAGAATCTTTTTGTTCGAGTGACTGCCGAACACACAGGTCTGCTAAAATTCCATGAATATATTATGAATTGTTTTGTAATACATATGTTATGAATCTGACTTATGCTATTTCTTGTGTTAGGGATTTATTCGAAGAAGAAAAAGAATGTAGTAATAATAGTGGCACCAATAATTTCTTCCATCTTGCTTCTATTAGTTGTTTCAATTTTCATTAAAAGGTGGACGTCACAGAAAAAAGGTATGTTACAATAGATGTTGACTGATAGTAGGAATAATGATCTTATGAATATTCGATCCCATCAATAAACTATTTACTAATTAAACTCTCTTGGATTTGTTATATTGCTCACATTTCAAATTCATTCTTCTATGGGAGAGGTTAATTTATTCAAAAAGTGTCTGAAGCCATAATGATGTGATGAAGTGTAAACAGGAAGTTAAATTGAATGTTATTACATTGCTTCTGTCTACTTGTGAAAATTCTTGTTCTAGTCTATAAGCATTTAGAATTTCAGATGTCATGATAAAATTGAACTATGATATATATAGAAGAATTGGAGTCCGAGTTCTGACATTTCTCAGTAGATGTTGAGTTCTTTGAAATTAAACTTTCTAGTGTCTGTTGTAGGTGTTTTACCGAGTTTCTATAACTTTGCTATCCACATGTGACATGCGTTGTTGTCTTCATATTGGCTTCCTATTAATATTGTACATTTGTCTGCCAAAGATGATTGGTTTATGATAATTCTTGATCAGTTTGTAGTTTTGTACGACTAACTTGAACTTTTAGCAAGGATATTTGTCTCGACTAAGAAGCGTGGAGACAAAATTCATCATTCCCTTGGCAACAAGGAAAGGAAACAAAATTTCATACTCTTTCAATTTCTATATGTTGGACATTTGGTTTCAACAAATCATCCTCCTATAGTTGACATGCTAATTTATATGAGTTACCTTTAAAATTATTAGATTTATGTAATTAGAAACTACAATCTAGTAACTATTGTGTTGTGGTTTCATCTTTTTCAAGTGATTAATTGATACCCTACCATTTCAAAAGACTTCAATGTTTTATAACAAAATCATTTTATTTATTTGCTATGAAATCTCCAATTTGCACGAATTATTACACTGCAACATGGAGAGTGGAATATTCGAAACACAAAATTATGAAGATAAAGGAGAGACATCACTAAGATCTTGTAACTTCAAGGAAAAACATCAAGTATTTGTAACAACATTGATGGATTACTACGATTATAGAGATAATAGGAGCATAAAAGATAGGATAAAGGGGAGAATAATTGAGGAGAGGAAGATAGAGAATTAGAGAGAAGAATAAACTTACAGAGAGAAGCTAATTCATTTCACTTTTTAATTAGATAAGAGCTTACATTCTCTATTTGTAGAGGTCATATATGAAATACAAATAACTAATTTACTAGATGTTTAATATGTGATCCTTGGACATTTTCTTTGGGTGCATGCTCGATTGCTTATGACATGCTTGGGTCATGACAGTATTTTGAAATTGAAGGAGTACTAACTTCAGCTCAAACTGAGGAGAGTTTTAATCCTTCCATATGTCCCTTACAATTCTAAATGGAGATAGTTCTCGGTTGAAATACAAGAAACTTTTACAGCATAACTCAAAGCCTCTGGAATTTTTGAACTCTCAAGTTAACTAACCTATCATGGTTCCTAAACCCTACTTAATCTTCTTATTACTTTCTTAACAGGTATGAACCAACAGAACCAAAGTGGGGATGATGAAAATTTAGAGTTGCCTACTTATGACATAGTTGTGGTTTCAAAAGCAACTCAAAATTTTAGCGATCTAAATAAGATTGGAGAGGGTGGTTTTGGCCCTGTTTACAAGGTAACTAAGTTACAATGCCTCAAATTTGAAATCTTATGAACTACAAGAATACTCGATATAGAAAATTTGTAAGAAAACAGAATAAATATATGTTTAATTCAGGGGAAGTTACCAAGTGGTCAAGAAATAGCAGTTAAGAGGCTGTCCGAGAATTCTGATCAAGGGCTCAATGAATTCAAGAATGAGGTCATGCTGATTGCTAACTTGCAGCATCGCAATCTAGTTAGACTTTTAGGATGTTGCATCCATGGACAAGAGAGAATGCTTATTTACGAGTACATGCCGAATGGAAGCTTGGATGCCTATGTATTTGGTTTGCACTCAACCCATCATTTATTAGTTCGTTTTATAGTATGCTACAAAGAGTCTAGAAGAAATGAGCACTATCTGTTTTCAGTTACTGTGTACACCTCCTTGTTATAAACTCTCATCATTTAATTATGTACATGTGAAGAGAACTCTTCTAGCTTGGCCGTAACCCATTTGCTCGTATGGAGGCGACGATTTGCAATAATTCTTGGCATTGCTCGTGGGCTTGTTTATCTTCATAGAGATTCAAGGTTGAGAATCATTCACAGGGATCTCAAAGCCAGTAATGTGCTACTAGACAGTGAGATGAATCCAAAAATTTCTGATTTTGGCATGGCTCGTGTGTTTGGAGAAGAACAATTATCAGTGAAAACTCGAAGGGTAGTTGGAACATTGTAAGTCTCCATACATTTTCTTTTTTGACCTGTAAAAGGACTACTTTAAAAAAATATTTACTATTGAATCATTCTCAGTCTGAGTTTGACAAACAATGCAGTGGTTATATGGCTCCAGAGTATGTAATTGATGGTGTATATTCCATGAAATCTGATGTCTTTAGTTTCGGGGTATTAGTATTGGAAATTGTATCCGGGAAGAAGAATTATCAATTCCAGCATCATGATCATGCTTTCAATCTTCTTGGACATGTAAGTTAATTCTTTGCTAATCGTTTTATATCACAATTGCACCAGACTTGTGCTCACTTTACTGGGTTGCCACAGGCATGGCAACTGTGGGTGGATGGAAGGACCACTGAACTAATCGATCCACTGATGGAGGATTCATTCCCCATATCTGAAGTTGTTAGATGCATACAAGTTGGCCTCTTGTGTGTGCAACAACGACCAGAAGACCGACCAACAATGCCATCTGTTATCTTGATGTTGGATAGTGAGAGTGCAATGCTACCGCAGCCTAAGCACCCCGGGTACTATACTGAAAGGACCATTGATGATCCGGATGTGCCATTAGATTACAAGCTTTCGACAGTGAATGACATTACCCATTCACTGATACATGGTCGGTAGGTGTATAGATTATATTTAAGCCCAAAACATGGCTTCTTTTAACACATTCTTCTCAGTCATTCTATTTAATTGTACCATTATGTGCTCTCTTTGGTTGGTGAATGTAGTTCCCCATTGGGTTTAGGTGCTTAGCTATGGTACGTAAGTATGGCATTAGGTAAACACGTTAATTTTGTACTCAAAATGCATTTAGTTCTGGTACAAGTACGATGTATCTGAAATTAGGGAAAATTGCTGAGCGAGCAGGAAATAGCAGTAAAGTTGCTTGCTTAGAGTTCTTCTCGAGGCATCAATGAGTTGAAGAACTGAGGTAATGCTTTAACGAAATGTAACGTTGCAATCTACTTAGGCATTGAGGCATATGTTTGCATGGAGGCGATGCTTTATTATAATTGTTGTCTTTTCTTGCTTTGGTCTCTATTTCACCAAGATTCAACTTTGGGACTCACTATAGAGATCTCAAGGTAGTAATCTGCTGCTAGATTTCAGAAGGGAAAACTAAGTGTCAAAACTTGTAGGCTCTGTGAATTTCATAGTGAAATGCCAGTGGTTACGAAGCTTCAGAGTATGCAATCGAAGGTATATTTGCAGTAAATCAGTTGTCTACGGGGTCCTAGTTTAGGAGGTTGTGAGTGGGAAACGAATAATCAATTTTAACATAATGAACATTATTTCATTCTTCTTGCACAATACAAATTAGTTAATGCGTTATATACATCTGTATATTGGTCGAGGAAATATCTGAACTAATTGATCTGTCGATGGAGGACTCAGTTGCAGCGTTACATGTTACGTGATGCATTAAAGTTCGATGCGGGTGTCCAACGATAATCTGATGGCCATCAGACGACCAATAATGTCACATATTATCATCAAGAATCCCTACCGGCACCAGAAAACTATCTGCTGCTTAATCTTGTTTCCTGACTTAATGTGAATGCTGAAAATAATTGTCTCTCCAAATTGTCAAAACAGTTTGACAATTTTAGCTCAGTTGATTTGTATTGGTTTTACGACTTGTCTCCTCTCCTCCTTTTGACAATTTTAGCTCAGTTTGACAATATTCTTCTGCTGTCAAGATTGACTACAAGTGGGTATAATTGAAATGAAAAATCAATATTCATACAAAGCAAACAAAACCTCTAGCATTGACTACCTGCTACGCGTGACACATGTTAGCAAATGGGCATAATTGAAATGAAAAATCAATATTCTACATTCTAACAGTTTTGCTTTTGTGCAGATTCTTCTCATATGTTCATCCTTCTGCTCATAGATAATTTGTAGAACTCAAATGAAAAGATTCTAAGAAGAACTCCTAGGTGATGATGAAATCCTCTGGTGCAGTTTGTTTCACTTTGGTGGTCATTTTGTATTGCACACAAAAAACCATTTCAACTGACACTCTCACGATATCACAATCTTTAAGATATAATGATACCTTAACCTCAGCCGAAGAGAATTTCCAGCTTGGGTTCTTCAGCCCTGGAAATACCAATAAATTTTACTTGGGTATATGGTTCAATATTACTCCAACTCAATATGTCTGGATTGCAAACAGAGAGAATCCGCTGAATGATACGTCCTGTGTCCTCCGAATTCAAATAGATGGAAACCTGGTTATTGAAGATAGTGCAGGAAGGATTTTGTGGTCTAGTAACGTCACAAATTTATCATCACAGACCTCAGTGGCTCAACTATTAGATTCGGGGAATTTTGTTTTGAGAGAAGGGAAAGCAGCAACAAGTTCTGTTTGGCAAAGCTTCGACTATCCATCACACGCAATGATTCCTGAGATGAAGATTGGATGGGAGTCGAGGGCTGGAAAGAACCGGTACCTTACGTCTTGGAAGAATTCTGATGATCCTTCTCCTGGTGAATATACATATGGCTTTGATTTCCAGGAAATCCCTCAGCTTTCCCTCTGGAAGAATGATTCTAAACGTTATCGAAGTGGTCCTTGGAATGGTGTAGACTTCGGTGATATAGTTTTCCAAACTAACTTCCCCTTTAGCACAGAAACTAAGATTGATGCAGTTGATGTGTACTATGAACATCATTTGTTAGATAATTCGTCGTTTTTTATGGTAGCCATAACGATTCTGGCGTTGCTCAGCTAATTCTGAGGGAGAAGAGTGACAACGATTGGCGTGTAATGTTCGAAATACCTCTGGACTCTTGTGGAGAGTATGCGTATTGTGGCCCCAACGCTATATGCACAATAAGTGATTCTCGAATCTGCAGCTGTATGCCTGGATATACCCCTACAAATCCAAGGGCATGGAATCTTCTTTTCTGGTCGAATGGATGTGTGCTCGAATCTCCCTCAAATTGTTCTGATAGAGTACACTTCCAGGAGTACGAAGGGGTGAAAATGCCTGATCTTTTGCAGTTCAAACTGAATACTACTATGGCTCTAGAAGAATGTAAAGCTGAGTGCCTGAGAAATTGTTCATGCACAGCTTATTCAAATTCGAACGTCAGTGATGGTGGGAGCGGTTGCTTGCTTTGGTTTGGGGACCTCATTGACGTCAGGAGATTAACCATTGTTTCTGCGAGTCCCAAACTTTACTTGCGTGTTTCTGCTAACGACATTGGTAATTTTACACTTCTATGTCAATCAGACAATACTTTCTGATTTCCCTTAATTATACTTAACCTAACCCTTCAATGTTTTGAAGTGAAAAAATCAGTCTCCCAGAAGAAAGGGAAGTTTGTGATGGTCTTGGTGGTTGTTATTATTTCCATTTTCTTGATCTCTTTGGTTTCAATCATCATCTGGAAGAGAAAATTATTGCAAAATGGCAAGTTCCTAACTGTTTGCTATTTCTTTTTCATTATATGATGATTATCTCTGCTTGAAAACAATGAGAGAGTTCCTAGAGAATTTGTTTGCAGGAGCATGGAATAAAAATCGAACTGATATTACAATTCCATTAGCAGTAGTTGGTCAAATTAAGATGAATAGTTTCCCTGAGAACGAACAAAAAAAAAACTGTTGGCATTCACACATTTGCATTGGCTTGCGAGTCTCTCTGTCACATTTGCATATGTATATGGAAATTCTGATTAGCATTTTATTAAACTAAATAAGGTAGAATCAAAAAACGTAGTCTGAGTTCTGTGGATACATGGGTAATACATGTAAGGTTCATATAGTTGATCATTCTTACAATCAGAAGTTATTATTGACGATACTTCTTTGCTCGACAGGAAGATGCTGCCAAGGAAGAGACTCGGAAATCTTTGAGCTACCTTATTTTGATATTGTTACTGTTACAAAACTAACGCAGAATTATTCTGATATGAACAAGATAGGAGAAGGAGGGTTTGGTCCTGTGTACAAGGTACAACTATTTGGCACTATCACTAAGAATGTGTATGGGGTGAGGTAATGGAATAACCGCATAAGTTATAATAGCTCACATTTTACTCTTGAAATCATAGGGGAAATTAGCATGTGGGCAAGAAGTAGCTGTTAAGCGGCTTTCAAAAGATTCAAATCAAGGTCTAGATGAATTCAAGAACGAGGTTATGCTAATTGCAAAGCTTCAACATAGGAATTTGGTTAGGCTTCTTGGTTGCTGCATCTATGGAGACGAGAGAATGCTTATATACGAGTACATGCCAAATGGGAGCTTGGACTCGTATATATTTGGTATGCTGTTAGTACTTGATACTGTGCATTCTCAGATGATCTCATAGCTTGGATTCTGATTTCTGACCCTCTTTAATCTGTATGCTCAAGAAGGCTCTTTAGGCAAAAGTCATTTGCTAGCATGGACGAGGCGCTTTTCTATAATAACTGGGATTGCTAGAGGACTTCTCTATCTTCACCGAGATTCAAGGTTGAGAATAATTCATAGGGATCTCAAGGCCAGCAATGTGCTGCTAGATAGCGAGATGAATCCAAAGATTTCGGATTTTGGAATGGCTAGAACTTTTGCAGAAGATCAATCAAAAGTGAAAACCCGAAGAGTAGTTGGTACCTAGTAAGTATTCTTATGTTCAGTTTGATGCAACACCTTCTTTCACTTCCTTTCTTATTTATGTTATCTGAACTTGGCAATGGCATGTAGTGGTTACATGGCTCCGGAGTATGCTATCGATGGAGTCTACTCAATGAAATCAGATATCTTTAGCTTTGGAGTCCTAATGTTGGAAATAGTTAGTGGGAAAAGAAATAATCAATTTCATCACCCTGACCACGATTTCAATCTTCTTGGGCATGTAAGTTACTAATTCAGCTGAACTCCATCCAAAATCCTATATCTTTACCTTAACTATAAAATAATATTATGACTTTTTATCATCTGTAACAGGCATGGCAGCTATGGCGTGGAGAAAGAGCGTCTGAACTAATTGATCAGACGATGGAGGGCTCGTTTGAAGTGTCGGAGGTCCTGAGGTGCATACAAATTGGCCTGTTGTGTGTGCAACAACGCCCTGAAGATCGACCAACAATGGCATCTGTGCTCTTAATGGTAGACAGTGAGAGTGCAATGCTACGGCAACCAAAGTGCCCGGGATACTATATCGAAAGGTTCCTCGATGAGGCTGAGTCGCCTTCAGAAGGACAATTGTGGACTGTGAATGACCTGACCAATTCTATGATACGTGGACGCTAAGAGGTTTTCGTTTAAGTAGATCTTTTGGCATCTGCAAATTTTCATTTTCATGTATATTTTGTTACCATCACCTGTTCAGATTGACATTTCTTTGATATTTATGACCCCATTGTTTATACAAATGCAAACATGCACTGATACTCATAATATTCAATTAGAAGAAAATAGTATTAGGGAAATTGTGCAAAGTAGGTAGAGGTTGAGGGACTGCTACCTCACGATATCGAAAATCCATGTAGATGTAATATATTGTTGAAATATGTAAGGGCCGATTATGGTTTTGTGTCTCGTTGGTGCTCTCTCTTGCCAAGGAGCCTCTGGCATAGGTGGGGGAAAATATCCTACGACATCCTAGACAAAACTAGTAGTTTAGAAGACGATAGTTCACGACAAATGATAAAAAAGCCTAATTTTAAGGAAACGGACATGATCTGTTATCACACCAGAATAGTGATGGTTTGTAGTTGGAAATTACTATTCTGTCCCCCTCTACTTGGAAGTATAGTAAATGAGAAGGTTAAGTGGGGAACAAAATAATCATTTTCAGCTATAATATTTCACTATTCTGATGTGTATATGTATTGCCAACAATGACTACCGAGACTGGAAATGGGAAGCCTCGGTCCAAAACTTGACCGTCTTTGTCAATACGACATTGCATTAACTAATTGCACTGAACTCGGACGAAGAACGGAAGAAGAAGTCATCGTATCTAGCTTCAATGCTTTCATTATTGGATCAAAGAAGGCTAAAATAATTTACCCCCATTAATAAATTCTAAGTAAGACTTTAGATTTGTGAATTATTTAATTAAATTTTATAGTAAACTCTATCTAGCTTATTCCGAGGATAATTTATTAGTATGGTCCTTTTACTTTTTCCTGATTTAAGTATGAAAGAATATGTGAGATTTTGGTCGAAGTAGCCGTGATTGAATTGGGGTTAAATTGCCATAATTATGTGTTTCCAGATTTAAGTTGGAATAAGTTACCTGATTTAAGTTGGAATAGGTTAGTTGGACTATGTATTTCCTAATTTGAGTTTGAATAGGTTAGTTATGGACTCTATATATATATATATATCATAGGTCCACCATCTTTTGTACCACAACTTTATTTTCTATATTCTCTCATTCAATAATAATCAGCTTTTCTGTTATTAGTATTTCTATTCCTTGTTATTCTAGTTCTTGATTCTTGTGGTGTAATAGTTGTGTATGAATCATGAAAGCAATTATGAAACAGTATGCCCATCGTAGGAAGAAGATACGCTTAGCTACTTCTAAATGTTTCACATTATTGACTGATGACTTGATTTTTGAGATCTTCAGTTGGCTGCCGGCCAAGTGTTTAACGAGATGCATGGTCTTGAGCAAATTGTGGTGTATGATCATTAAAAGTCGGAAATTCGTTGAGAAACATATGCAACAGGCAAAACCCTTTTTACATTATCTTCCCCAAAAATCTTCGCCTCCAATCGAGAATCCATTGATATTTTGTTATACCATTGATGGACTAATTCTTGAGCGAAGTGTCGTTCATGATTATTGTCGCATCAGAAACCTCACCACTAATTGGGATCGTGTGTTGCCTGGACTCGGTTTTGAACGTGGCTATATGAGTATGAGTTATCTTCCCTCGATTGAGAAGTATAAGTTGTCGAGTTTCAATGTCAATGCGGATCGTACAAGCATTTGTCTTAACGTGTTAACCGTAGGAGTGGATGATACATGGAAACCTGTTGAGGTTCCCTTTTCGTGTTTGAACAAACGAACTGTATTTTGCCTAACTTTGGATGGGGTGAGTTATATGTTAAGAGGTTGCTTTATGGATTGTTGCCAGCCACAGATGTTCGTTTTTGAGACTGAAGATGAGAGGTTTGTGAGAACACCTTTGCCTCGAAGATTTGAACTACTTTGTCGCGACTGTTTGGAGTTCGATGTCCTTGAATGGAATAACAAGTTTGGTATATGGTGGTGCATGGCTGAAGGAGTGTTCCACATTTGGATATTGCAAGATTACAAGAAAGCAGAGTGGGAGGAAAGGAAGATTGTTATTTGCCCGAGTGCCTTCAAAACATTTCCATATATTGAGATGTACTTTCCATATAAAGTTGAAGGAACAAAGATGTTTATGACTAATACTTTTGGGGTAATGCAGCTATGTTATGATTTCGAAGAAAAAAAAATTTTATGGTACCACAGGCCAATGTTTAGAGTGGTACCCACTAGTTTAGTGAGCTTGAGGTGAATACTACTATTTTGTCTAATTTAATAAGCTAGTTAGTCATGAATTTCTATCTTATTGTTATGTATGAAATGTTTCTTTTATTAAATCCAAGAGCCATAGAATGTAAACTCTTTGACTCCATGGGACATGGCAACAAAACAGCGATGTTCAAATTTCAACATCACCGCTAAAACGGCATCGCAACACTTGGGCTATCTCTTTCAGGTGGCTCCAGAATAAATGGAGGATTCGCCATCCCCATCCGGAGCATTGTGGATCCATCTGATGGAAGCTCCGCGACCAATGCATTCAGTAGCATCGGAAGATTAACTACCCTTAGCCGATTCACACTACAGATACCAAATGGAAAAGTCATAATCATTAAGACTTAAAGAGGATATATAATGACTAGCAATCCCAACAGGTGCAACTAGAATAGGTATATGTAGGTGCATGTAGTACACTAAAAAACATTCATATGTTTATATTGCTATTGCAGGAATAAGATAGCACATAACTAGATGTTTTAGGTAAGAGTCTACTTCTGATATGCTTACAAATCCTCTAAGCATCTAAAGACCCAAATTGTCTAATTGGTAAAATTAATCCTAAAGCCGCACTGCTTCATTCCTCAGTTCGAAGATAACTGAAGCCTAACAATCTAAAATTAAAACGATCAACTAGAGAAAACCACACGATTGATAACTCAATCTTGAATTAACTTGAGTATTTCCAACTCTTTAAAACCTGTAGGCATAGAACTCTATACAAATAGTCCCGGCCAATCAAAATGTAGATACTATAGGGAGTAAATGCCACAGAATGCAAACACCAAAATGGAGATAAAACGAAGTGGAAGTAAATGACACAGATTGCAAGCACAACTTGTTTTTGATTATTTTTAATTGATTATGCTATCATATTTTAATTGACTTTTATGGTCCGTTTGGATTGGGGTGAACCTAGGTGAATCTAGGTGAAATTTATCATTCACCCAGTTTGGAACCAGTTTTTTATTTTTTTTAAGGTTAATGTAAGTGAATCTAGGTTAATGTAGGTTAACACATTCTCCTCCATTCACCCTCAAATCGGTGGGTAATGCTAGGTTAACGAATTAATTTTATTATTATTATTAGATGAGACTTAACTACCCATTAATAATATTAGTCTATGCCAAATATTATTTGTCTCTAAAAAAAAACTTCCCTCAACATAAAAATTGTCTTTTCATTTCTTTCTTGCGTATTCTTGCCAACTCTTTCTTTCCGCTTGAAAAAACAGTTTTTTCTTTGCTGCTCTTTCTTTCTCGCTTGAATAATAAAAAAGATCATATTTTTTTGCTTTTCAACAAAAATATATGTTGAGACGAATCTAACAAGATCCCACATGACTATATTTTATCTTACCGTTTAATGAGAATTCTTGATCAAACTTTTTAATTTGACCATCAAAGTCAAAATGTACCAATCGTTTAGGGACGGAGAGAATAATTAACAAAAATTTAACACGCAAGACCAAGTAGGAACAAAAATAAACCGGAGGCTCTTGAAAGATTAGGCTTCGGAAAGGGAGGTTATGTTAACAGACACGTGTAATAAACACAACGTACTATAAATGAGGCATGTTGTACGAACTTGATATGCAATAAGGTATGATGACTACGAGGTACAACATTTTGAGCAAGTTGTACAAGCGTGTGATGCACGCACATGTGTATAATGGTCACGCGTGCATCACACACGATCCAACTTTTTATAACTACCTTGAACTTCTTTGATTCTCTTTAGAATAGTTGAATTAATGCCCTGGTAGTAAGATAAAAAATCCAAATGTGAATAGTTGAATTAATGCTCGGGCCTCAAAGCGATAACCAATGGTGCTTGAAGCCGGTTCAAGAACATATTTTATGATTATGCTTGAAGAGTTCTGAGCTCTCTCGTTTTCTGGGTTCTTTTATTGTCAAATAAATAAAGAATCATAAAACAAACTAGTACAAAAGCAAATAGTGAATGCCTAAGAGTTTATTACGGTAGTGATTTGCTCACCCAAATAGCGATTTCAGGGTATAATTGATGATCTGTTATACACCAACACGATAGCAAATAGTGTTTTTTGATGAGTAAAATGACTATTTTGCCCCCTATTTGTAAATGTAACGTTTCATGAATTTTCATCTAGGTCAAAGTAGTCATTTCTCATTTTAAAACACTATTTGAGTGTAGTGTTGTGCATGAGCCGAGCTTTCCGAACTAGTTCGTTTGACTCGGCTCGGGAAGCAGAGGCTCGAAGCTCGGCTCGTAATAAAATGAGCCGACCAGCGAGCTGGGTTCCTAGCTCGTCAGCTCGGGAAGCCGGCTCGGTAGCTCGATTATATATATATATATGCTAATATTATTTTTAATAAAATTAGTTATATTATATTTTTTAGTCATTTCAATTATTATAATTAATGTCAATTTAATGCTTTTATTTACATTGTTACATGTTAATTAATTATTACTTGTTACATGTTGTTTATGTAAAATAGTTTTTTGTTAATCAAATTGAACTTGAAATTTCAAAATGATCTAAGTGAGCTAGCTCGAAGCTCGGATCGGGATGGTTCGGCTTGTGAAAGCTCGCCGAGCGGAGCCGAAAATTAATGAGCTTGGGCGCAGTTCGTATACAGCTCCATTTGAGTATGTGTACAGTGGTTCCCGTAAAATTATGTGCCCTTTGTATAATAAATATAATAATTGAGGAAATTTTATGGAGAGGCAAAATAGTCCTTTATTATCTAAAAATTGGGTGTAAAATTAAAATTTGTAGTATTTCTTGTGATCTCCATATCCAGTTCCATACAGTTTCTGGTAGAGGTGCAATAACCATTTTATTGTTTAAAATTCAAAAAATATCCTACGACATCCTAGACAAAACTAGTAGTTTAGGAGACGATAGTTCATGACAAACGATAAAAAAGCCTAATTTTAAGGAAACGGACCTGATCTGTTATCACACCGGAATAGTGATTGTTTGTAGTTGGAAATTGCTATTCTGTCCCCCTCCTACTTGGAAGTGTAGTAAGTGAGAAGGTTAAGTGGGGGACAAAATAGTCATTTTCAGCTATAATATTTCACTATTCTGATATGTATATCTATTGCCAACAATGACTACCCGAGACTAGAAATGGGAAGCCTCGGTCCAAAACTTGACCGTCTTTGTCAATACGACATTGCATTAACTAATTGCATTGAACTCGGAGGAAGAACGGAAGAAGAAGTCATCGTATCTAGCTTCAATGCTTTCATTATTGGATCAAAGAAGGCTAAAATAATTTACCCCCATTAATAAATTCTTAGTAAGACTTTAATTTTACATAAAAAATCAAGGAAAACCAACTAAGCCGAACTGATAACATCCCTCCAAAACGTGGTTTACGTAAGGAGCCTGCTAAACCCTTCACTTGCTAATGGGTCTACAAACATTAGTTATTATAGGATGCTCTCAATAATGCTTGTCTTGTTGAAAACGATGTGGGAATTTGTAATTTGTTATCCCATGTATAATGACATATAAGCATAAGTAATTATATTGGATTCAAAACATCCCTCATCGCCTATCTAAGATGAATGTGGTGGTACTAGTTCGGTTCTTAACCGAATGCTTTTGTGTAGTTGGAACAGAAACGAACTGATTTATTATCGGTTTTTTATTTTTTGAACCGAAATTGGTTATGTTTTTGTCGGTTTTAGTTTTTTTGGTTTTTTTTGTTCGGTTTTGGTCAGTTTCTGTTTTTTTTGCACAGCCCTACCATAAACCTCTATTGAATTAGCATGTACTCCCTCCGTTCTTATTTGTTTGTCGTTCTAGACTTTTCTTTTTGTTTTAAAATATTTGTCATACTAGGATTTTTATGGAAACTTTACCAATTTTTTCCTCTTTTAACCTTATTAAATGTAATTAAATTATCTATGCTCAAATGAAATGAAGTTAGAGTATCTAAATAGTTGTCATGTATTGATGACTGATGGAGTAATTCGTTGGCAAAGAGTATTTAAATAATTGTCATTTATTGATAATTGGAGTGTGTTAAGGAATTTAAGAAAATACTTAAGGAAACAATCAATTAATAAGTGCACATTTATATATTCAATCAGAATCTTTAATTCTCTAGTAAAGGGTATATAGGTAAATTTACATTGTTTCTTAATCTACGTGTTGAAAACTAGAATGATAAACAAATAAGAACGGAGAGAGTAATAAAGAAACTCCTATTATGCATAATCTATAATCTATAATACTTATAAAAGAGCCAACACCCTTAGGTGTTTCTTCCACATTTTGTCAAGACTATTTTACCCCTTCTCATTCATATATTACTATTAATTTAATTTTTCAATTATATGTATCTTTTAATGAGAAGTTGAAGGGATGGGTACACTATGAAGTAATATCAATGACTATTTGAAAAATGAAAAGTTCATCTCAACCAATTGTATCCATTAATTATAACTACATCATTTCATTCGAATGCAAATAACTCAGAGAAGGTGCATCACTACTGTTATTAGTGTTATTATTTCCTACACAATAAATGTAATTAAATGTATTATTTAGTGTAATTTTAGGATCATCACTTTGATGAGCCAATTCAACTTTCTTTAAGATTAATTATATCAAAATAAAACTAAGCATATATAATCAAATTAAACTAATACAATTTCAATTTTATAGCATATTCAAATACTATATTTTCAATAATCCTTGTGATAATAACAAGATAGATGATTTCAAGACCCAATAAAAATCACATCTAGAGTAAGGCTCTCCATTAAATTTATTAATGACATAACCTAAATGCTCAAATAGTTTTTAATATTCCACGAGAGTCTAAAAAATAGGTAAAAATATTCATACTTATCAAAATAATATTTAGTTTTAAAGATGATAATATGGAGAACTATTTCTTGTACATGATTTAATTACAAAATATCAATTGATATTGACAGATGAAAAATGACAATATGCATATTATGAGATCAAAAAGCAATATTTAGACATAAAAGTTGCAAAAATTATTAAATATTTGTAAGTGTTCGAATTCGACTATAACAAAAGTTAGAAGTTAAAATTAGTAGAAATATCTTCAAAAGATTCAACAATTACTAAAAATAACATTTAGCTTTTAAAACTACACTATATAGTTGGTAATAATGTCAATTAAAAATCTAATTTACAAAAATAATGAGAATAAATAATGTTTTTGAGAAATAATGACACTCAATAAATATGTTTTAACACTATATCTTGGAGTTACCTTACTTTTAACATTCCTTTATATCCTTTAATCTATTATCATTTTTTCTTGTCTTTCATCTAAAGTAAATTCATTTTTTTTGTTCGAGCAGTTCACTTTTTCATTTTCATTAACATCTATGATTAAGAAAAAAAATCATATTTGCACAAATTCTCTGTTGTTTATTAACTAACATCGTTTTTATCTTTCATCTACAGGTTCGGACATACAATGTACAATTGAACAATCATCAGGAATATTGGTTTGTTGTTGAGACTTCTCAATGTAAGATTTCCTTTATATTATAATTCTTTACTTACTTTTATGAATTATCGTTAGTACATTTACAATAAAAACTAGAAAATTGATCAATATACTAAGATTAATAGATCCATATATAAAACAAAAACTACATTTATATAATATTATTTAATTATTAAACTTGGATGAGATATGTAAAATTAACTGATGACTTTTATATTCTTTCTATATAAATTTATTTATGCATGAAATAATAATATGTCTTCTATTGATATATAATACTCAATAAGAATATTATGAAAATATTTCTTTAATGTTATCGTAAGCTCAATCTACATATAATATTATTTTAAATTTTATAAGAGTGTTCTTTTATTATATATTAAAACGATATATATACATTACATATATATATGTATATATGATGAAATTATAAGGATCAAAAGTCAAATTAAAAAATTAAAATTGTTATTACTAAAACATAAATTAAATTCATATAAGTTAATAAAAATTACTCTCTCCATCCCTTTTAATAGAGCCATTTTGACTCTGGGTCAAACTTCGAAAGTTTGACCGTAAACTTTTATTAATTGATAAGAAATAATATAGTCATATCGGATCTTGTTAGATTAATCTCAGTATATATTTTTGAAATATCAAGTTCTTATAATTTTTACACTTGTAAAATTAAAAATATTTATGTTTTAAGTCGTGTCTTGGAGACCGTAAAAAAGTAGATAGGTCTATCATTTAACGATGGAGGGAGTAAATGTTTGGGTTAATTTGCGAAATTATATATGACCCTTTAGTTTCTGTTAGAATCAACATATACAACTTTTTCATTGTAAATTATTTAATTCATTGTTTCCTCATAAGATTTTTCAATCATATGATTGATACAAGGCTAAAATATGTATTTGTATGTATTTATATATGACTTATATGCAATATATTCAATTTTGTATAATATATAACTGACATATGAGTGTCAACTATGTAAATTGTAAAAAAAAGTTAGATTCATAATTTATTTTAGCAAAAGTAGTCATCAAACCATATAAATCTCACAATTGGTTCAAAAAATTATTACCATTACATATCTAATTCTATTTGAATTTTGATCCTTACAATTTCATGCTTAATATATATTTTATTCGTGATTTGTTTTAGGAAAAGTAGTCATCAAGTTGTATTAAAGTTATTATTGAAAACGGAGGTCTTCAGTTATTTATAATTTCAAACCTTGCTGACAATTTAGCTCATATATACTTTAATTGTATATTACTTAGAAATTTATTGTAATAGTTAAGTGTAATACCATCACATTCATACTCCCATCGCTAATTTATATATAAAAAACAATTGTATTAAAGTTATTATTAAAATATTAGATTCAACTATATGTGAATGTATTAAAGCCCTTATATTTTAGTGTAATAATGTTTGTATTATTTTAGTATTAAAAATCATATTGATGACTTCAAATTTGATTTTTTTTACATTCTTTTTATATCAATGTCATAGTTCTTTTCATTATAGAAGATCAATTTAAAATCAAAAATAAGAAGAACGATTATATTGATTTTATGATTTGATTAACTATTTTTTTATACGAATAAAACATCAAGGTAACTGTTTTACAAGAGAACTATCTAAGAGACGCATTATCGAATGACTTATATTTCTGTATGAATAGATATTTGAAGAAATAATAACAGTCGATTATATGAAGTTCTTATAATCCGGATATTATCCAAGGCCCAAAACATGTTATGTAACTTCGTCTTAGTGTGTCTCAATCTCATAATCTTTTTTCAAAGATGAATTGCAAAATATTTGGTATGTACTTCTGTTTGGTTCGTTGAAATTATAGTCAATTACTATTTTTATATGTTGCACATATATGCATCATCACATATATTAATATAATGTAGTTATTTAGTATTACGTAGAAAATACACTAAGTAGAATGGTGAACTATCATACCCGTATTCTTAGTAACAAATATGAGTTAATCCAAAAATGTAATTTTTTTTAATTTTTTATGGATAATATTATTTGATTTAAAATCATCATCTATATATACTACAAATAGATAGATATAGTTGAAAAAGTATTAATTATTTTAGTTAGTAACAAACTCACTGTTAAAAGAGAGGTTCTTATGTAAATAATTTCTTTATTATATTTTTAAATTTAGATATTTTTGCTTAACTTTATATATTTACTGCAACGATAACCCAATAGTGGTAATAATATTTCATAGTATTTCTCAGTCATCTATTAGTGATGAAAAGCTATAACATTTGAAGTGTTTATCATGTGAGATAATTTTCATTCTCTTTTATTAAATCGTTAGCAATGAATTATCTACATATGGAGAATTTTAATAATAAGCTATAACGTATACGAGAGTGCATGTAGTCTGTAAAATATTTTTATTGGTATATAGTACATCAATTATCCATATATGGATATCTTTAATTAAGTATACCAATACTATAGTACTCTTAAGTATATCAATATTATATTACTTTATGCATAAGTAAATGTCCTTTTTAAATTCATTATTATTTGGTAAAATATTTACAATGACAGTACACTTGTGTTTGTTGATTACTATAAATCAATCATGTGCAATGGTATAATTTCCCTTTTTTGATGTTTTCTTCTAGGAATGTACAAATTGCACATGAACTGACATTGAACTCGATTAATGTGAAAAGTTACACATTCATATAAATTTTGATACATGTAGTATATATTATTAACAATTTATTCAAAAATTTATCACGTGCAACGCACGTAACATAATACTAGTTTATTGTTAAAACCAACAACCGTAACTTTAGTTTGAATTAATATTTATGTACTGATGATGGTCTGGATAATTCAAGTAAGCTAAGACATCTTTGGTTAATCATTTATTGCTATATATTTTCTGTGGGCGAAACTTGCTTTGTGGTCCAAGCAATAATCTGATAGTAACCACCTATTGTGATTCCGATTGGGCGAAATGCATTTTAACTCGATGATCAGTCACAGGTTTTTGCATAATGATTGGAAATGCCCTGATTGCTATTGGAAATCAATAAAACAAGGCACTCACGCCCGTTCTTCGGCTGAGGCCGAATACCGGAGTGCCTGCATTTTGAGTTGAAATGGTGACTTACATTTTGACTGATCTCCATGTCGCGGTCCCATGTCCAATCGACCTCTGGTGCGATAATATCTACATCATTGAAAATCCCGTTTTCCATGAGAGAACGAAGCACATCGAATTAGATTGCCACACCATCCAACAACATTATAAAGATGGCTTTATTCAGCCAATTTATGTGAAGTCGAGATTACAGCTCGCAGACGTCTTTACGAAGTATCTGCCAGGACCTTTGCATCGCGAACTACTGGTCAAGATGAATTTCCTCCCAATGAATTTCATCTTGAGGGGGGGGGTGAAAGAATGTGTGAAATTTTGGTCGAAGTAGCCGTGATTGAATTGGGGATAAATTGCCATAATTATGTGTTTCCCGATTTAAGTTGGAATAGGTTAGTTGGACTATGTATTTCCTAATTTGAGTTTGAATAGGTTAGTTATGGACTCTATATATATATATATCATAGGTCCACCATCTTTTGTACCACAACTTTATTTTCTATATTCTCTCATTCAATAATAATCAGCTTTTCTGTTATTAGTATTTCTATTCCTTGTTATTCTAGTTCTTGATTCTTGTGGTGTAATAGTTGTGTATGAATCATGAAAACAATTATGAAACAGTATGCCCATCGTAGGAAGAAGATACGCTTAGCTACTTCTAAATGTTTCACATTATTGACTGATGACTTGATTTTTGAGATCTTCAGTTGGCTGCCGGCCAAGTGTTTAACGAGATGCATGGTCTTGAGCAAATTGTGGTGTATGATCATTAAAAGTCGGAAATTCGTTGAGAAACATATGCAACAGGCAAAACCCTTTTTACATTATCTTCCCCAAAAATCTTCGCCTCCAATCGAGAATCCATTGATATTTTGTTATACCATTGATGGACTAATTCTTGAGCGAAGTGTCGTTCATGATTATTGTCGCATCAGAAACCTCACCACTAATTGGGATCGTGTGTTGCCTGGACTCGGTTTTGAACGTGGCTATATGAGTATGAGTTATCTTCCCTCGATTGAGAAGTATAAGTTGTCGAGTTTCAATGTCAATGCGGATCGTACAAGCATTTGTCTTAACGTGTTAACCGTAGGAGTGGATGATACATGGAAACCTGTTGAGGTTCCCTTTTCGTGTTTGAACAAACGAACTGTATTTTGCCTAACTTTGGATGGGGTGAGTTATATGTTAAGAGGTTGCTTTATGGATTGTTGCCAGCCACAGATGTTCGTTTTTGAGACTGAAGATGAGAGGTTTGTGAGAACACCTTTGCCTCGAAGATTTGAACTACTTTGTCGCGACTGTTTGGAGTTCGATGTCCTTGAATGGAATAACAAGTTTGGTATATGGTGGTGCATGGCTGAAGGAGTGTTCCACATTTGGATATTGCAAGATTACAAGAAAGCAGAGTGGGAGGAAAGGAAGATTGTTATTTGCCCGAGTGCCTTCAAAACATTTCCATATATTGAGATGTACTTTCCATATAAAGTTGAAGGAACAAAGATGTTTATGACTAATACTTTTGGGGTAATGCAGCTATGTTATGATTTCGAAGAAAAAAAAATTTTATGGTACCACAGGCCAATGTTTAGAGTGGTACCCACTAGTTTAGTGAGCTTGAGGTGAATACTACTATTTTGTCTAATTTAATAAGCTAGTTAGTCATGAATTTCTATCTTATTGTTATGTATGAAATGTTTCTTTTATTAAATCCAAGAGCCATAGAATGTAAACTCTTTGACTCCATGGGACATGGCAACAAAACAGCGATGTTCAAATTTCAACATCACCGCTAAAACGGCATCGCAACACTTGGGCTATCTCTTTCAGGTGGCTCCAGAATAAATGGAGGATTCGCCATCCCCATCCGGAGCATTGTGGATCCATCTGATGGAAGCTCCGCGACCAATGCATTCAGTAGCATCGGAAGATTAACTACCCTTAGCCGATTCACACTACAGATACCAAATGGAAAAGTCATAATCATTAAGACTTAAAGAGGATATATAATGACTAGCAATCCCAACAGGTGCAACTAGAATAGGTATATGTAGGTGCATGTAGTACACTAAAAAACATTCATATGTTTATATTGCTATTGCAGGAATAAGATAGCACATAACTAGATGTTTTAGGTAAGAGTCTACTTCTGATATGCTTACAAATCCTCTAAGCATCTAAAGACCCAAATTGTCTAATTGGTAAAATTAATCCTAAAGCCGCACTGCTTTATTCCTCAGTTCGAAGATAACTGAAGCCTAACAATCTAAAATTAAAACGATCAACTAGAGAAAACCACACGATTGATAACTCAATCTTGAATTAACTTGAGTATTTCCAACTCTTTAAAACCTGTAGGCATAGAACTCTATACAAATAGTCCCGGCCAATCAAAATGTAGATACTACAGGGAGTAAATGCCACAGAATGCAAACACCAAAATGGAGATAAAACGAAGTGGAAGTAAATGACACAGATTGCAAGCACAACTTGTTTTTGATTATTTTTAATTGATTATGCTATCATATTTTAATTGACTTTTATGGTCCGTTTGGATTGGGGTGAACCTAGGTGAATCTAGGTGAAATTTATCATTCACCCAGTTTGGAACCAGTTTTTTATTTTTTTTAAGGTTAATGTAAGTGAATCTAGGTTAATGTAGGTTAACACATTCTCCTCCATTCACCCTCAAATCGGTGGGTAATGCTAGGTTAACGAATTAATTTTATTATTATTATTAGATGAGACTTAACTACCCATTAATAATATTAGTCTATGCCAAATATTATTTGTCTCTAAAAAAAAACTTCCCTCAACATAAAAATTGTCTTTTCATTTATTTCTTGCGTATTCTTGCCAACTCTTTCTTTCCGCTTGAAAAAACAGTTTTTTCTTTGCTGCTCTTTCTTTCTCGCTTGAATAATAAAAAGATCATATTTTTTGCTTTTCAACAAAAATATATGTTGAGACGAATCTAACAAGATCCCACATGACTATATTTTATCTTACCGTTTAATGAGAATTCTTGATCAAACTTTTTAATTTGACCATCAAAGTCAAAATGTACCAATCTTTTAGGGACGGAGAGAATAATTAACAAAAATTTAACACGCAAGACCAAGTAGGAACAAAAATAAACCGGAGGCTCTTGAAAGATTAGGCTTCGGAAAGGGAGGTTATGTTAACAGACACGTGTAATAAACACAACGTACTATAAATGAGGCATGTTGTACGAACTTGATATGCAATAAGGTATGATGACTACGAGGTACAACATTTTGAGCAAGTTGTACAAGCGTGTGATGCACGCACATGTGTATAATGGTCACGCGTGCATCACACACGATCCAACTTTTTATAACTACCTTGAACTTCTTTGATTCTCTTTAGAATAGTTGAATTAATGCCCTGGTAGTAAGATAAAAAATCCAAATGTGAATAGTTGAATTAATGCTCGGGCCTCAAAGCGATAACCAATGGTGCTTGAAGCCGGTTCAAGAACATATTTTATGATTATGCTTGAAGAGTTCTGAGCTCTCTCGTTTTCTGGGTTCTTTTATTGTCAAATAAATAAAGAATCATAAAACAAACTAGTACAAAAGCAAATAGTGAATGCCTAAGAGTTTATTACGGTAGTGATTTGCTCACCCAAATAGCGATTTCAGGGTATAATTGATGATCTGTTATACACCAACACGATAGCAAATAGTGTTTTTTGATGAGTAAAATGACTATTTTGCCCCCTATTTGTAAATGTAACGTTTCATGAATTTTCATCTAGGTCAAAGTAGTCATTTCTCATTTTAAAACACTATTTGAGTGTAGTGTTGTGCATGAGCCGAGCTTTCCGAACTAGTTCGTTTGACTCGGCTCGGGAAGCAGAGGCTCGAAGCTCGGCTCGTAATAAAATGAGCCGACCAGCGAGCTGGGTTCCTAGCTCGTCAGCTCGGGAAGCCGGCTCGGTAGCTCGATTATATATATATATATGCTAATATTATTTTTAATAAAATTAGTTATATTATATTTTTAGTCATTTCAATTATTATAATTAATGTCAATTTAATGCTTTTATTTACATTGTTACATGTTAATTAATTATTACTTGTTACATGTTGTTTATGTAAAATAGTTTTTTGTTAATCAAATTGAACTTGAAATTTCAAAATGATCTAAGTGAGCTAGCTCGAAGCTCGGATCGGGATGGTTCGGCTTGTGAAAGCTCGCCGAGCGGAGCCGAAAATTAATGAGCTTGGGCGCAGTTCGTATACAGCTCCATTTGAGTATGTGTACAGTGGTTCCCGTAAAATTATGTGCCCTTTGTATAATAAATATAATAATTGAGGAAATTTTATGGAGAGGCAAAATAGTCATTTATTATCTAAAAAATTGGGTGTAAAATTAAAATTTGTAGTATTTCTTGTGATCTCCATATCCAGTTCCATACAGTTTCTGGTAGAGGTGCAATAACCATTTTATTGTTTAAAATTCAAAAAATATCCTACGACATCCTAGACAAAACTAGTAGTTTAGGAGACGATAGTTCACGACAAACGATAAAAAAGCCTAATTTTAAGGAAACGGACCTGATCTGTTATCACACCGGAATAGTGATTGTTTGTAGTTGGAAATTGCTATTCTGTCCCCCTCCTACTTGGAAGTGTAGTAAGTGAGAAGGTTAAGTGGGGGACAAAATAGTCATTTTCAGCTATAATATTTCACTATTCTGATATGTATATCTATTGCCAACAATGACTACCCGAGACTGGAAATGGGAAGCCTCGGTCCAAAACTTGACCGTCTTTGTCAATACGACATTGCATTAACTAATTGCATTGAACTCGGAGGAAGAACGGAAGAAGAAGTCATCGTATCTAGCTTCAATGCTTTCATTATTGGATCAAAGAAGGCTAAAATAATTTACCCCCATTAATAAATTCTTAGTAAGACTTTAATTTTACATAAAAAATCAAGGAAAACCAACTAAGCCGAACTGATAACATCCCTCCAAAACGTGGTTTACGTAAGGAGCCTGCTAAACCCTTCACTTGCTAATGGGTCTACAAACATTAGTTATTATAGGATGCTCTCAATAATGCTTGTCTTGTTGAAAACGATGTGGGAATTTGTAATTTGTTATCCCATGTATAATGACATATAAGCATAAGTAATTATATTGGATTCAAAACATCCCTCATCGCCTATCTAAGATGAATGTGGTGGTACTAGTTCGGTTCTTAACCGAATGCTTTTGTGTAGTTGGAACAGAAACGAACTGATTTATTATCGGTTTTTTATTTTTTGAACCGAAATTGGTTATGTTTTTGTCGGTTTTAGTTTTTTTGGTTTTTTTTGTTCGGTTTTGGTCAGTTTCTGTTTTTTTTGCACAGCCCTACCATAAACCTCTATTGAATTAGCATGTACTCCCTCCGTTCTTATTTGTTTGT
Source organism: Echium plantagineum (assembly GCA_003412495.2). Lineage (NCBI taxonomy): Eukaryota > Viridiplantae > Streptophyta > Magnoliopsida > Boraginales > Boraginaceae > Echium > Echium plantagineum. Next base: position 12,438,506 of record CM016562.1, read on the forward strand.
CGTTCTAGACTTTTCTTTTTGTTTTAAAATATTTGTCATACTAGGATTTTTATGGAAACTTTACCAATTTTTTCCTCTTTTAAACCTTATTAAATGTAATTAAATTATCTATGCTCAAATGAAATGAAGTTAGAGTATCTAAATAGTTGTCATGTATTGATGACTGATGGAGTAATTCGTTGGCAAAGAGTATTTAAATAATTGTCATTTATTGATAATTGGAGTGTGTAAGGAATTTAAGAAAATACTTAAGGAAACAATCAATTAATAAGTGCACATTTATATATTCAATCAGAATCTTTAATTCTCTAGTAAAGGGTATATAGGTAAATTTACATTGTTTCTTAATCTACGTGTTGAAAACTAGAATGATAAACAAATAAGAACGGAGAGAGTAATAAAGAAACTCCTATTATGCATAATCTATAATCTATAACACTTATAAAAGAGCCAACACCCTTAGGTGTTTCTTCCACATTTTGTCAAGACTATTTTACCCCTTCTCATTCATATATTACTATTAATTTAATTTTTCAATTATATGTATCTTTTAATGAGAAGTTGAAGGGATGGGTACACTATGAAGTAATATCAATGACTATTTGAAAAATGAAAAGTTCATCTCAACCAATTGTATCCATTAATTATAACTACATCATTTCATTCGAATGCAAATAACTCAGAGAAGGTGCATCACTACTGTTATTAGTGTTATTATTTCCTACACAATAAATGTAATTAAATGTATTATTTAGTGTAATTTTAGGATCATCACTTTGATGAGCCAATTCAACTTTCTTTAAGATTAATTATATCAAAATAAAACTAAGCATATATAATCAAATTAAACTAATACAATTTCAATTTTATAGCATATTCAAATACTATATTTTCAATAATCCTTGTGATAATAACAAGATAGATGATTTCAAGACCCAATAAAAATCACATCTAGAGTAAGGCTCTCCATTAAATTTATTAATGACATAACCTAAATGCTCAAATAGTTTTTAATATTCCACGAGAGTCTAAAAAATAGGTAAAAATATTCATACTTATCAAAATAATATTTAGTTTTAAAGATGATAATATGGAGAACTATTTCTTGTACATGATTTAATTACAAAATATCAATTGATATTGACAGATGAAAAATGACAATATGCATATTATGAGATCAAAAAACAATATTTAGACATAAAAGTTGCAAAAATTATTAAATATTTGTAAGTGTTCGAATTCGACTATAACAAAAGTTAGAAGTTAAAATTAGTAGAAATATCTTCAAAAGATTCAACAATTACTAAAAATAACATTTAGCTTTTAAAACTACACTATATAGTTGGTAATAATGTCAATTAAAAATCTAATTTACAAAAATAATGAGAATAAATAATGTTTTTGAGAAATAATGACACTCAATAAATATGTTTTAACACTATATCTTGGAGTTACCTTACTTTTAACATTCCTTTATATCCTTTAATCTATTATCATTTTTTCTTGTCTTTCATCTAAAGTAAATTCATTTTTTTTGTTCGAGCAGTTCACTTTTTTCATTTTCATTAACATCTATGATTAAGAAAAAAAATCATATTTGCACAAATTCTCTGTTGGTTATTAACTAACATCGTTTTTATCTTTCATCTACAGGTTCGGACATACAATGTACAATTGAACAATCATCAGGAATATTGGTTTGTTGTTGAGACTTCTCAATGTAAGATTTCCTTTATATTATAATTCTTTACTTACTTTTATGAATTATCGTTAGTACATTTACAATAAAAACTAGAAAATTGATCAATATACTAAGATTAATAGATCCATATATAAAACAAAAACTACATTTATATAATATTATTTAATTATTAAACTTGGATGAGATATGTAAAATTAACTGATGACTTTTATATTCTTTCTATATAAATTTATTTATGCATGAAATAATAATATGTCTTCTATTGATATATAATACTCAATAAGAATATTATGAAAATATTTCTTTAATGTTATCGTAAGCTCAATCTACATATAATATTATTTTAAATTTTATAAGAGTGTTCTTTTATTATATATTAAAACGATATATATACATTACATATATATATGTATATATGATGAAATTATAAGGATCAAAAGTCAAATTAAAAAATTAAAATTGTTATTACTAAAACATAAATTAAATTCATATAAGTTAATAAAAATTACTCTCTCCATCCCTTTAATAGAGCCATTTTGACTCTGGGTCAAACTTCGAAAGTTTGACCGTAAACTTTTATTAATTGATAAGAAATAATATAGTCATATCGGATCTTGTTAGATTAATCTCAGTATATATTTTTGAAATATCAAGTTCTTATAATTTTTACACTTGTAAAATTAAAAATATTTATGTTTTAAGTCGTGTCTTGGAGACCGTAAAAAAGTAGATAGGTCTATCATTTAGCGATGGAGGGAGTAAATGTTTGGGTTAATTTGCGAAATTATATATGACCCTTTAGTTTCTGTTAGAATCAACATATACAACTTTTTCATTGTAAATTATTTAATTCATTGTTTCCTCATAAGATTTTTCAATCATATGATTGATACAAGGCTAAAATATGTATTTGTATGTATTTATATATGACTTATATGCAATATATTCAATTTTGTATAATATATAACTGACATATGAGTGTCAACTATGTAAATTGTGAAAAAAAGTTAGATTCATAATTTATTTTAGCAAAAGTAGTCATCAAACCATATACATCTCACAATTGGTTCAAAAAATTATTACCATTACATATCTAATTCTATTTGAATTTTGATCCTTACAATTTCATGCTTAATATATATTTTATTCGTGATTTGTTTTAGGAAAAGTAGTCATCAAGTTGTATTAAAGTTATTATTGAAAACGGAGGTCTTCAGTTATTTATAATTTCAAACCTTGCTGACAATTTAGCTCATATATACTTTAATTGTATATTACTTAGAAATTTATTGTAATAGTTAAGTGTAATACCATCACATTCATACTCCCATCGCTAATTTATATATAAAAAACAATTGTATTAAAGTTATTATTAAAATATTAGATTCAACTATATGTGAATGTATTAAAGCCCTTATATTTTAGTGTAATAATGTTTGTATTATTTTAGTATTAAAAATCATATTGATGACTTCAAATTTGATTTTTTTTACATTCTTTTTATATCAATGTCATAGTTCTTTTCATTATAGAAGATCAATTTAAAATCAAAAATAAGAAGAACGATTATATTGATTTTATGATTTGATTAACTATTTTTTTATACGAATAAAACATCAAGGTAACTGTTTTACAAGAGAACTATCTAAGAGACGCATTATCGAATGACTTATATTTCTGTATGAATAGATATTTGAAGAAATAATAACAGTCGATTATATGAAGTTCTTATAATCCGGATATTATCCAAGGCCCAAAACATGTTATGTAACTTCGTCTTAGTGTGTCTCAATCTCATAATCTTTTTTCAAAGATGAATTGCAAATATTTGGTATGTACTTCTGTTTGGTTCGTTGAAATTATAGTCAATTACTATTTTTATATGTTGCACATATATGCATCATCACATATATTAATATAATGTAGTTATTTAGTATTACGTAGAAAATACACTAAGTAGAATGGTGAACTATCATACCCGTATTCTTAGTAACAAATATGAGTTAATCCAAAAATGTAATTTTTTTTAATTTTTTATGGATAATATTATTTGATTTAAAATCATCATCTATATATACTACAAATAGATAGATATAGTTGAAAAAGTATTAATTATTTTAGTTAGTAACAAACTCACTGTTAAAAGAGAGGTTCTTATGTAAATAATTTCTTTATTATATTTTTAAATTTAGATATTTTTGCTTAACTTTATATATTTACTGCAACGATAACCCAATAGTGGTAATAATATTTCATAGTATTTCTCAGTCATCTATTAGTGATGAAAAGCTATAACATTTGAAGTGTTTATCATGTGAGATAATTTTCATTCTCTTTTATTAAATCGTTAGCAATGAATTATCTACATATGGAGAATTTTAATAATACGCTATAACGTATACGAGAGTGCATGTAGTCTGTAAAATATTTTTATTGGTATATAGTACATCAATTATCCATATATGGATATCTTTAATTAAGTATACCAATACTATAGTACTCTTAAGTATATCAATATTATATTACTTTATGCATAAGTAAATGTCCTTTTTAAATTCATTATTATTTGGTAAAATATTTACAATGACAGTACACTTGTGTTTGTTGATTACTATAAATCAATCATGTGCAATGGTATAATTTCCCTTTTTTGATGTTTTCTTCTAGGAATGTACAAATTGCACATGAACTGACATTGAACTCGATTAATGTGAAAAGTTACACATTCATATAAATTTTGATACATGTAGTATATATTATTAACAATTTATTCAAAAATTTATCACGTGCAACGCACGTAACATAATACTAGTTTATTGTTAAAACCAACAACCGTAACTTTAGTTTGAATTAATATTTATGTACTGATGATGGTCTGGATAATTCAAGTAAGCTAAGACATCTTTGGTTAATCATTTATTGCTATATATTTTCTGTGGGCGAAACTTGCTTTGTGGTCCAAGCAATAATCTGATAGTAACCACCTATTGTGATTCCGATTGGGCGAAATGCATTTTAACTCGATGATCAGTCACAGGTTTTTGCATAATGATTGGAAATGCCCTGATTGCTATTGGAAATCAATAAAACAAGGCACTGTCGCCCGTTCTTCGGCTGAGGCCGAATACCGGAGTGCCTGCATTTTGAGTTGAAATGGTGACTTACATTTTGACTGATCTCCATGTCGCGGTCCCATGTCCAATCGACCTCTGGTGCGATAATATCTACATCATTGAAAATCCCGTTTTCCATGAGAGAACGAAGCACATCGAATTAGATTGCCACACCATCCAACAACATTATAAAGATGGCTTTATTCAGCCAATTTATGTGAAGTCGAGATTACAGCTCGCAGACGTCTTTACGAAGTATCTGCCAGGACCTTTGCATCGCGAACTACTGGTCAAGATGAATTTCCTCCCAATGAATTTCATCTTGAGGGGGGGGGGGGGTGAAAGAATGTGTGAAATTTTGGTCGAAGTAGCCGTGATTGAATTGGGGATAAATTGCCATAATTATGTGTTTCCCGATTTAAGTTGGAATAGGTTAGTTGGACTATGTATTTCCTAATTTGAGTTTGAATAGGTTAGTTATGGACTCTATATATATATATATCATAGGTCCACCATCTTTTGTACCACAACTTTATTTTCTATATTCTCTCATTCAATAATAATCAGCTTTTCTGTTATTAGTATTTCTATTCCTTGTTATTCTAGTTCTTGATTCTTGTGGTGTAATAGTTGTGTATGAATCATGAAAGCAATTATGAAACAGTATGCCCATCGTAGGAAGAAGATACGCTTAGCTACTTCTAAATGTTTCACATTATTGACTGATGACTTGATTTTTGAGATCTTCAGTTGGCTGCCGGCCAAGTGTTTAACGAGATGCATGGTCTTGAGCAAATTGTGGTGTATGATCATTAAAAGTCGGAAATTCGTTGAGAAACATATGCAACAGGCAAAACCCTTTTTACATTATCTTCCCCAAAAATCTTCGCCTCCAATCGAGAATCCATTGATATTTTGTTATACCATTGATGGACTAATTCTTGAGCGAAGTGTCGTTCATGATTATTGTCGCATCAGAAACCTCACCACTAATTGGGATCGTGTGTTGCCTGGACTCGGTTTTGAACGTGGCTATATGAGTATGAGTTATCTTCCCTCGATTGAGAAGTATAAGTTGTCGAGTTTCAATGTCAATGCGGATCGTACAAGCATTTGTCTTAACGTGTTAACCGTAGGAGTGGATGATACATGGAAACCTGTTGAGGTTCCCTTTTCGTGTTTGAACAAACGAACTGTATTTTGCCTAACTTTGGATGGGGTGAGTTATATGTTAAGAGGTTGCTTTATGGATTGTTGCCAGCCACAGATGTTCGTTTTTGAGACTGAAGATGAGAGGTTTGTGAGAACACCTTTGCCTCGAAGATTTGAACTACTTTGTCGCGACTGTTTGGAGTTCGATGTCCTTGAATGGAATAACAAGTTTGGTATATGGTGGTGCATGGCTGAAGGAGTGTTCCACATTTGGATATTGCAAGATTACAAGAAAGCAGAGTGGGAGGAAAGGAAGATTGTTATTTGCCCGAGTGCCTTCAAAACATTTCCATATATTGAGATGTACTTTCCATATAAAGTTGAAGGAACAAAGATGTTTATGACTAATACTTTTGGGGTAATGCAGCTATGTTATGATTTCGAAGAAAAAAAAATTTTATGGTACCACAGGCCAATGTTTAGAGTGGTACCCACTAGTTTAGTGAGCTTGAGGTGAATACTACTATTTTGTCTAATTTAATAAGCTAGTTAGTCATGAATTTCTATCTTATTGTTATGTATGAAATGTTTCTTTTTTTAAATCCAAGAGCCATAGAATGTAAACTCTTTGACTCCATGGGACATGGCAACAAAACAGCGATGTTCAAATTTCAACATCACCGCTAAAACGGCATCGCAACACTTGGGCTATCTCTTTCAGGTGGCTCCAGAATAAATGGAGGATTCGCCATCCCCATCCGGAGCATTGTGGATCCATCTGATGGAAGCTCCGCGACCAATGCATTCAGTAGCATCGGAAGATTAACTACCCTTAGCCGATTCACACTACAGATACCAAATGGAAAAGTCATAATCATTAAGACTTAAAGAGGATATATAATGACTAGCAATCCCAACAGGTGCAACTAGAATAGGTATATGTAGGTGCATGTAGTACACTAAAAAACATTCATATGTTTATATTGCTATTGCAGGAATAAGATAGCACATAACTAGATGTTTTAGGTAAGAGTCTACTTCTGATATGCTTACAAATCCTCTAAGCATCTAAAGACCCAAATTGTCTAATTGGTAAAATTAATCCTAAAGCCGCACTGCTTCATTCCTCAGTTCGAAGATAACTGAAGCCTAACAATCTAAAATTAAAACGATCAACTAGAGAAAACCACACGATTGATAACTCAATCTTGAATTAACTTGAGTATTTCCAACTCTTTAAAACCTGTAGGCATAGAACTCTATACAAATAGTCCCGGCCAATCAAAATGTAGATACTACAGGGAGTAAATGCCACAGAATGCAAACACCAAAATGGAGATAAAACGAAGTGGAAGTAAATGACACAGATTGCAAGCACAACTTGTTTTTGATTATTTTTAATTGATTATGCTATCATATTTTAATTGACTTTTATGGTCCGTTTGGATTGGGGTGAACCTAGGTGAATCTAGGTGAAATTTATCATTCACCCAGTTTGGAACCAGTTTTTTATTTTTTTTAAGGTTAATGTAAGTGAATCTAGGTTAATGTAGGTTAACACATTCTCCTCCATTCACCCTCAAATCGGTGGGTAATGCTAGGTTAACGAATTAATTTTATTATTATTATTAGATGAGACTTAACTACCCATTAATAATATTAGTCTATGCCAAATATTATTTGTCTCTAAAAAAAAACTTCCCTCAACATAAAAATTGTCTTTTCATTTCTTTCTTGCGTATTCTTGCCAACTCTTTCTTTCCGCTTGAAAAAACAGTTTTTTCTTTGCTGCTCTTTCTTTCTCGCTTGAATAATAAAAAAGATCATATTTTTTTGCTTTTCAACAAAAATATATGTTGAGACGAATCTAACAAGATCCCACATGACTATATTTTATCTTACCGTTTAATGAGAATTCTTGATCAAACTTTTTAATTTGACCATCAAAGTCAAAATGTACCAATCTTTTAGGGACGGAGAGAATAATTAACAAAAATTTAACACGCAAGACCAAGTAGGAACAAAAATAAACCGGAGGCTCTTGAAAGATTAGGCTTCGGAAAGGGAGGTTATGTTAACAGACACGTGTAATAAACACAACGTACTATAAATGAGGCATGTTGTACGAACTTGATATGCAATAAGGTATGATGACTACGAGGTACAACATTTTGAGCAAGTTGTACAAGCGTGTGATGCACGCACATGTGTATAATGGTCACGCGTGCATCACACACGATCCAACTTTTTATAACTACCTTGAACTTCTTTGATTCTCTTTAGAATAGTTGAATTAATGCCCTGGTAGTAAGATAAAAAATCCAAATGTGAATAGTTGAATTAATGCTCGGGCCTCAAAGCGATAACCAATGGTGCTTGAAGCCGGTTCAAGAACATATTTTATGATTATGCTTGAAGAGTTCTGAGCTCTCTCGTTTTCTGGGTTCTTTTATTGTCAAATAAATAAAGAATCATAAAACAAACTAGTACAAAAGCAAATAGTGAATGCCTAAGAGTTTATTACGGTAGTGATTTGCTCACCCAAATAGCGATTTCAGGGTATAATTGATGATCTGTTATACACCAACACGATAGCAAATAGTGTTTTTTGATGAGTAAAATGACTATTTTGCCCCCTATTTGTAAATGTAACGTTTCATGAATTTTCATCTAGGTCAAAGTAGTCATTTCTCATTTTAAAACACTATTTGAGTGTAGTGTTGTGCATGAGCCGAGCTTTCCGAACTAGTTCGTTTGACTCGGCTCGGGAAGCAGAGGCTCGAAGCTCGGCTCGTAATAAAATGAGCCGACCAGCGAGCTGGGTTCCTAGCTCGTCAGCTCGGGAAGCCGGCTCGGTAGCTCGATTATATATATATATATGCTAATATTATTTTTAATAAAATTAGTTATATTATATTTTTTAGTCATTTCAATTATTATAATTAATGTCAATTTAATGCTTTTATTTACATTGTTACATGTTAATTAATTATTACTTGTTACATGTTGTTTATGTAAAATAGTTTTTTGTTAATCAAATTGAACTTGAAATTTCAAAATGATCTAAGTGAGCTAGCTCGAAGCTCGGATCGGGATGGTTCGGCTTGTGAAAACTCGCCGAGCGGAGCCGAAAATTAATGAGCTTGGGCGCAGTTCGTATACAGCTCCATTTGAGTATGTGTACAGTGGTTCCCGTAAAATTATGTGCCCTTTGTATAATAAATATAATAATTGAGGAAATTTTATGGAGAGGCAAAATAGTCATTTATTATCTAAAAAATTGGGTGTAAAATTAAAATTTGTAGTATTTCTTGTGATCTCCATATCCAGTTCCATACAGTTTCTGGTAGAGGTGCAATAACCATTTTATTGTTTAAAATTCAAAAAATATCCTACGACATCCTAGACAAAACTAGTAGTTTAGGAGACGATAGTTCACGACAAACGATAAAAAAGCCTAATTTTAAGGAAACGGACCTGATCTGTTATCACACCGGAATAGTGATTGTTTGTAGTTGGAAATTGCTATTCTGTCCCCCTCCTACTTGGAAGTGTAGTAAGTGAGAAGGTTAAGTGGGGGACAAAATAGTCATTTTCAGCTATAATATTTCACTATTCTGATATGTATATCTATTGCCAACAATGACTACCCGAGACTGGAAATGGGAAGCCTCGGTCCAAAACTTGACCGTCTTTGTCAATACGACATTGCATTAACTAATTGCATTGAACTCGGAGGAAGAACGGAAGAAGAAGTCATCGTATCTAGCTTCAATGCTTTCATTATTGGATCAAAGAAGGCTAAAATAATTTACCCCCATTAATAAATTCTTAGTAAGACTTTAATTTTACATAAAAAATCAAGGAAAACCAACTAAGCCGAACTGATAACATCCCTCCAAAACGTGGTTTACGTAAGGAGCCTGCTAAACCCTTCACTTGCTAATGGGTCTACAAACATTAGTTATTATAGGATGCTCTCAATAATGCTTGTCTTGTTGAAAACGATGTGGGAATTTGTAATTTGTTATCCCATGTATAATGACATATAAGCATAAGTAATTATATTGGATTCAAAACATCCCTCATCGCCTATCTAAGATGAATGTGGTGGTACTAGTTCGGTTCTTAACCGAATGCTTTTGTGTAGTTGGAACAGAAACGAACTGATTTATTATCGGTTTTTTATTTTTTGAACCGAAATTGGTTATGTTTTTGTCGGTTTTAGTTTTTTTGGTTTTTTTTGTTCGGTTTTGGTCAGTTTCTGTTTTTTTTTGCACAGCCCTACCATAAACCTCTATTGAATTAGCATGTACTCCCTCCGTTCTTATTTGTTTGTCGTTCTAGACTTTTCTTTTTGTTTTAAAATATTTGTCATACTAGGATTTTTATGGAAACTTTACCAATTTTTTCCTCTTTTAATCTTATTAAATGTAATTAAATTATCTATGCTCAAATGAAATGAAGTTAGAGTATCTAAATAGTTGTCATGTATTGATGACTGATGGAGTAATTCGTTGGCAAAGAGTATTTAAATAATTGTCATTTATTGATAATTGGAGTGTGTAAGGAATTTAAGAAAATACTTAAGGAAACAATCAATTAATAAGTGCACATTTATATATTCAATCAGAATCTTTAATTCTCTAGTAAAGGGTATATAGGTAAATTTACATTGTTTCTTAATCTACGTGTTGAAAACTAGAATGATAAACAAATAAGAACGGAGAGAGTAATAAAGAAACTCCTATTATGCATAATCTATAATCTATAACACTTATAAAAGAGCCAACACCCTTAGGTGTTTCTTCCACATTTTGTCAAGACTATTTTACCCCTTCTCATTCATATATTACTATTAATTTAATTTTTCAATTATATGTATCTTTTAATGAGAAGTTGAAGGGATGGGTACACTATGAAGTAATATCAATGACTATTTGAAAAATGAAAAGTTCATCTCAACCAATTGTATCCATTAATTATAACTACATCATTTCATTCGAATGCAAATAACTCAGAGAAGGTGCATCACTACTGTTATTAGTGTTATTATTTCCTACACAATAAATGTAATTAAATGTATTATTTAGTGTAATTTTAGGATCATCACTTTGATGAGCCAATTCAACTTTCTTTAAGATTAATTATATCAAAATAAAACTAAGCATATATAATCAAATTAAACTAATACAATTTCAATTTTATAGCATATTCAAATACTATATTTTCAATAATCCTTGTGATAATAACAAGATAGATGATTTCAAGACCCAATAAAAATCACATCTAGAGTAAGGCTCTCCATTAAATTTATTAATGACATAACCTAAATGCTCAAATAGTTTTTAATATTCCACGAGAGTCTAAAAAATAGGTAAAAATATTCATACTTATCAAAATAATATTTAGTTTTAAAGATGATAATATGGAGAACTATTTCTTGTACATGATTTAATTACAAAATATCAATTTGTAACGACCCGCCCCAGGTGGGCCCCCCCTGAGGTTAGGCTCGATAACAAATCCGAAACCAGAGTCACCACTCGATGGATGACTCGATAAGTAAGACAGTTTTAAATAAATACAGTGGTTTAAATAAAAGGAAGTGAAAAATGTGAAAATGTCCATACTGAGTCAAACGAGAGTAACGAAAATAGTTCCATCGGGGTGTAAGCTAAAACTCCACATAATATAAGAAGTAAAGAAAAGCGCAACATCTGATAACCCACGCAGGGGTAAAATAGTCAATAAACATCCGTAAAAAGACTTGACTCCAAATATGATGACTGAGGAAACTCTTAATGCCGTCCGTCTCTCAACGATGCAGATACTAACTCTGCCGATCTAGCCTGAAAAGATAAGTCCCCGAAGGGGTCAGCTCGACAGCTGGTGAAATCCTTCTCACGCGTGGCTACCACCCCACATACGTGATGCGAAAGCAATGAAGTAACCGAACAACAATAATAGAACTCAACATCAACAATAAATAGTCTCAACAACAATAATCACATAAATGCAAACACTATATGCTCTGGATCCGGACTTTCGCACTGTACAGTACTCTACCTAGCTCAACCTGCAGGGAGACCAACCCATATAATCATCACACATCTCGTCATCCACACATCTCATCCATCACACATCACAACATCACACAAAAAAACCCCTGTACACCGTACATATGGGCCCATGACAATCATGGCGCCCCGTCAATCCTACGTTGCCGGATCTGGACAACACACACAACACATATACGACCCGTAGGTCCACCCTAACACCTCTACTGATGCTCAATACTCAACAATACTCATCACAATGTATCCAAGTATACAATCACTACCACACAACACATACAAGAGTAAATAACAACACGTGAGTAAGAACTCACCTCAAGCACAGCACGTAAATAGAATCCCCGAGTCTCGAGCTGGAATCGCTCACACAATAGGACCTATATAATATAAATATTCTACATCAATTACTACTCCAAATACACCCCGTCCCACTCGTAATAGTTACATCACTAATTATTATACATATGCAAGGCCTTTTAGATAAATCTTGGAAAAAATGAAAGATTTTGCCCTTGGGCAGAAAATGACCGTTTTACCCTTGGGTCCCACTTGGTCAAACCAAATCAAAGTCCACTATGGTCAACTCTCGGAAACATCCAAACTTTATTCCCATACAATGCCAAGTCCATCACTTATGTTATTCTAAGATTCAACCCTTATTTCATGTGAAATTACACTTTTACCCCTCAATTATACTTAACTGCACCTTTGCCCCAAATTTTGCATTAATTACACTATGACCCCAAATTCAATTTAAATTACACCTTAGGCCCCAATTTGCCCCACTAACCATTTAATTTGCTTCAACATCCTGTAGTTCTCCTAAGTTTACATGTTAGCCCCTAAACTTTATAAATTCTAATTCTAACCCAATTTATATAACCTACTTAATAATCCAACACTTAAAACAATTAATATTAGTTCCACCCCTTATATATTTCATCTTAACCCCTAAAGTTCATATCTTATATCATACTTATGTATTTTCACTAATGCCCCCAAACTTATCCATAATTACATTTTAGGATCAATTCTTTCATACTAACCCAATATTCATTCCGAGTACAATTCATTAATCCTTATCAAGTCTAAATCAAGTTCTTAATCTCGTCTAATCATTATTCGTCCTTAACTTAATCAAAATTCCACAATACGATAATCTAACCTTTTATTTCAACCCGAAAATGTTATAATTCAAATCTTATAAATTCAATCACACTTAAACACCATTCTAACCCCACATACAGTTCTAATACAGCATCTAACCCCTTTTTAACATATAATTAACGAACCAAATCAATTACAAACCCTAAGCTCCAATCGGTTAAAACCCCAAATCAATCGAACCTCCTTACCTCCAATATTTATATTTTTAGTCCACCTCTAAACATAAGTAATCATCATGAGACAGTTTATATACATGTTTATACTCCAATTATCATCAAACAATCACCCATAATCAATACATATCAACCCTATCTTTAAGAACACAATGTCGAACCTAAAAATCACACGCCTTGGGTTCTAAATTCGATTCTTAACCTAAACAAACGTCCTACTGCAGATTAAACCTCATTTATATATCAACTTAACATCAATTAGACATCAAACAGCAGCTAAGTCAGTCCCTTCCCAAAACCTATGAAATCTGCCGAAATATTAGCATCATCATACAATTCTCATGCATAACTCAAAGCTAATGAACCTGGAATTGTGTTTCAAGGCATACTAGCATCATCATACAGTGTTATAGACGTTTTACTATACTTAAATTATGCCCAAGTTATAATTAAGTTCGCAAACATGAGGCAAAACAACATAAAAATCTGCTACAAAACTGACAGCAAAACTGTTCGAACGAGCCTCGAAACAGTCAGAAAACGCGAGCATAGGAGGGAATAATTACCTGATTTTTGCCGCTGAACCCTAGAGTGATCTGCAAGGACGAAATCTGGGCAAAGAATCGTGGCAAAATCGGTTTGGAAGGGAGCTAATTTCGTATCTGAAGTAGGGTGGATGAAGGTCATTCGAAGGTGTCCGACCAGTGTACAAAACAGCCAAAATTCGACAAACAGGAGTGAAATTCTTACCTGGATATCGTGCTATACTTCAAGAGGGATCTTCCTAGATGCAAATTGAGTCAAGAACGGCACAATTCCGAGCTCGGACGAGGGAGAAATTCGATTGGGAAGATGGGAGGGCGGCTGATCGAAAAACTGCAGTAGAAGGGTTTTGTTTGGCTGATTTTTCTTAAATAGGCTGGCGAATTGGGCCTGGCCCATTATTGGATTGGCCTATCAGCCCTTATAGTTCAATGTTCTAAAATCGATTTAACGAGCCCTAAACGATCGATGCAAGTTCGAGCAAGACGAAACGAGGCAAATTCGATAACTTCAACATTTTAGTTAATTAATATACATATATATTATTTTTTTTATTATTAATTTATGTTAGGACGAATTATTACAATCTACCCTCCTTAAAGAATTTCGACCCCGAAATTGACGTAATAGAAGGAAAAGAATGAGAACACCTACCAGCTCACACACCCCATAACTCCGGGTAACGAAAACGCATATCCTCCTCGCGTTCCCAAGTCGCCTCCTCCACTTCCTGATTACGCCACAACACCTTCACTAAACTCATCGTTTTGTTCCTCAACTCCTTATCACGGCGATCCAAGATCCTAACTAGGCGCTCCTCAAAAGTCAGATCCTCTCTCAACTCGACTGGCTGGTCCTGAAGAATGTGTGACTCATCCGGTACATACTTACGCAAACACGACGCATGGAACACACTATGGATAAAGTGACTCGACGTTTATCTGCATACTTTTGCGAGGTCCTCAAATGTCGGCGACTCGTCTCGATACGTCCAACTCAGCTCTCCACTCCATGTTATCATCACAATAATTTCTTTCATAACACTGAGGCCACAATAGTTTATATCTCTCTCATGCATCCCCATGTTTCACGATTTCATCACCACAATGTCAATAATCATCATCTCCACCTACTGATATCACCGTTACCATATTGATTACAGCAATACCTTCTCTCTCTTCAGTATCAGTTTTTTTTTTCCAACTTATATCTCATATATGCAACACCACATTTCAACATTCTCAACGAGTCCCATACTCACCCTTGTCACCTGCTCGGTGTAGTTAATATGTATGTATTCACTCACTCTCAATATCCTTACTTGGATATCGATATTTGATCTTCGTGAATATCATGCCTAGACACCTACTGTTTACTTATAAATAAAATACAATTGCGAAATCTTTCAGTCAATACAAATATACAGACCAATCCTTAATCATATCTCTGTCTCGCCATTAATACCAACATCTCACTCTCCACCTCATAATATTATCGCCACAATTCTTCCATAGTCATAAGCCAAGGAATTTTAGTTTAGGCAGTCTCACTAGTACATATCGTACTATTATATTACCACTATGTCAATAACCCTCTTTCTACTCCCAGAGACCAATACTACTCCGTGATCACAGTAATACCTTGTCATAATCCAAGATCAGGCTAACTACACCAATATATACTTCATAACATATATATCACCTCATGTATTTCATCACCTTACATCTCACCTCCATAAGATCATATTTGTACATCAATGTGTCCATATTCCTATATCGCAACTCAACATATCTCAGCTCAATAATGACATCACAACTTCAACGTGTCCATATTCCTATATCGCAACTCAACATACCTCAGCTCAATAATGACATCACAACTCTTTAATATAACCGTGGTTGCCCCAATCTCCACACCTTATTAATGTCGACCATTATGTCAAAAAAAAATCCTCATAGTGAATAATATTCCATCCATTCCACATCAGCGAGTCTTAAAACTAGCAAAACTTATCATATCGGTTGGTTCCTGATAATTCCATCTCACTCCTTATTGCGGTCAACTCAATCATACCTCTTATCCTCATATGCACCCCACATATCATTTATAACCTCTAAATACACCCAAGTGGTTTAATTATCAATCACCACACATGTTTTTAGTGCATATATCGATATTTCTCCTTTAAGGTCATCATAATTAATCAACCATGTAAACCTTTAAATCATTAACTCATACAATGTTCAATCATCACTATTATATCCCCAACAATACTCGTATTTTCCGAATTTATCATATATCATATCCATTATTCGTACTCATTAAAATGTGGTCTCACTTTAGGCGACCCCCAAACATACTATACACTCACTCCTAATATGTGAGACGTCACAGAAATATTATATAAGTACTTTCACCATACTTTTTCCATACGTTGATACTTCCATCTGTTAATCCTGCCATAACCAGTTATCAAGCTTAGTCGTTTGTTCCCAATACCTCATCTTTGGCATCCAAATTTTCCACATGTGTAATATCCCCGCTTAGGTTATAGAATATTTCACCCCTCGCAGTCACACAACCACCGACATCTTTATCCACCCATACTACTTCCATTGATTTGGTTAACCTTAACCCTCCTACCTTCCTCCAACCTACCTGATAACCGTACGATTTGTCATCCTTTTGCACCCAACAATGATTCATCACCCACATATAGAACCTTTGGACTTCCTGTGCTTTACTACTTTATTTTGTGGTTCCCATCTTGTCTTGCGTCCTTCTACGAATTTCTGAAGGAGAATCAATCCAAGCCTTACATATACCACCCAGTAATCCCCGCTCAACTCCATCTCATAATTAGTGCCAATAAGTTTCTATCATTCATCCTTTCCTTCAATTTCATCCTTAGGAAAACTATCGTTCCTTTCAACTTAATCCATAACAACCAGTTCGTTCTCACTACAAGGATACCCAATCCATTACTCTCGCTCTCTGCATTGGTGCACTACTCTGGATGTTAACCCAAAAATCTTCTAGCCCTGACTGCACGACAAATTTCAAACTATAGTCTATGTTTTCTTTATATCATTGCACATCAATTACCAACACCACTTCATACTTAATGACATGTCCTCCATATGTATGATTTCACCACCCACTTCAACTTATCCTTATAAGAATTTATACTATTAACTTTACCTATAATTCACGCACTTATCAACCAGTACTATCTCTAACCTTGCCTTATATACTCTCATCAACTTACCATAACCTTAATTCGCATATCCTACAACAACTCCCAAGAGAAATCTGAACCTCAGTCAATCACCTTTCAAAGTCTTACTTTTATTTACCCTCTTTTTCCTGGTGAGACCTTCAAGGATACTCAGCATTATCCAACTTATTCATATACTTAGGTTTCTAATTCACCTATATCTCTTAGAACACTGAATTTTACCTTCCTCCGAATTCAATCCAGTGCTGTCCTCATGTACAAGGTCGTCCTACCTCATTTCTCTATCGTCCCCTCTGGAGAACCATCTTATATGATCCTATCACCCCTTATCATAGTATCCATCTCTGATTCGTACATCCAGGATTTTCAAGTTTCATGTTCAAAAGTCGAGTACCTATCCTCAATCCACCACGATTTCACCTAATCTCTAGTTGGCTCCTCAATACACATTTACAAGTATCTAACAACTTCACCACGCTTCCTAGCCTTAACAGTGATAGTTCCTCCATTTACGTTACTCTACGTCCATTCAAAACCCGTCGTAGTTATCTCAAACATCTTACTTCTTTCGTCGATACACATCTCCAGACACAACACATTTCACCAACCATTTCATCATACGCCGCCTTAGTTCTTCCACCTCCCTTACACTAAACCCATTTTTATAATATTGTAAAATATCCGACTCATGTACCCCACAACGATACTTCTCATTCAAGTGCTCTCCTAAGCATCCCAGGGTCAATGATATCTTCCGATTCCCCTTTAAGGTTCGACACATACTACACGACCAATTACCTACACCCATGGATCCGTGTGTCATAAGAACATCAATAACATTCCCTCTCATTATACCCCCGACGAAATAAAGACTTCAAATCCGATCGTTCCCAACTAGCTGAGAAGTTAGACTCCAACAATTTTGTTTGATTCCCCCTTACTAAACTTATCTAGAATCTCAGTTACTACCGTATCATATTATCCCGTTAAGTCCACTGCGACATTATCATCGATTAAAATCGTCAAACCCCGATATAACAGTTCTTACATATTTCTAATACCGTCTCCCTTAACTCAAAACTCAGCAAACGAAAGCATATAAGGTGCTTCAAATCCACTCACTTTCCGTATCCCTCTCAACTTCGAATCCTGTTCCCACTTACTTCTAATCGATTTGTAGGCATTGTAAGTCTCACGTAAAATCTAAACGAATTCCGTAACAGTCAATACTCTCACCTGACGGCATCTCTCCTCAGTCTACGAAACAAAATAACACCTTAGAACTCCTATACGCATGCTGACTCCTATAGACTCACAACACATAACCTAGACACACTATTAGGCAAGCACATACCACATAGGACCCAACAATCATACAACCTAAGCTCTGATACCAAACTTGTAACGACCCGCCCCAGGTGGGCCCCCCCTGAGGTTAGGCTCGATAACAAATCCGAAACCAGAGTCACCACTCGATGGATGACTCGATAAGTAAGACAGTTTTAAATAAATACAGTGGTTTAAATAAAAGGAAGTGAAAAATGTGAAAATGTCCATACTGAGTCAAACGAGAGTAACGAAAATAGTTCCATCGGGGTGTAAGCTAAAACTCCACATAATATAAGAAGTAAAGAAAAGCGCAACATCTGATAACCCACGCAGGGGTAAAATAGTCAATAAACATCCGTAAAAAGACTTGACTCCAAATATGATGACTGAGGAAACTCTTAATGCCGTCCGTCTCTCAACGATGCAGATACTAACTCTGCCGATCTAGCCTGAAAAGATAAGTCCCCGAAGGGGTCAGCTCGACAGCTGGTGAAATCCTTCTCACGCGTGGCTACCACCCCACATACGTGATGCGAAAGCAATGAAGTAACCGAACAACAATAATAGAACTCAACATCAACAATAAATAGTCTCAACAACAATAATCACATAAATGCAAACACTATATGCTCTGGATCCGGACTTTCGCACTGTACAGTACTCTACCTAGCTCAACCTGCAGGGAGACCAACCCATATAATCATCACACATCTCGTCATCCACACATCTCATCCATCACACATCACAACATCACACAAAAAACCCCTGTACTCCGCATATGGGCCCATCACAATCATGGCGCCCCGTCAATCCTACGTTGCCGGATCTGGACAACACACACAACACATATACGACCCGTAGGTCCACCCTAACACCTCTACTGATGCTCAATACTCAACAATACTCATCACAATGTATCCAAGTATACAATCACTACCACACAACACATACAAGAGTAAATAACAACACGTGAGTAAGAACTCACCTCAAGCACAGCACGTAAATAGAATCCCCGAGTCTCGAGCTGGAATCGCTCACACAATAGGACCTATATAATATATATATTCTACATCAATTACTACTCCAAATACACCCCGTCCCACTCGTAATAGTTACATCACTAATTATTATACATATGCAAGGCCTTTTAGATAAATCTTGGAAAAAAATGAAAGATTTTGCCCTTGGGCAGAAAATGACCGTTTTACCCTTGGGTCCCACTTGGTCAAACCAAATCAAAGTCCACTATGGTCAACTCTCGGAAACATCCAAACTTTATTCCCATACAATGCCAAGTCCATCACTTATGTTATTCTAAGATTCAACCCTTATTTCATGTGAAATTACACTTTTACCCCTCAATTATACTTAACTGCACATTTGCCCCAAATTTTGCATTAATTACACTATGACCCCAAATTCAATTTAAATTACACCTTAGGCCCCAATTTGCCCCACTAACCATTTAATTTGCTTCAACATCCTGTAGTTCTCCTAAGTTTACATGTTAGCCCCTAAACTTTATAAATTCTAATTCTAACCCAATTTATATAACCTACTTAATAATCCAACACTTAAAACAATTAATATTAGTTCCACCCCTTATATATTTCATCTTAACCCCTAAAGTTCATATCTTATATCATACTTATGTATTTTCACTAATGCCCCCAAACTTATCCATAATTACATTTTAGGATCAATTCTTTCATACTAACCCAATATTCATTCCGAGTACAATTCATTAATCCTTATCAAGTCTAAATCAAGTTCTTAATCTCGTCTAATCATTATTCGTCCTTAACTTAATCAAAATTCCACAATACGATAATCTAACCTTTTATTTCAACCCGAAAATGTTATAATTCAAATCTTATAAATTCAATCACACTTAAACACCATTCTAACCCCACATACAGTTCTAATACAGCATCTAACCCCTTTTTAACATATAATTAACGAACCAAATCAATTACAAACCCTAAGCTCCAATCGGTTAAAACCCCAAATCAATCGAACCTCCTTACCTCCAATATTTATATTTTAGTCCACCTCTAAACATAAGTAATCATCATGAGACAGTTTATATACATGTTTATACTCCAATTATCATCAAACAATCACCCATAATCAATACATATCAACCCTATCTTTAAGAACACAATGTCGAACCTAAAAATCACACGCCTTGGGTTCTAAATTCGATTCTTAACCTAAACAAACGTCCTACTGCAGATTAAACCTCATTTATATATCAACTTAACATCAATTAGACATCAAACAGCAGCTAAGTCAGTCCCTTCCCAAAACCTATGAAATCTGCCGAAATATTAGCATCATCATACAATTCTCATGCATAACTCAAAGCTAATGAACCTGGAATTGTGTTTCAAGGCATACTAGCATCATCATACAGTGTTATAGACGTTTTACTATACTTAAATTATGCCCAAGTTATAATTAAGTTCGCAAACATGAGGCAAAACAACATAAAAATCTGCTACAAAACTGACAGCAAAACTGTTCGAACGAGCCTCGAAACAGTCAGAAAACGCGAGCATAGGAGGGAATAATTACCTGATTTTTGCCGCTGAACCCTAGAGTGATCTGCAAGGACGAAATCTGGGCAAAGAATCGTGGCAAAATCGGTTTGGAAGGGAGCTAATTTCGTATCTGAAGTAGGGTGGATGAAGGTCATTCGAAGGTGTCCGACCAGTGTACAAAACAGCCAAAATTCGACAAACAGGAGTGAAATTCTTACCTGGATATCGTGCTATACTTCAAGAGGGATCTTCCTAGATGCAAATTGAGTCAAGAACGGCACAATTCCGAGCTCGGACGAGGGAGAAATTCGATTGGGAAGATGGGAGGGCGGCTGATCGAAAAACTGCAGTAGAAGGGTTTTGTTTGGCTGATTTTTCTTAAATAGGCTGGCGAATTGGGCCTGGCCCATTATTGGATTGGCCTATCAGCCCTTATAGTTCAATGTTCTAAAATCGATTTAACGAGCCCTAAACGATCGATGCAAGTTCGAGCAAGACGAAACGAGGCAAATTCGATAACTTCAACATTTTAGTTAATTAATATACATATATATTATTTTTTTTTTTTATTAATTTATGTTAGGACGAATTATTACACAATTGATATTGACAGATGAAAAATGACAATATGCATATTATGAGATCAAAAAGCAATATTTAGACATAAAAGTTGCAAAAATTATTAAATATTTGTAAGTGTTCGAATTCGACTATAACAAAAGTTAGAAGTTAAAATTAGTAGAAATATCTTCAAAAGATTCAACAATTACTAAAAATAACATTTAGCTTTTAAAACTACACTATATAGTTGGTAATAATGTCAATTAAAAATCTAATTTACAAAAATAATGAGAATAAATAATGTTTTTGAGAAATAATGACACTCAATAAATATGTTTTAACACTATATCTTGGAGTTACCTTACTTTTAACATTCCTTTATATCCTTTAATCTATTATCATTTTTTCTTGTCTTTCATCTAAAGTAAATTCATTTTTTTTGTTCGAGCAGTTCACTTTTTCATTTTCATTAACATCTATGATTAGAAAAAAAATCATATTTGCACAAATTCTCTGTTGTTTATTAACTAACATCGTTTTTATCTTTCATCTACAGGTTCGGACATACAATGTACAATTGAACAATCATCAGGAATATTGGTTTGTTGTTGAGACTTCTCAATGTAAGATTTCCTTTATATTATAATTCTTTACTTACTTTTATGAATTATCGTTAGTACATTTACAATAAAAACTAGAAAATTGATCAATATACTAAGATTAATAGATCCATATATAAAACAAAAACTACATTTATATAATATTATTTAATTATTAAACTTGGATGAGATATGTAAAATTAACTGATGACTTTTATATTCTTTCTATATAAATTTATTTATGCATGAAATAATAATATGTCTTCTATTGATATATAATACTCAATAAGAATATTATGAAAATATTTCTTTAATGTTATCGTAAGCTCAATCTACATATAATATTATTTTAAATTTTATAAGAGTGTTCTTTTATTATATATTAAAACGATATATATACATTACATATATATATGTATATATGATGAAATTATAAGGATCAAAAGTCAAATTAAAAAATTAAAATTGTTATTACTAAAATATAAATTAAATTCATATAAGTTAATAAAAATTACTCTCTCCATCCCTTTTAATAGAGCCATTTTGACTCTGGGTCAAACTTCGAAAGTTTGACCGTAAACTTTTATTAATTGATAAGAAATAATATAGTCATATCGGATCTTGTTAGATTAATCTCAGTATATATTTTTGAAATATCAAGTTCTTATAATTTTTACACTTGTAAAATTAAAAATATTTATGTTTTAAGTCGTGTCTTGGAGACCGTAAAAAAGTAGATAGGTCTATCATTTAGCGATGGAGGGAGTAAATGTTTGGGTTAATTTGCGAAATTATATATGACCCTTTAGTTTCTGTTAGAATCAACATATACAACTTTTTCATTGTAAATTATTTAATTCATTGTTTCCTCATAAGATTTTTCAATCATATGATTGATACAAGGCTAAAATATGTATTTGTATGTATTTATATATGACTTATATGCAATATATTCAATTTTGTATAATATATAACTGACATATGAGTGTCAACTATGTAAATTGTAAAAAAAAGTTAGATTCATAATTTATTTTAGCAAAAGTAGTCATCAAACCATATAAATCTCACAATTGGTTCAAAAAATTATTACCATTACATATCTAATTCTATTTGAATTTTGATCCTTACAATTTCATGCTTAATATATATTTTATTCGTGATTTGTTTTAGGAAAAGTAGTCATCATGTTGTATTAAAGTTATTATTGAAAACGGAGGTCTTCAGTTATTTATAATTTCAAACCTTGCTGACAATTCAGCTCATATATACTTTAATTGTATATTACTTAGAAATTTATTGTAATAGTTAAGTGTAATACCATCACATTCATACTCCCATCGCTAATTTATATATAAAAAACTGTAATTTTACTCTTCACACCGAGTGTTATTCCAGTTGTTATGACAATAGGTTTAACAACTATAAAACAAGTATTTAAATCACGCACCAGAAATGGTAACCCAGTTCCGTGTCAACACACGTACATCTGGGGGGCAGCCTGCCCAAGGGAAAAACTCCACTATATAAAAGGTTGCTTACAAGGAGGGACTTACTAGTATGCCCACATACTCTCTCTCGCCCTAACTAGGCCTTTTAATATAGGCTTCCCTATACGTCTATAAGATGGTTTTTCAAACTTACAACACCTCACTGTTGCTATAGAATAGCAACTGTACAATCAGTATAGAAGCTAGATAATGCTTCTATACAAAGACGCCTAGAACACTAATACAACCCTTCGCTTAAAAGCTCTTGGGTATGTATATGAATACAATCGAATAAAAGTGTGTATGACAAGTGTGAAACACTGTCTCTATATATACTAGGCTGTGGCTCCTCAAATATTAAATTCAGACAATCGTCAATGAATGCTTGATTGTCAAAGATTCGCCTATTAAATGCTTAATTGCTTGATTTTGTCCGCAAAGGATCCGCCTATTAAATGCTTGATTGCTTGACTTTGTCCGCACCTTGATTGACCAAGATCTTCCCATTTAATGCTTAATTGCTTGCCTTTGTCCGCACCTTGATTGACCAAGATCTTCCCATTTAATTACGAATTAACTTGGCCTTTGGTGATAGTCCGCATTATTAACTTCTCTGATTTAGCATTAATCACTTACGGATCTTCTTAGAGGAGCTGGTTCTTGATTAATCTTTTGTCCAATGCATATTTGAATATAGCCTCATTAAATGCATTGTTGTTAACACTTGGCTTAGTGAAAAACTTCATCCAACACGTACATGCTATGTACCATCATTGTTGTTAACACATGGTCTAGCTATGTACCAACAAGCTCCCCCTTTGGGTAAGTTTTTCATGACAAGTACCTCCTGTTGTTTTGTAGGGTAGGATGATCCAAGCTTAGTGATTAATCAACAGTCTTCTTACTATATATCAACTCCACTGATTAGATAGTGAGCACAGTAGATATTCATGTTCAAGATACATGAAACATAGAAACACACACACATAAAGTGTTCAACACAAACAACATAACAATAAAGATAGAGTTTTTAGTGTTCCCAAATTTACTCCCCCTAGTTGGCATAAAAACATAGCCAAAGCCACAATAGAGGGTCTTCATCAAATTCTTCACTCCTCATCTGACTGGTTAAGAACTGGTTCAGTGTCAGCAACATTGGCAGCAACATGTGGTCTACCAGTCCTCTCCAACTCCTTGATCTTCCTGTCCACATTTGCAAGCTGCTGCTTCTTGGCCTGGATTTCTTCTGTGAGCCTTTGCTTATCAGCCAAGTAGACAGCCATGAGAATCTGTGCTGTGGGATCATTGGAGGTGAAAGGTGGTGGTTGATCAACCTTCTCCACTGGAATGTCAGCCTTGTGAGTATGCAGCAGCTTGTCACTGATGATGACTGCCTTGGATTCTGTTCCAGGTCCATCCTCTTCACTCAGCAAATCAGGCCTCTGCTCCAACAGTATGCCACAAATCAAGTTGGTGAACCCAATTGGCTTGTTCTTTGCAAAAGACAGGGCATGGTCCACAATTTGATCAAATATGACCTGGCCAAAGTTGAGTTGTCCAGTACCCAACACAAACAGTTGCTTTCCCATGAATTCACTGATATTTGTGCTGTTTGTTGATGGTACCAAGCTGCATATGGCTGCCTTGTGGAGGATGGAGTACTTAAGGCTCAAGGCAGATGCTGGCAGATGTAAGCCCTTTGAAGGCCATTGAGTTACTCCCCCTGCTGTGATTTCAGTCACAATGTCATTCAATCTCAATAGCTGGCCAGTTTCTCCCTTGTCTTCTCTTTTCAGAAATTCATTGATAATAGTGGGACTGAAGACAAACTCATAATCTCTGAGATTGACCCTGTAGAACATTTCATGAGTAGGATCCCTGATCTCAACAGTCATAGCACTGATAAATTCCTTCACCAATTTGGCCCAGTGCTTCCTTCTCACCAGCATACATGTTATACCACTTGCTTCTAACACTTTCATGTAAGTGCAGTTGTTCAAAGTGGTGTCAGATAGGTGCTTTTCTGGCCAGATGATCCTTGCACACACAAATTTCCATTTTGTTCTCTGGTCAGCACTTCCAAAGTCCACACCATCACAGGGGGCATCATCAACCTGGGCCACTCTTCTCTTATTTATTCTCCCCCTACTCACATCAAATTGAGACTTCCCCTTCTCATTTTCCTCATCACTTGAATCAACAAGTTTTCTTTTCTTTGATGAGGCAGGGGCATCAGTTTTCCCTTTTTCAGGCCTTTTTCCCTTATCAGTGGCCTTAGGGGCTGAAACAGCAGCCTTACCAGATGTTGAGGCAGATGGTTTGGCATGAGGGGTTTCCTTCTTCTTGCTTGAGATAGGTTCCTTCCCCTTAGCAGTTTGCTTCTTTTTCTTAGCCTTATCAGCCCTCTTTTCTATCTCATCAAGAGTATCATTCAACTCATCTAAATCAGAGGGTTCTGCTCCCTTCATACTAGACCTGGTTCTTCTTCTAACCACACCAGGTTTAGAGGACACAGCCTCCACATCATCACCTTTCTCTACATTCACATTCTGTTCAACCTCCACATTTGTTTCAACAGTTGGAGGCACATCATCTACCCTGGATTTTCCTTTTGAGGACATTCCAGGTTCTCTATCAACCCTCTTAACTCTAACAGGTTTCCCCTTTTTCATCAAAATTCTTTTCTTCCTAGTGAAGACCTGTTGGGTTTTAAGAGTCTCCAACACACTAGCCATAGTGGCATCCTCAGAGTTCACACCCAAATTATCCCCAACATTTTTATCAGATTTTACTAAATTCTCAGAATCAATAGGGACAGATCTAGTTGGTTGCTTATCAGAACTACTTGTAACAGGTATAGATGAACATGCATCAACATTAGGGTTCATGGGCATACCGTCATCTTTCCAAGTTAGTCGCAAGATTGGTTCTTTAACAGGCACCTTTTTTCTTCGCTTTTTCAGCCTTTTCTGTTTCTGCCCGTTTCTTTTTCTCAGCCTCTTCCATAGCAGCTCTTACAGCCTCTGCTTCTTCCCTTCTGGTTGCCCTGAGAGCCTCGGCTTCTTCTTCCCTGGCAGCCCTAAGTTCATCCTCGGGTGTGACCATTTGCAGCGGAACAGCTTCGAAGAAGGTTTTTGCACAAAAAGGAGTGGAAGGTCGTCTTTTTGGTGCCATTGCAATTGCTAGGGCTGTTGGTTTCTTCTGATCAGAGAGAATTTGATTTTTGGAAGAGATGAAATTAGGAAGGAAGTTGTTTTTGGTAATAATGGTGAATGGTGTTTGAGAATCCAACCGCCTTCCTTTTTGAATCATAAAGCTGTCCAATAACTGACACGCAATTAATTCCTTCAAAATAAAACCGCCAATTTTGTAATTTTTGTACCCTCGTGGTCTCCGTACCAGTTGTTATAACAAATGACCACTAACAGTTATAACAACTTTTGATCTTGAAATCATTCCTCCATGACACACAACCCAAGGGCTGTTCTTAGATACTCAAATTGATTTGTATCTAGCCCTTTGGTAAATATGTCAGCTAATTGTTTGTCAGTAGCAATATGCTCTAAGTGCACAATCTTTTCTTCAACCAATTCTCTAATAAAATGATGCCTTATATCAATGTGCTTTGTCCTGCTATGTTGCACTGGATTTTTGGAGATGCTTATAGCACTCATGTTGTCACAATAGAGAGTCATGGTGTCCTGGTCAATTCCATACTCTTTTAACATTTGTTTCATCCATAGCAATTGTGTACAACTACTTCCAGCAGATATATACTCAGCTTCAGCTGTGGACAAGGACACTGAGTTCTGTTTCTTGCTGAACCAAGAGATTAGGTTATTTCCCATAAAGAAACAGCCTCCTGAGGTGCTTTTCCTATCCTCAAGATTTCTGCCCAGTCAGCATCACAATAACCAATCAGGCTATTTCCAGTGTCATTTGTATAGAACAGTCCATACATGTAGGTCCCTTTGACATACTTGATGATCCTTTTAACCAAGGACAAGTGACTTCTTTAGGATCTGATTGATATCTAGCACAGACTCCTACAGATTGAGTGATGTCAGGCCTACTGGCAGTGAGGTACAACAAGCTACCAATCATACTCCTATACAAACTTGAGTCACACTTTTCCCTTTTTCATCCTTGGTGACTTTTATGTGAGTAGCCATAGGAGACCTTTTCTCTTTAGCAGAGTCCATTCCAAACTTGAAATGATATTCTTGGCATAGTTTGCTTGGTTCAGGTATATACCTTCTTTCTTTTGATAGATTTGAAACCCAAGAAAGTGTTTCAGTTCTCCTACCATGCTCATTTCAAATTCTGACTCCATTTGTTGAATGAACTGTTGTACCAACTGGTTTGACATTCCTCCAAAGATGATGTCATCAACATATATTTGTGCCACAAGTAGCTTTCCTTTCTCTTTATGTATGAACAGTGTATTGTCTGCTCCTCCTCTAGTATACCCTTGTTTCAAAAGATACTCAGTGAGTCTCTCATACCAGGCACGTGGGGCTTGCTTTAACCCATACAAGGCTTTCTTCAACTTGTACACATAGTCAGGATTGTTAGGACACACAAATCCTTTGGGTTGCTCAACATACACTTCTTCTTGAACAACTCCATTTAGAAATGCTGTTTTTACATCCATTTGATACAATTTAATCTTTAAATGACAAGCAACAGCAAGCATGAGTCTAATAGCTTCAAGTCTGGCTACAGGGGCAAATGTTTCTTCAAAGTCAAGCCCTTCAACCTGAGTATACCCTGGGGCAACAAGTCTTGCCTTGTTTCTAACAATGTTGCCTTGTTCATCTTTCTTGTTTTTGTAAATCCATTTTGTTCCTATAACATTCAACCCAGGAGTTCTAGGGACCAATTGCCATACCTCTTGTCTTTCAAACTGGGCTAACTCTTCTTGCATAGCTAGTATCCAGTGTTCATCTAGAGAGCTGCTTTATGTTTTGTGGTTCATTTTTGGACATAAAGCATGTTTCTCCTAACATTCCAGCCATCTTCTTATAATCCACTCTATCCTTCTTTCTTGTGATTCTTCCTTCATTAATGACCCCAATAATAGCTTCTTTTGGGTGATACCTTTGGATACGAGCAGGTGGTTCAACACTGGCAGATTCAGTATCTTCAGTATCATCTGAGACTGAGGAAGTATCTTCTTCAGTATCTTCTGAGAAGATCCTCTTTCTTTACTAGATGTATCCCTAGTTTTCAATAGGTATGGCAATCCACCACTTCATCTTGTATTGCTTCATCCATTATTTTCACATTTATGGATTCCATAATAGTGTTGGTTCGGATATTAAATACTCGAAAAGCTTTACTATTTGAGGAGTATCAAGGAAGATGCCTTTCTCTCCTTCGCATCAAACTTCTGCCTATGTTCTCGGTCAGTCAGAATGTAACATTCACTGCCAAAATATGAAAATATTGTACATTCGGCTTTCTCCCCCTCCATATTTCATATTGTGTTTGCAGTGTGCCTGGCCGAAGGGTGATGCGATTGTGAATATGACAGGCAGTGTTGATAGCTTCAGCCCAAAATTTCAAGGGAACATTCTTCGCATGTAGTAATACTCTTGCCATTTCTTGAAGAGTTCGATTTTCTCCTTTCCCACAGTACCATTTTGTTGGTGGAGTGATGGAGCAGAAAATTCATGGTGAATTCCTCGAGAGGTACAATAGTCATCGAATTGCTATTCTTGAATTCTTTACCATGATCGCTCCTGATGCGAATGATCTTGACTTCTTGTTCATTTTGAACCTGGGTTGCAGCTTGTAGAATGCATCAAACACTCAGATTTTTCACGTAGAACACCACCCATGTGTATCTGGAATAGTCATCGACTATCACATAGGCATATCTTTTTCTTCCAATACTTTCCACCTGCATGGGCCCCATTAGATCCATATGCATCAGTTCAAGTAGTCGATCAGACACCACTTGTTGTAACTGTTGGTGAGACACTTTCACTTGCTTGCCAACTTGACATTCAGAACATTGAATTGTTTGAATGTTTAGCTTAGGGAGTCCTCTGACCAATTCTTTTTGAACTAGTTTCTGGAGATTTCTATAGTGAGTGTGCCCCAATTTTTTGTGCCATAACTCTGCTTCATGAGTAGTATGACAACTTAAGGCCTTCTGTGTTGGCCATTGATAACAATTGTCACTGGATCTTTCAGCTTTCATAAGCAGATGGTTATCTATGTCTCTTACTTCACAAGCACTCTTGCTAAATTGTACATCCATACCATCATCGCACAGCTGGCTGATACTGATGAGGTTGGCTGTTAGACCTTTTACTAGCAACACATTGCTTAACTGTGGTAGGCCAGGAACATCTAGTACACCTTTTCCTACAATTGTTCCTTTGGCCCCTCCACCAAATGTGACATGTGATTGCTTCACAGGCTTTATTTTTGATAGATAACTACTGTTACCAGTCATATGTCGAGAGCAACCGCTATCAAAATACCAACCTTCCCAAGTTGTAGCTTTCAGAGAGGTAAGGACAACATTTCCAATAGTCTGTTTCTTGGGAACCCACATAGTTTTTATTTTAGGTTTCCAAGTCTTTTTGGTATCCTGTGTATACCTGTTTCTTCCCTTACCATACAATTTGTAGCAATAAGGAGCTATATGTCCCTTTTTCCCACAGTGATAACATCTCCACTTGGGTTTAGAGTTTCTCTGGTTGTGATGATATCCTTGATCTTCCCAATAACCTATCCCACTGGTACTCTTATGGGATCTTCCTTTTTCCAGTATTTCATCGAGAAGATTTGTGCTTGAGTTCATCATCTTAATGCCTCTTTCCATAGTCTGGACCTGCCCATCGAGGACTCCAATCTTATCCTTAAGATACTTGTTTTCTTGAAGCAATTCCTTATTCCTTTCATCACTTTTGCCTTTCTCTGTTGTGATAGCAAGATAGGCCTCAGTTAGTTTAGTCCAGCTATGAAACAGTTTCTCATAGTCAGCCACCAGTTTTCATGAGTGATTTCAGCCTCTTCATCACTGTCGTTCCCGTTGTTATCAACAACTGGTTTCTCCTGATCAGGTACATTTGCTATTGTGATGAAAGCAATTACCTCATCATCATCTTCTTCATCATCTGAGTCATCAGAGAAGGTGGTGCAATAGTTTGTGTTGCCTTCTCAAAAATGTAGGACATTCTGATTGAATGTGTCCAAAACCTTCACATGCTCGACATTGGATGCTTTTTCCCTTGTTTCCATTTTTGTATGTCGAGCTACTTCCCTTTGAGAATTTGTTCTCACCTCCTTTGGAGAACTTATCTTCTCTTTTTCTCGGGACCCTTGATATTCTTGAGAATCATTTCCTTTCTTGTTGATACGTTTAAACGTTTTATTAAAATTTTGACCAGCATTCCAATCTGCTCAGTAAGACCAGGGCTTTTCTCCATTGAGGATTCTGGTTTTGAGGTAACATCCTTACAATCAATCTTGAGAGCTAGACTCTTGGTTTCCTTCATTT